>OZ010786.1:121841904-122441904 GCA_963932465.1 Maratus speciosus
GTGCAAACCTTTAATGTCGACGGAGGAGTATCTTGTCCGGTTTGGTTCAGATTGGTAGTGTTGCTTCTAGAAAACAGAATGTATTCTCAAAAAGAGCAATCTGCCATATTTTAAAAAAAATTTCGAATTATCAGTAGAATTTTATAAATTTTTGCGAGCAATTGACTTTCTTGACCACCCCCCCCCCCCCCCCCCCACACACACACACACACGCGCGTGCGATTGACTGATGAATTTCGTGATTATCTTCAGTGACCTATTAATGAAATTTGCAATAGTTTTCTTTTGACGTTTGGCGAATTTTGCGGACTTTTCTTGTGGCCAAATGGCGAAAATCAGTTTTTAATCATGATCGATTGTAAAATTTTACCCCTCAACCAACTTATGCTTTTCGCAATATTTTTCCACATATTTGGATTAAGAATTTCATACTATTTTCCGTCTACCTAATAGTTGAAGAATTTTACAGCTTTTTCTTAACACTGATTGGCAAAAATTGTGTGTATGCAGAGATATGTTTATGAAAATTTTAGGTCCTTTAAAGGACCCTTCACAAAATACTTTATCTTAAAACAGGACTCTTCACAAAATTTTTTATCACCAAACAGGACCCTTCACAAAACATTTTATCCCAAAACAGGACCCATCACAAAATTATTTGTCTCTTAAATAGACCTTTCACAGAATTTTTTCACCTTCAAATTGAACTTTTCACAAATTTAGTCATTTAAAAATAAAACCTGGCCTGTAAGTAAGCAGTTGAAATCGCCAAAGGGCATATTGCTTAGCTTTTTATGTATGAAGGATAGAACATGAAGACATCGATAATTTAAAATTCACAAAATTGTGACTAGAATTTTCACAAAAATAAAAAAAACTTCACAATTTCACAAAAACAGGACCCTGTGAGAAAAATCTGGACAGACCCCTGGTATGGGAAAGGGGTGTCTACAAGCAATCGACAAATTTTGCTTTTTTTTTTTCACCAGATTGACTAAAGAATTTTTAGATTGTTTTTTTCTCACTTTTGCCATTTCCCTGTCGACCGATACACGATCGTTTGCTGCTGAACTGGGTATTCAGCATGAAATAGTGTGGAAGGTTTTGCGTGCAGAAAACATGCCTTCCTTCCATGTGCAGAATATCAAACTCCTCCTACTCAATGCTGATTACCCACTTTGGGTGAGTTCATATTTAGATGCTTGATGTCATACAGAATAATTCAGTTTCCCACCCCTGTTTTACGAGCGATGTCATGGTCATTGTAGTGGTGGCCATCATATGCAGTGGTGGTCATCATATGTAGTGGTGGTCATCATATGTAGTGGTCCAGAAATCCCCACTGCACTGTCTTGTCGAAGTGCACCGCAAGTTCGGTAACGCCTGAGGAGGGATTCTTGGAGATCATCTGTTGGGACGGTACCTTCTGCCCGAACACCTCAAGTAGTTCAAATTACCTTGTTTTCCTACAACACATCCTCCCAAATTTTATTTTGAATCAGAAATCTGTACCCAGTGAATTTAATCATTTTGCAATACATTGATTCAGTGGTAGAATTGATTATTTAAGCATGAGAATTTAATGGTCCGCATTCATCATCGCTGGTCTGCTACATAAAATTCTATTAAGTCCCTTTAACCATTTGAGTGGCCCCTCTCTCCTAGAATAAACCAAACTTCCTTTGCAGTTATCCGAAATTTTCAGCATAATAAAATGTAAAATTATAATTTACTAAAAATTAAATAAACAGTACATAAAAAAAAACTACAAAATTATCAATTAGATATTTTATTTCTGATTATTTCAATTTACTAAGGTTCAATGCAGTTTTATTTTTTTAAATAAAATAAATTGTGTGATTTATGTTTGGTTGCGGTTTTCTCAGGGATGGGAAAATTTAAGTTTACCTGTGACCCTCTGAGAGAGGGGGGGGGGGGGGGTGAAGTTACTGGTCCAATTGAATTTTTGGTAGTTTCAGACCAGCGGACTACAAAGGATTTCAAAAGCAGATTGGTTTTTCAAATGCTGAAACTTTTCCTTGTAAAAGACAATTTGATTGATATGCTGTTTTTGGATTATTTTCCCTGTGTGAAATTTTATTATTATGTCTGCACAAAAAACAATTTTATGTCTTAAAATATTTACCCTTTCATTTAAAACAGGTGGAGAAATTAACCTGATGCTTGGAGCTGCTAATACTTGGATACTAAGCTTCAAGAATTCTTTATATTTGATGACCTCGTCATATTTATGATCCTCATTTGGGGAAGAAAGAGGCTATTTTTTTAAATGAATGGTCAGACAGTACTGCACCCTCCTAAAACTGTCGGAGAGAAACTCTGCATGTAAAATGGCATTATATTTACAGTAAATATTAGTCTGACATACTATATATACGTATATACATATAATTTAATGATTATATAATTTGTATTTTCAATAAATGGAGCGGCATACCGCAAACCAACTTAATTGTGTTGTTATTTTATTGTCTGTGACCATTTCTTTTTTCAGCTATTGCAAGGCTGCTGTTGGTGAATATTTTCCTTTTCTACTACTATTATTTAAAAAAATAATAAAAAATCTTCATCATAGATTATCATTTAGGAATACTGAAAAAATACATATATAAGCAATAATAATTAATCACTTTTGGCGACAATGCTGTTATTAAATTAACCCTGTAAATTAAGTATTTAATATAATATGAAAGCACATTGTGTATTAAAAAAAAAAGCTTTAAAATTCATTTAAAGTAATACTTTTGTGTTAGCTGATATTAGAGATTAAATGAAGGATTCTACTACTTATAGCTGCGTTTTTTTATGCTGATTAATTCAGTGTTTACGCATATACAGTAAACTCTGTGTAAGACGGAAATCTGTCTAACTCTGAAAGATTTTAAAGTCCCTGCGAATACATAGATATAAAGTAAAATTTGTCTAAGGCGGAATATTGTCGACTACAGAAAATTGCCTCGATTCCACTTTAGACAGACTGTATTTTGATTATGTATCCGTTATGTTTGTGTTTTATTTATTTATTGAAAAATGTTATATTCATTATTGAGTGTTAAACAGAAACGAATGCTGAACTTTTTGTTGTTGTTTTATATTTAAATGAGTTAATTTTGCATAATCGAACTGTGTGCAATATAAATTTTTAAATGAACCGTGCTTGAAAATTAATTTAAAAAACATGAAAAATCAGTAAATTGAAATGCAGATTTAATTTAATTGCACTTGAAATTACAATTTTTCCCCTTTTAACGACATAAAAAAAATTGTGACGATAATTCAATTTGAGGAAAAGGGGAAATGGATTATTGTTACTGTTATTAAATTATTGTTACTGTCGATATGTGTCAGCAATAGTAAAAAAATCAAATTTTTATTTAATACTAATTTAAAAATAAATGTATTAGTAATAATTTTTCATAATTGGGATTTTGGAACAGAACATGTGTTTTATTGTCCAAAGGTTCAAAAATAGTACTATCAAAATGTATATAACTTAAAATAGTGATTGGTGAAATTTTCATATGTGTAACAATTGTACCTTTATATTAACGATATGAGGAAATGTCTAAAAATATTCTTTGCTAATTGAAATATTCTATTTTTTGTTTTGTGAAAAGAAGGTAAAAATTTGAAAACACTATAATATCAAAATTTCAGCATCTTTAGATTCACAACAATATAAAAACAAAAAAAAAATCTACAGATCATAAAAGTAGCGGGCCCCACCAGTGGCCGAGAGGTTCTGCTCTCGAAGCTGGTAGACGGGAGGTGCTGGGTTCGATCCCAATCGCGCCCGTCGGCCTAATCGTTCGGAGTTTTCGGGGTTTTCTTCGAACCTTGGTTCTCCAAGCGTTAATACGGGTTAGGTTCCCTTAGAAAGACCTCCACGGAAGGCACCCCCCCCCCCTTAGGGCCTATATCCCACGTGCAGATAATTGGCCGACATAAATACAACCAACCATAAAAGTAGCAGCTAAGTGCATTATGAAAACAAACTTTTTTCAAACCTGTGCAAAAATTAATATTGTTTAAAGAAATCCAATTAGCATTGTTTAAAGTAATGTTTATTAAAAATATTTTTTATTTCCTGGATTTTAAATTAAAAATATAATAAAAACAGGATATGTATTTAAATCCAAGAAAATTATTTTAAAAAAAATCTTCATTATGAATGGTTTGTGAATAAGCAAACACTAAATGTATTATAAGTAACTGAGTGCAGAGAAATGTTCCAAAATGTACAAGGACAGAGTGGTAATATTCGTGGAAGAGAAAGAAAAAAAAGCGATTATTTTGTGAAATTAGATCACTGGTTTACATTTCTTTTTTAAATATATTTCAAAGACAATAGAATCAATAATTAAAACTTTAATAATTTTCAGTTTAATGAAAACAAAAAAATCATGCTTTCGTACTGCAATATAATTTCTCATAATCTGAAATTTTGTTCATTATTACACCATAAAATGATAAATTGAAAACCAAACACCTGGTTAATCATTTCACTCCAAAGCGAGGGGGAAAATAAGAAAACTACAATCCTGTGTAACCTTTTCCCATAAAGTTGAGAGAAACCTGAATCGTGGTTCAACCTTTTACCAAAAAATTGGAATAGAGAAAACCTTGAATCATGGTTAAACTTTTCACCAGAAAATTTTATTAAAAAAAACCCTGATTCATGGTTCAACGTTTCATCAGAAAATTGGATTTAAAAAATACTGATTCATGGTTCAACCTTTCACCAGAAAATCGGATTTAAAAAAACCCTTGATTCATGGTTCAACCTTTCACCAGAAAATCGGATTTAAAAAAACCCTTGATTCATGGTTCAACTTTTCACCAGAAAATTGGATTTAAAAAAATCCTGAATTATGGTTCAACCTTTCACCAGAAAATTGGATTTATAAAAAACCCGAATCATGGTTCAACATTTCACCAATATAATGGTATTTGTGAAAGCGCCAATAAACTGGTGAAACATATCACCAATATCTCGGTTGCAGCTAAATTTCAGCTACTTTTCACCATTTTCTTGGTGAAACATCTAACTTCATTTTTAACAGTGTACAAATGAATAGCTTTCAGTTTAAAAAAAATATTAAGAAAATTGGTTCAGCAGAAAGATCAGGGCAGATGACTATAAAACACACGTGTTTTAAATATATAGATTATATAAAATTAGGAAAAATTAAATTAAGCAAATTATGTTATTTTGATAAAATTATAGTAGAATGTCCTAAAGAATAGCATTAAAATTTTATTATTGGAGAGAATCTTAGACAAAATCTCCAGGAACATGATATTATTTTAAACCACGAATTATTTGTTTGCTTGTCTAACTCGGCGAAGCAAATCCATCCAGGCGAGAATCATCAATTTCTGTAATATAAATCGCTATTATTTGCATGTTACCTCTCTTTTATAAAGACACTCTAAATTTTTGTAAAACATTACGTTTTATCAGTGTGCGATTTCGATTACATTATTTTCAAAAGTGAAGTATATTCACCTGTGAAGAATTTTAAAGCAGCTGGGCAGTGAAAATGACGCACTCCTACAAACCATAATTCAGTTTTAAGACTTAAAATACAGGCTTTTTTATAAAATGACGTCATTTGCATCCGCTAAAGCAATCCACTTTTACAATGCAGTCTTAAACTTCGTCTATAGAAAAGTATGCATAAGACGTCATTATCGCGGAATAATAGACAATATCCTTGACATAGCCCGTATTTTAATTTGAACTTTTTTTTCAGGTTTTATGAGAAAGTGGAAACAAAAAGATATAATAATCTCCTATCTTTGACTATTTTCCCTTTACTTTCAATAGAAATGGGGTACTTTTGTTGCCACGATTGGAAAAATGGTATTAAAAACTACAAAAAAATTAATATCTCAAAAATAAATTGAGATACAGCTTTCAAACAAATTGCATTTAAAAGAGCATTTTTTTCCTTATACGACGGTGTAAAAATTTAAAATGTGCAATGTTTAGAAGTTTAGAAATTTGCAGTAGAGAAAATTGCAAAACCAAAATTTTATTTCAAATTTCAAAGTGTTGCCATTCGCAAAATGACGTATGCGTTATGCATAGAGGCGGATTACCCATTAGGCTGAGTAGGCTGAAGCCTAGGGGCCGAGCAGAAAAGGGGCCCCTGTGCTAAGATTTTTTTTTTGTTTTCTATTCGCATTTAGCTAACATTTAATGCAAAAGAGAACTGAGGTGAAGTATTCTTTGTTTCACTCATTTATTGAATCTTGAAAATTATTAATTGATATAGATCGCTACACCACTTTTGATTTCTTCTCTATTCATAAAAATAATGTATTGAATTCTTGAAATTTTTCGGCTTTCAGTTTGGGACAGATTTACACAGAGGAGACTAATAGCCACGGCGGCCTACGCAATATTTTAGCAGCACCTCTACGAATGATATCTTTTAAAGAATTTTTTTAATTTTAATCAAGCATTTGTCTAATCATAACTCATTACATTTTAGCACCATGGTTAGTCCCTCGACCTCACCCCAACCCCTCCCACCTTTAAAGCTAGACCGAAATTTACATGTTTTTGGGATATCCTAAATATGATTTGATTGTATTTGAAAAAAAATCTGCATGTTAAAATTGCGCGAGTGCTGCTATAATTAATGCATGAAATACCAAGTAGTTAGACCGCTGACGATAGAAACATACTTCCAACTGCAAAAAGTATAAGTACAGATTTTAGATGCGGCATTTGTGTTAAAAGGGCCAGTATCATTGCCACCTAGAATACACTGCTACTCTAGGTGGCAATGTCAGCATACATATTAAAATACGAAATTTTATATGCCCTTTGCAGATGTAGTACTGGTCCTAGGTGACATTTCAGGACATACTTTTTTCGATATTTCAGGACACATTTACCTGGCATACTACTTTCTTTTCCGCGACCGTTTGCAGAAATTCGTGATTTTTTTCTGCTATCCTTTGCCGAAATTCGCGAATTTTTTCTGCGATCGTTTGCGAAATTCGCGATTTCTTTTCCGCGGTCGTTTGCAAAATTCGCGATTTTTTTCCGCGATCATTTGCCGAAATTCGCGATTTTTTCTTCTATTGTTTGTCAAAATTTGCGATTTTTTTCGTGACCGTTTGCAATAATTCGTGATTTTTTTCCTGCAATCATTTTCAGAAATTCGTGATTTTTTGCCGCAATCCTTTGCCGAAATTAGCGATTTTTTTCCCGCAATCGTTTGGCGAAATATGCGTTTTTTTCGCGATCGTTTGGCGAAATTCACGTTTGTTTCAGCCATCGTTTGCCGAAATTAGCAATGTTTTCTTCGAACGTTTGTCGAAATTCCCGATTTTTTCCGCGATCGTGCGCCGAAATTTGCGTTTTTGTCCAGTGATCGTTCGCCAATATTCGCAATTTTTTTCTCTATTGGTTGTCGAAATTCGCGTTTTTATTCTTCGATCGTTTGCCGAAATTCGGGATTTTTTCTTCGATCATTTGCCAAAATTCGTGATTTTTTCCGAGATTGATAGCCGAAATTCGCGATTTTTTCTGCGATCGTTCGCCGAAATTAGCTTTTTTTCCGCAATCGTTTTCGGAAATTCGCATTTTTATTCTTCGATAGTTTTCCGAAATTCGCGATTTTTTTCACGATCGCTTGCCGAAATTCGCGATCTTTTCCGCGAACGTTTACCAAAATTCGCGTTTTTTCCGAGACCTTTTGCCAAAATTCGCGTTTTTTTTCTTCGATCATTTGGAGAAATTCGTGATTTTTTCCGTGATGGATTGCCGAAATTCTCGTTTTTCCGTGATTGTTTGCCGAAATTCGTGATTTTTTGCCGCAATTGTTTGCTCGAATTCGCGAATTGTTTCCGCGATCGTTTGAGGAAATTCACGGCTTTCTTTCATAACCGTTTCACGAAATTCGTGATTAATTGTTACACTTGTTCAACGAAATTTGCGATTTTTTACGTGACCTTTTGACGAAATCGCGATGCTTTTTCCGCAAGCGCTCGACGAAATTCGCGATTTTATTCCGCGCTTAATACGCGAGTTTTTCCGCAATTGTTTGACGAAAGTCACGCTTTTTTGCTCGAATGATTGGCCGGAATTGGTGATTTTATTTATGGATCGTTTGAATAAATTATCGGTCGTTTACAACAAGTATGTTTATATCGTCAATGAGATTTTTTTTTTACTCCGCGGAAATCGCTGAACAACCGATTAACGAAATTCGCAATGATTTTCCTTTCTGTCCGGCTGGCAAATTCCCGGGTTTTTTTCTGTGACTAAATTTATCCGTTTTTTTTTTATTATCAGATGACAAAATGTTTCACTATTTTTCTGGCTCATATTTTTTTTTTTTTTTCTTAAGCACTTATTAATTCCAAAATATTGTATCTGTGGAATTTTGCAAAAATAAATGATTCGTGGGATTAAGCAGATATATATACACTGCTCAAAACAATTAAAGGATATTGCAGTTTTAGGTGGATTTTGTATCTGGTAAACTGTTTAGCTGATTGATACATGGTCGACAGACATAATAGGTTATATGAGACTAAATTACACATGTTTGGCAGAAAAAAATGCATTTTATTGCGCATTTGTGTACTAAAAGAAAAAAACACAATTTGTGCATATGAGAAAAAAAGAATAAGAAAAGGTGTTTTCTTCAAAGAAAATCATTTTCAGTAAGGGGTATGTTTCCACGGGCGGCCAGCAACGTTGAACACCTTTGAGGCATGGACTCAATGCAAGGTTATTAGACTATAAAGGTTGGCTCGTAACTTTTCACCCAATCGGAGGGGTCTTTCTTTGCTACGTCACAAGAATCCACAGTCGGAATCCCTCCTGTGCTAATAGCGTTATATACAGTTGAATTGTTATTCAATTTTAAGGGGAAAAAATTTTTAATACTTTTTTTTTTACGTGTAAAGAAATAAGAGACCTTAGTTTTAAAACTACATAGAAGAAAATTAATAAGTTTTAAAATCTTTAAAGTGACACGGGGGTGAAAAATTAAACATTTTTGAAAAAAAGAGAAAAAACAGTTACAGCTGCTCTATATTCTCTCTCACTCTTTCTCTCTTATTTTGTTATTATGATATATATTTTTTACTTACTAGTTGACAATTTCTTATTTATATATATATATATATATATATTAAATTAGTAAAATAGTGGGTTGCAACTTGAATTCATTTAATTAAAATGTACGTTTTAATATGGAATTTCTACAAATTAGAAAAACAAAATAACTTCTCAGAATTACGTTTATAAAGACTAATAAGTTTTAAAATATTTGTAAGTTGTAAAAAACAGTAAAAAAGACTTAAACATATGCAATTATGATTCTTTTAAAGCATATATTAGTAAAGCACAAAGTCAAAAATTCGGAATCGTCCAGAACTCGTCGATTGGACTTTTCCGAATTTTTGTTCATTTGAATAATTAAAAAAAAAAAAAAAAAAAAAAAAAAAAAAAAAAAAAAAAAAGAAAACTTTATCCACTTTCACCGGTGAATTATTTACGCATTGGAAAGCATTTTAATACTAAAAAGAAAACAATTAATTAATAATTAAAAGAAAATAAATTAAAATAATACTAAAGAGATATTTTAATTGGGGAATATGTGTTTTTCAAAAAGTAAAAACTATCTCAATTACAACAATTTTTTTTAATTTAATTTTTTACGTGGTTTTTATCGTTTTTATGAATTTTGCGAAAAAAATTTTACTTTACTAACAGGATTCTGATTACAATATTCTAATTCAGTATAATAAACTTTGACCTCTTTTCAGTGAAGTTTATTTGGAAATCCTACATCGACTTTTCAATGTATCGCATTTTTTAAGCGATTTTAAGAGTTTTTGTTTTCGTTATACGGCGATTTTTTGACATTCGTAAAAGTAATTCGATTTCAAAGTTTTAGCCCCGTGATTAATGACTTTTTAGGGATTTTGAATGCGTTATTTTGCGATTCACAAAAACATTCTGGTTACAATGTCTTAGACAATAAATTTATCTACAATAAATTTTGTTGTTTGCGATTTAAAAAAAAAAAAAAAAAAAAAAAAATTCCTTCTTTTTTCGCGCGTGTGGCACTTTTCCCAAATCATTAAAAGGTATCTGGTTTTAGTCTTTCAGCTTAATATGGTAAATGTTGTCCTCTTTTTAATAATGTTTATTTGGAATTCGTACAGCGTTTCTTGAAATTTTCGCGAATTTTTTATGTGAATTAGATTTTTAGAGGCAATTTTTTGACATTCGTAAAAGGAATTCATTTTCAATCTTTTAATTCAATATAGTACATTTTGTCCTACACTATTTTTGAAATTTGGGCGATTTGCAATGCGAATTTTTGCGTTTCGAGGCAATTATTTTGGCATTCACGAAGGAATTCCAGTTACAATGGTATTGCTCACTATAGTAAATTATGTTCTCTGCAAACTTCAGACGCTTAAAGTTTGCTATTTTTTCTGCCTTTACGTTTCGCGGCGATTTTTCCGCATTAGTAAAAGGAATCCGGTTTTAATCTTTTAGTTCAGTATTATAAATGGCCTCTTTTTAATAAAGTTTATTCAGAATTCTTGCAGTGATTTTTAATTTTTAAAGATTTTTTTTCCGTGTGATATTTAGAGATTTTTTTGGCATTCGTAAAAGGGATTCGGTTTCAAACTTTCAGCTTAATATAATATTGTTTTATGCGATTATTAGTGGTTTATTTTACTTTTCGCTAAAATAAAAACGCCAATTACGAAAATGTCCGAATATTGGAGAATTTCGGATTTCGGACGTCCGGATTTGAGACTTTGTACTGTATATAAAACACATAGTATCTTCCTACAGGTTTTTTTAACCAAGTATTGGTTATTTCCAGAGGCTGATACAAAGGAAGGGGAAGGGGGGGAGGGAGTAGTGGAGAAATTAGCCCTCACAATAATTAACACCATCAATTTTTTATATTTAATATATCAATAATTAAGAAATAATAATATTTACAACAGTTCAACTGTTCACATATTATTTACAATTTAAAGCATTTGATTTTATATAATAAAGAAAATACTAATGAAAAATAAAACAACTATACAATAGTTTTTCTCATTTTTTTTTTTTCTACACAATCCCTAGTGCTAAATTTTAATTTTCTTTTTAATGATTTTATCTCTTCTGACTTAGCATTTAAATATTTTACGCGGATAAAGATTCGTAATTTAGAAAAAGAAGTTATTAACATACTGTCGATATTTAAATTGGATGTGTTTGATTATATATATTCAACAGTTTTCTTTAAAATATCTTTCTTTTCATTGAATGTCTCTTTATAAAATAAAATATTAAAAGAGAGCTTCAAATTCAAGTTTTTATGTATTTGACTTTAAATCTAAAAAGAAAAATATTTTAGACGAACAAACATAAACATAGCAAACACGGGTTACGGCCGACAGGAAAATAAGGATTCTTGGATTCTTGTGACGTATGATTCTGCCTAGCAACGAGAGTGGGCGGGACGGAGTCCATAGTGACGAGCCAACCTTATATGTCTAATAACCTTGGACTCAATGAGGCTATTAATGACGAGTTGGGGTATTCTGCCTCACTCTTCCAAAAGAGCTCTTTCCAGTTCTTGGAGAGTTTGTGGGGGTTGTTGGCGGCCAGAAACTCGTCTTCCTAGAGCGTCCCAAACGTGCTCGATTGGATTCATGTCTGGAGAACACGCTGGCCATTCCATTCGAACGATTCCTTCCTCGAAAAGGAAATCCTCCACCAGGTTTGCACGATGTGGCCTGCAGTTATCGTCCATTAAAATGAAGTTATCTCCGATTGCTGCAGCGTAAGGGACTACAATAGGTCTGAGGATCTCATCCCTATATCGGCGACCAGTCAGAGCTCCATCTCGAATGATGTAGAGGTCAGTGCGCCCGTCAATGGAGATGCCACCATACACCAACACTCCTCCACCGCCAAATCTGACACTTTCGTGCACGAACGCAGGATTATTCCTACTGCCACGGTCCCTCCAGATGAAAATACGCCTATTATCCGGATGCACAGAAAAACGGGACTCGTCAGAAAACAGAATATTGCTCCATTCATTTCTCCTCCAGTTGACATGCTCGGTTGCCCACTCCCTGCGGTCGCGACGATGCCTTGATGTTAATCTAACACATACCATCGATCGGCGAGCATACAGACCTACAGCATGGAGCCGGTTTCGGACAGTCTGAGTTGAAATCGTGGTGCCTGTAGCCGAGCGAAGGTGTTGTTGGAGAAGAGTAGCGTTCATGGTTAGGTGTCTCCGAGCTGTTAACGCTAAATACCGATCTTCATTGGGCGTTGTTGTCCGTCTACGACCTTGCCCTGGTCTTCGGCCTGCACATCCACTCTCCAAAAAACGGTTCCAGATCCTGGAAATGACACTTTGTGACACTCCAATGGCTTGCGCTACTTCGGCTTGAGTTTGGCCCCCTTCTAACCTACCAACAATTCTCAAAGCTTCTGAATCTGTCAAATGACTTCGCTGAGACATCGTACTCATCGAAACAAAGCAATCACTGAATGCCGATCATCCTTGTCTTCATTCTCTTTTATCCAGTTGAAAGTCAAATTTCATTCGCTGCCGCTGAAGCGACGTTTTTGACGTCGAACTCAAAATTTGCATACTCCACAGTTTGAAAACCAGAAAAATTTGCATTTGTGATTCTCTTCTTCTATTTTCGGCAAAAAAAAATTTCGTTTATATCTTTATTTTATATAAAACTTCAAATATCCTTTAATTGTTTTGAGCAGTGTATATATATATATATATATTCGCGGAAAAATCATGACTGTTATTGCTATAGTATAAACTCGCGAAATTTCAGGACAGGTTACCGTATTTTAGGACTTTTTTTCATTTTTCATGGATTTTAGGAATTTCAAGACAAGTACGGCTCTTGTATCCTATAACAAGAGCATTTTCAAAAAAATCACATACTTTTACGACTAAAACTGATCAAATTATAATATTTTGAACAGGGACGCTCTTTGAGGGGGCTGGGGTGACAATAGCCCCCCCCCCCCTCTCCCAAGAAATTTGATTTTTCAGAAAATTTATCAACCATCAATTGTCTGACTCAAACAAAAATTAAAGAATTGCTCAAACGCTAAAACTATTTATCAGATTTGATTGCAATAAAAACATATGCATTAAAAAAATGCTTTATGCATAGAAATTAATAATTATCAAAAAAATTCCTATTCGAACTTTCTTAAGGTGAGAGACATATTATCGTACTTTGGCTAATTTTAAAAGTACACGAGAAACATTTTCTTTTATCAATTGCTTCTCAGCTGTATGCAACTTGATCATAGGAAAACTAGTCCCCTCATGGCTAGAAATTCAGGGGTAAACTTTTTTCAGATAGTTTTTTTTTTTTTTTTTTTTTTTTTTTTTTTTACGGGGAGTTTAAATCCTGTATAAAAAGGAAATTTTTCATATTCAATATATTGAAATTTTACCGGCTAAGACGGAAACCTGTTTAAAACGAAACATTTCATTGGTTTTTGAGTTTCGTATTCAAAGTTTTTACTGTTTTTGTAAGCATGATTCAATTTACGTTTCTCGTTTGGGGGGAGGAGGGTAGGCGTTTGGATCCTACCCTTAACTATATAACTTCCCTGAAAAAATATTTGCCCCCCCCCCCCCCCAAGAAAGTTCTGAAATGGCGCACCTGGTTTTGAATTTTATGAAATTTCAATGTTTGCCGTTTTTCTGTACTAATACTTCTTTCTATACTTTTCTGATTGGAAGTATGTCATCGTGATTTATGAGATAATTGAGCAGACATGTATTTTGAATCATCTGATCTACATCGCTTTGAAGGAGAAGAGGGAGGCGACGAAAAAGACAAGCCTAGGGGCCCGAGTAGTGGTTAATCCGCCTCTGGTTATGCACAGATATGTTTGTCCTTTATAATATAGATGTGCTTTGGATATCATTTCACGTTTTCAGAAAGTGAGGGGCTGGTGCGAATTTTTTTATGTCTTATGTTTCATCAAGAATTTTTGGTGAGAATTGAAAGTTTTATATATCTAAGTGCCAGATATTAAATAGAAATTCGAGGTTCGCTTGAAAAATCAGACCGGGACGTGGATAGCACAACCGGTGTACGTGGGCCCGCAACTCGAGCTTCGTTTAGATGGATTTTCATTTAAAAAGGAAAAATCATGTAAGTTCGACGTTGTGCCCTGCCGAAGGCAGTACTGCTGACAATATTAGGTTCGTTTGAAAGATTTCCATTGAAAAATATAAAATCAAAACAAACCGAACAATGCATTGCACGACCGGTGTTTGCTGCTGAAGTCATTGCGCCCTCCTCCCCATCTCTAGGTTTGTTTGGAAAAATTAGAGTTTCAAAATAGAAAATCATTCAACATTTGATTTTAGGCGTATTTAAGGTTATTATCATTTGCCCGGGCAATGCAGATGACTCGGTTAGTAGTTCATAAAGTGCACAGGAATTTAAAACGCTTTTTTCATTCAATCTATATTTTTCTGTTCATATTATAGCCATCATTATAGCTTATAACTTATTTATGTCTAAATTGAACTTTTTTTGACAGTCTCTTTCACTTCTAAGGTTGTATGTAATGCTAATAAGTGCTCGTGTTTCAATGCTTTTAATTTTATGTTCTGAACTGAAATGAACAAATCATAAAATCATCACAGTTATTTATCCGGTATGTGATTAGACACGAGCGTACTCAGGGAGTGCAGCCCCTCTCAATCTTTGAAAGAGTAAGAATCTTGGGCATTTATAGCCAAATTTAGCCTGTTTCAACCATCCACTCTAAAATTCTGTTCCCGCAATGATGATAGGTTCAGAGTACAAGATAGTAGAGATAAAAAGTATTTGTTCTCATGCTGTAAAGAGATAGATGGAGCTTCAGTATGCCGTAAAAACGGTTTGCAATATGATGCGCGTTATCGCTCAAATTTATATGCTCTCACTCGGCCCAAACAAAACAAGCACCTGGAACAGGTATCGAATTCTTTGACATCAGCCGTGTATTTTTTTTTCTCTAAATGAAAGTGATCTGCTTATTTTTAAGCATTGTAAAGCAGAATTCCATTATATTATGAATTAAAAACTGTATTACTAAAAGTTTTCTTCTTTTTTTCGTGAAAAAACGTGCTTGTGTTTGGGCCAACTGTAATGATTTTAGGGTTACTTTTTTGGCGTCACCCCCATCCACCTTACTGCATCTCCATCTATCTCTTTCCTCCATGATTTGTTCTGATCGAAGGTCTACGGTCCGATAAAACACTCAATTTTTGTCCAATGCATAATAGTTTCTTCAGAAGTGATCATTTATGAATTTTGCTATTTTTGCTGAAAAAGATGTTGCTTCGGCCACCTGAAGTACACTTTTCTCGAACACAAAAATCACAGTGTTAAACCTACGACACTGAATGCCAAAACCGTCACAAATGGCTAATGCTTCATTTTACCAATCAAAATTTGTCCCATAGCTGACGCCTGTCTCTCCAGTCAAAAATATCTACATTCAAGAGCTCACTCGTACAAATTCTGTTATTACATTGTTTCTCTATTCAGGTTAGAAGCTTAAACGGGGCCGGGCTTGGCCAGAGGCCCGAAAAAATGAATGAGAACTTTCAAACGAGTCAGGCCGAGCCGGCAGAATAAAGACAATTTTTTTAACGGGCCGAGCAAAAAATAAATAAATAAACGGGCCGGACGGAGCCAACAAAAAATTAAACGAGCCAGCCTGACCGCCCGATATAAAAATTAATGAAGCCGATAAAATATGAATTATTTTCAATGGATAGAACTACAAATAAGTATAATCGTGCAGCACGAGCCGATGCTAGTTTCACAACATCAATACAGAAATAAATATAACACCCAGCGTAGAGATCGGCATCGGACAGTTATATCGTGCCTGATCCTGGTCTTAATTTTTTCAGCAGTGTCGAGCCAAGCCATGGTGAGGCTTACATTTTTTTTTCTACATAGTCGAGCCGGGCCGGAACTCCTAATTATTCCCAGGACGTGTCGGGCAGGCAATATTTTTTGTAAAAATAGTAATAGCGATAATGCACTTCTGTTAACGGGATCATTGGAAATATATCTTAATAAATTACAGAAAAATATTTTCAAAAATCTACTTTTTATTATACAGCTTCAAAAGCTATGATGTTTTAAGCTTATTTTTTTTTTCTTTTATTCAAAACAACAGTGGTTTTTTAAGGAATCTTTATTTGAATGTTAAAAAGTCTAAGAGTCTTACTAATCAGTAATGTTGTTATTGTGTACTTTCTAGCTTGGGAACACATAGTAATCTAAAATATAGTGTAACATTTGTTCATAAATATGTATGCAGTGTTCTTTAAAAGAATTATAATTCTGTGTTAATAAAAATCGGAATTTTTTGAAGAAATTAAGTCGGGCCGGTCCAGGCCAGGCCTGTTTTCACTAGGGCGGGTCGCGAACTGCGAAAATATAAACGGGCCGAGCCAGGCCGGCTTGAGCCTGGAAATTCCGTTCCGTGCAGACCTCTAATTCAGGGCTGCCCAAGGCATCTCCCGCGGTCGCCATGATGGCGCCCTTTGAAGTTTTTCTTGACCCCATTCGAATCTTTCCTCTTACTAGCTATTTTTTTTTTTATTTATTAAAATTCCATTTTAAAGTATACTTCCTTTAAAATAAATATAATATTTGAATTGGATCTTTTAGTTGTTACCAGTGGCAATTATTTAGTCTTAATTATTTAATGTTATTAATTGGTTATTTAGTGATTAAGGTTTCTGGCCCTTCACCTACAAAACTTTTGAGATAAGTTGCACCTCTGAAAAAATGTAATTTTAAATTTCCTGTGATTTATATTATTTCTTCAAATTATTTTTACATAGAGTTTCTGAGTCATAGGGGACTTATGCCTATCACCGTGAGATGTAACTGTATCATATAAGACGCTTGTGGCGCATAAGTCTACCACTATTCATGGCCTGATTACCGCAGGGGAAACTTACCAGAATTTCCGAATAATAATTTTCATATTATTTATAACAGAAATTCTGCAATAAAGCGACAATTTCTATTTAAAAATAAAAAAACAGGTGGAATTTAGCCCAATGGTAATAAAACTGTACTACGCTCTACCGTGAGATAATAGTGTGTTTCATGTTTTCAGCCATGTGAATTATGGCGCCTTTCATTGTTTGCAACTACATGAGGTGCGCCTAAGTTTATTGAGAGGTTGGACAAGTCTACATCTAAATCACTTATTAGGAAACTCAGAAGTAGAATAAAACGAAATAAATTTATAAAAAAGAAATACTAATTAAATATCTATAAGAAAGTTTGTATCAGGTAAATCTACAAAACATAATTCAAATCAGATGTCAAGGAAATGTAATACATTTTAGTATAAATAAATTAAGGATTTTTTTTTAAGTATTTTCTCCTCAACTGAAATTTTTGGCGCCTTTACTACTCGCCGCCTGTGTGCGCTGCACATTTTGCACACTGGGTCGGCGCGCCCCTGTCTAATAGTATTTTAGAGCCTAAATTGGGTATGTTGCTGAAAAGCAATACCCGACATTTAAGGGTTAACTTTAATTTTGAAACACTCGATTTAAGTCATTAGGTTGAAATTAGACATTATCAATTTACTAGTGTAAAAAATACGTGCTTCAAATTCTACTTTTAAAAATATAACGGAAGTCAAACTTATCACGTTAAATCTATATTATAAAGGACAAACATGTCCATGCGTAATGCTGACGTCATTTTGAGATTTGCAACACCTAACAACAAAATTGCGGTTTTGCAATTTTCGTTACTGTATATTTTTTAACTTTTAAACGTTGCACATTTTCACATTTTACTGCGTCGTATTGGGGAAAAAATGTACTTTCAAATGCAATTTTCTTGAAACTGTGTCGCCTTTTCCTCATTTATTATGGCTTTTAAAATAATTTTCAAGCGGGATTTTTTTTTTTTAATTTATATCTCCACCGTGTGCAGGCTTCATTATGGAAGTATAAAAACCCATTTGCACTTAAAACAATGTAAATATTTCCATAATGAAATTAAAACTTCATTAAAAAAATAATAATACAAAATAATTAAAAAAAATAATAAAACACAAATTTAACATATATACAATCGAACAATTTCAAAATTTACACCAACGAATAAGAAAATAAAAAATTACATTCAAATATAATTTCTTGAAAATTGTATCTCAGTTGTAAATTGTTTATGTTTTTAAAATAATTTTGAAGCATGAATTATTTTTTAATTCATCTCTATCGCGTGCAGCCCAATAGCGAAAGGATAAACCGTTTGTACTTAAAACAATTTAAATAGTTCAACATTTGTTTCCGGCTAATATTCTAGAATGAAATTAAAACTTCATAAATAATATATAATACATATAAAGCACAAATTTAAAAGACGCGTAATTGAACTACGCGCTTAACCCACTGAAATGATCAAAATAAAAAAGGCTCCAGGGAATAGCAAAATCTTTGGCGACTTCTTCGGCTATTAACTCCTGATATGCCACAAATACTAAAATATCGCTTTTAATAAATTTTGAACATTTACTTTATTTGAATGTGTTATTGATATTTTTGATATAAAAATGTTTTTTTGGTGTTGTTAATGATCAATCTAAAGATATATATTAAATGTTAAAAATCTATTACAGTTAGAAAAAATATGTTTTCACCTATGTTCTGGAATCCGAGAAGGATTCTCTAGTCGATAATAATAACAAAAAGTACATAAAAATGTATTTACCTGGAGGACCCATGGCAGCAATTAACTGAATATCTGTCAACTTCATTGCGACCACTTCTTTCATATCATACCATGTGTTGTGATCTATCCATTGCCGAAGTAATTCAATAGGAGGTTGAGCACCGTAACATTCCAACAAAGGCATATTGAGATCATCCACAAATACAACCTAAAAAAGAAGACAAAGGATGCAGGCTGATAAAAATGCAAAATAGACCTCATCTCGTGTAATTACCCTCAATTATAGATGCTCAAAATCCACTATTATGAAAAAAAATAAAAAGGTTTTTGAAAGTTGAAAAAAATTCTTTGTTAATATTTTTCGTGATTACATATATATCTATCATATTAACAAATTATTACTAGGCGCTCAGCCCCCTGCTCGATAACTGGCATTGCTTTGATATCCATACATCGATCAAACACGCCACCATTAGTCATGGAAGTAACAATATAACTTCTTCTTTCTTTTGTTATTCTATGCATTTTGTTACCGGTAGAAGAAAAACGCCCGTACTTAAAAAGAGATTATCTCTGAATTTTGATTTGCTGAATAGGTCGGGTCATGTGACCGTAAATTAACCAGTGGCAATCGTCGCTGTGGTTGTTGCTAAATGGCAAGCTATAAATTCAGCTTGGGTTCCGCGCCACGTAAGATAAATATATATATATAGATTACTTTAATTATTTATTTATTTTGTGTGTGTGTGTGTATGTGGAAATCATTTTAAGAAGTCGGTGGGCACTTTTACGTAGTTTAAAAAATTGAAAAACAAAATGGCATTCGTATATTAATTAAAGCTACATTTTTCGGCAGTTAAACGTCTTATAACGAAGCTTATATCACAAAAAATCGAAGTAATAGGAACTGAAGTACAATGTTTTAACATTGTTTTGCTGTATAGTACAGTTAAGAAATTATGAAATATGAATTGAAGAATATAAATTTTAAAATGTTTTTAATTTTTCCCTTGAGTAATACTTTAAAACTAATCTTAAAAAATAATTTAAAGTAAAATATACTTAACATAATGTATTTTGGGGGACGTGAAAAATGGATACGTTGAAGAGCAAATTGTGTATCAGAAAAAAGTTGGTCGCACACTTAATACGACAGGCGACAGTATTTATACTATATTCATAGCTGACAACATTCAAGTTTTTAAAATTCAAACAAATACACTTGGAACCAGAATTTTTTCTTGAGAAATGAAATTAAATAAGTACTATGTTGAAACAATTCACATTATTAAGTAATTTTATTAAACAGATATGCGTTTTGACACTGAAAATTTTTGAGTTGGCATCTAATAGTCCAGGCAATAGAGACCGTATAGGGGCTCTACCTAGCAAAATTCATGGTAGTTCTGGAAAAAGGCTTACTATATGTTTTTTGGGTCGCTGAATCCGAATTTTTACCTTCCCACCAAAATTTCCCGCGGCAACCCCCCCCCCAAATTTTGGTAAAATGCCCCAAAAAAGGTTTTTATTAAAAAAATCAATTTTTTTATTGTTTTAGGGAAAAAGTATCTAGAAATTCAGAAAGTAGACAAAATTTGCAACAAATTAGATACATGACATTATGACTTTGGATGGAGGGAAGGGGGGGGGGGGATCTGCCTCGGAACATGCGCACGGTGCTGTGTGAACTAAGTTGCGCAATTCCACTTATCACTCACACGTTTACATTCGCCCTCCCATCTCCCCTTCGAACTTTCTCTATAAGGTTTACTTTAAGTTTTTTGGGTCGCTGAATCCGAATTTTTAACTTCCCCCAAAAAAATAGTTGTTTTTAACGTAAATTTCTTATTGTTTTAGGGGGAAAATATTACGAAATTCAGAAACTAGACAAAATTTGCAACAAATAGGATATATGACATTATGACGTAGGATGAACGCGGTGGGGGGGGGGGGGGGGAGGGCTGCCTCTGAACATGCACCGCGGCGCTACGTGCACTAAGTTATGAAATCCAGGCATTAGGGGATTTTACCTGGAAAAATTAATACTAGTTCTGGATTTCGACTCACTTTATGTTTTTTGGGTCGCTGAATCCGAATTTGTAACTTCCCACCAAAATTTCACCCGGCAACCCCCCAAAAAATTGGTTTTTTGAAAATATTTGGTTTTTGAGAAAAGCGCGCGGGGAATGTTCCGAGGCAGCCCCCTCTCTTCCCGTTTATCCTACGTCATAATGTCATCTATTCTATTTGTTGCAAATTTTGTCTAGTTTCTGAATTTTGTAATGCTTTTCCGCTAAAACAATAAGAAATTTAAGTTAATAACAACTATTTTGGGGGGGGGGTTCGGGGGGGGGAATTTTGGGGGTAAGTTAAAAATTCGGATTCAGCGACACAAAAAACTTAGAGTAAACCTTATAAGGAAAGTTCGGAGGAGAGACAGGAGGGCGAATGTAAACGTGTGAGTGATAAGTGGAATTGCGCAACTTCGTCCGAGCAGCACCCCGCGCATGTTCCGAGGCAGATCCCACCTTCCCCTTCATCCTAAGTCATAATGTCATATATCAAACTTGTTGCAAATTTTGTCTACTTTCTGAATTTCTAGATACTTTTTCCCTAAAACAATAAAAAAATTGATTTTTTTAATAAAAACCTTTTTTTTGGGGGGGGGTGCATTTTACCAAAATTTGGGGGGGGGGGGTTGCCGGATGAAATTTTGTGGGAAGTTACAAATTCGGATTCAGCGGCCCAAAAAACAGTAAGCCGATTTCCAGAACTACCATTAATTTTGCTAGGTAAAATTCCCTATTGCCTGGACTACTAAGTATATTGTTAGCTTTGAGTAATCAATATTATACTATAAGGACAGAGTTTTAATGAGACTTTTTCAGCACAGGCTCTCATAATTTGCTTCTTATATTTCTCAACAACAGTATTTCTGCATTGCTGCTTATACACTGTATAAATAGTAATATATGCATAATAATTCATATCAAAGCAAATTAATACACTGGTATAAACATTACTACCACTGGCATAAAGAATGGAATAATCATTTACCTTTCGCAATACAAATGAAATGGGAGCAATTTTGTATAATGTTTTTAAGTTGGCGAAACAGTGTTTTCTATTAAAGATTCATAAATATGCCTAGAACACACAAACTAAAAATAATTACAAAATGACATCACATCACAATTATTTTATATAATTTATTTTTCTAAATGCTGCTTGAAAAAAATAAGGAATCACGTTCCAACAGAGAAAAAAGTTTGGAATATTTTTTCAAAATATATGGTCAAAACCTTGCATTTCTACCATTTGCCTTGAGGATCACTATTATTCTGTCAGGCATAGACTTATAAAAATCTTCACACTTATTTGGATAAATGGGTACCATCTTTTTTTATAGAGTCTTTTAGTTTCTATGTTGATTTTGGCTATAGCTTAAATAGCTTTTTAAAAATATATACCATATATTTCCGATAGGATTGACAACGGGACTACATGCTGACCAATCTGTTTGAGGAACATTGTTTTCAGAAAGAAAAAATTTTACTCACAGGGACCTATGGCACAAAGCATTGTCACCCATAGTTATAACATCGCTGTCTCCAAATTGATCTTCTCAACTAGCAATCAAGAAATCGTCTATACATGAAACATGATCTCTGAATTCACATTATCAATCACAACACACAGCCTTCTAGCACTATTAGAAGACATGCAGCATATGGCATGTTTGTGCCGTACTATCAACTTGGTTTTTGACAGTTTATGCCTTGGCTTTGCGGTAACAATATTCAATTTTCTTTAATATGCTGCGCAACGTTCTATTTGATACTTTAAGCCTATGATATTTCTTCAATTTAATATTCATATTAATAGATCTTTACAATCATATACGTTTTAATACTTTCCAATATAGTTGAAAAGTGTTTAAGAATTCAGATTGCCTGTCTGTTTGTCCGTGCTCTAATTCGCGTAAATATACTCAGATTGCCATGAAATTGACATATAATATTGGGGTTTACTTAAACACTTAGTTAAAAGCAAACTAAAATTAAATTTGACACAACTGCCAGATCCCAAAAGCATCTTAAAAATGTATAAACTAAATTCAGATTTATGCAACATCAGGACTATAGAAAATGCATGCAAATGAATCAATAAGAATAATCATTAATATTACGAGTTGCAACCTGTCGAAATTCGACGTACTAAAATGTTTGAAAGGAACTGTCAGATCGAAATTATAATAAACCTACAAAAATAATTGCAACAAAAAAATCATCTTACATTGGTTGTCTAACTCTTAAAACAAATAATATTTTAAACCCAAAATTACCAAAATATTATTTCTACAAACTTCAACTGCTTAAATTATTGAAAAATTAAACTGTATTAGATTACGTAATCAAGATGAGTAATTATGATGAAGTTATCGATGGAAATCTTATGTTTGTTTTTACGGGATGAAAAATCAGTAAAAAGGATTTCGCTTTGTCACATCAGAACATTTCCCCCCATAAAATCTAAACTGTACGTTATTTTCACATTCTCGTAATTTACATACGCACCACTCAAATTCACAATTTGAAAGTATTTTAACGCGCAAAAGAATAGATTATTAATGAATGCATTTCCAAAGTTAAAGTCACGTTTGTCCGATACAACTTTTCATGTGAACATTCGCACAAACCTTAAGTTCTAATCTTAGTACCCGCGAAAAAAAAATTCAGAAATTTGACTTTAGTTGTCATAGTATTCGCCATTTATAGTATTGGTCAAATATTTAGTTTTATCAAAAAAAAAAAATGATCGTTTTGTTTTAAATATATCATTTTTACTCAATGAATCATTTTGCCGAACGCCTCAAACTCATTTATCAGCGTAATGTAAAAATATTAAAATGTAGCATTTATGAAGAAGAATGCGTGTTTTATTTAATGTCTGACATCATTTTCTGTTCAAAAATTATAAAAAAGTTACTTTTATTTGTAATGTGAAAATGGCGTCAATAAGGATACAATGAATAAAAATAATAAACCATGAATATTTTCCCTTTGCTTTCAATATAAATGGAGTACTTCAGTTGCCACAATTACAAATTTGTATTAAAAACTACAAAAAAATTAATATCTCAAAAACAAATTGAGATACAGCTTTCAAACAAATAGTATTTAAAAGAGAATTTTTTTCCTTACACGATGGTGTAAAAAGTTAAAATGTGTGATGCATAGAAGTTTAAAAATTTGCAGTAGAGAAAATGCAAAACCAAAATTTTGTTTCAAATTTCAAAGTGTTGCCATTCGCAAAATGACGTATGCGTTACGCACAGATATGTTTGTCCTTTATAATATAGATAGACATTATTATACAACATGAGTCTATAAGCCTAAATATAAATTGCTGATTTTTAGTAATACCACATGTTAAACACATCTATGTGCGTGTTGTTTCAAGTTCCTACTAAATTCTCGACCAATAAGTACTAAGTTTTGACTAAAATAAAACAAGAACATGTTTAAGAATGCTAACTAGTTTTTGTCCTAAAGGTGGTCCATAAACACCCTTTCTTCGCTTGTCAAGTTTTCCCATGATGATATCTTGGGTTTGCCCTGCACTCGTTTGAGCAGAGAAATTCATCAGAAGCGGTTTGAAAATATTGGTGTCAACTACATTCAGTAAGAAATCCTGAAAAAATAAAAATAAAAATATGAAAATTAAGAATTAAAGAAATTTTGAACTTCATTACACATTAAACAAGAAAGAAAAATCATGCGTTAAGCATCGATTATGAAACAATTTCCAACAAATTCAGAATACTGTAACAAAAACGTCTCCGTTTAATAAGGTGAAAGATGGTATTTAAGTAAACAAAACGCATAACACATTTGAAAACCCGATTTCAGCAATTTCCATCAATAAATGGGAATGCATTATTTTGTGCACCCCTGTACACGATTTATACAGTTTATATACAACAAGTATTATGCAAAAAATTAGTTAAATTAAAAAAAAAATGCGTACCACAACTGGAAGGGCGCGGGACTGTAACGGAATTCTTTTGTGTATCCCTGCAAATAAACGATGATTGCTGTGCACACTATATTCTATAGTAAGCGTCTTGTACTTTATTTTAGTTATATAAATCAATTTCAATCTGTTCAAAATAGTTTAACATTATTAAAATACATTGCAAACGATTAACACTTTTCAGTTATGTTGGAATGTGTAAAAAAGTAGTAGAAGATATATGTCTACATAAAAAATATGTTACAAAATTCTTTAACGTTCCTTTTGTGAGGAAAATATGTTACAGATACCTTAGGGACAGTGGAAAGCGAATTATTAGACATTAAATACTTTTTAACACAATGATATTACGAGTATTACCTTCTAGGGAAACTTTTCAAGAAAAATTGATATACTTTTTTTCCCGTGCAAACGACATGAAAATCCTTACATAATTACCTCGCTTTAAGTGCACGAAATTTTCTTTCAATTCGTTACATTCTTAGCCAGCCCTCTAGATATTCGGCTTACAGTCCAAGCAGTGATTGAAAAAAAAAATTTTTTAAGCTAAAAATTTCATGAAAGATAGTATTCATTGTGGCAGCACTAAAATGATATCTTTTCCTAAGCAAAACCCGATATGAGAAAAATTCCCTCTCACTTCCACAGTGTATTTCCACCCTTTAACTATTTCTTTAATTAAAAGATTAAGTTGGCGCTAAAACATAGATCAGACAAACCTCTATTAAAATAAATAGAATTTCCTAATGAAATCTCGATCTGACTAGTTTCAAAGACTTCTAGCCCTTCTTAAAACTATAGCTTAAAATCACAGATTTCTCGTTATTCTTGTCAATCATTTCACTTAAGTGCAAGTTGAAACATTTGACTGCTCCCCTTTTGTTAACTGTAATTAAAATTTGAATTCTCTTTTTCATTTTGTTTTAATTTCCTTTTTCTGTATCATGTAGATATACAGAAATATATTTATTTTATAAAAGCAACAGAAGATTTAAAACTGTACGTGAAGTAATGCAATAGCTATTATTAATAATGAATTAAATATAAATTGAGGACATCATTTACAATCTATAGTCTTACTGTAATGTAAACTGATTTTCCAGTTCCAGTTGGTCCAACAAAAAGGCAAGGTTTTCCATGTGTTATCAACAAGGACATAAGCTTTGAATAACGAATGGTGTCAACTGTAGGTACAATAATCTGATTCACTTGGGCATCTTTAGGAATAGCTGGAGCTTTAGCAACTTCTTCTTTCCAAGAAATCCAGGAACAAACCAGTACATTATTAGGCTACAAAGAGAAAATTACAATGTTTACTATTGTTTTCTCCATAGAAAGAAATCTTCAAGGTGTAAGCTGTACTAAGAATATTCCAGTTCCCACGAACCGCATATACCGGGTGCCCCAAAAAGGACTGACTGATTTTAAAATCCAATAACTTGCAAACGGTGACAGATATTTAAAAAATTCTTGCAGGAGGGTTATGCATAAGGTCAAAAGTTTTATTACAGTGATTTTAGATTTTAGTTCGAATTACAAACAATAGATGGCGCTGTAAGCAATAGTTGCTAAATACAGGCTCGATTTCTGGTCCTTTCTCTTGTTCCATGCTGAAAAAGGAGATGGAAATGTATTATCCGGGCCACGAAGTACCAAAAATCGAACCTGAATTCAGCGTCTATTGATCGCAGCGCCATCTATTGTTTGTAATTCGAACTAAAATTGAAAATCACTGTAAAAAAACTTTTGACCTTATGCATAACCCTCCTGCAAGAATTTTTTAAATATCTGTCACCGTTTGCAAGTTATTGAGTTTTAAAATCAGTCAGTCCTTTTTGGGACACCCGGTATATACACTATATACAAAAATTAATCAGTTACATATTCTACATAAAAACAAGTCATGCTCCCTATCTCATCCCTGTATTCATTTGTCTCATTATGATTATGCAGTTTGTCTTTCTTCTTCCTTTCTATCTATCTATCCATATATCTATATTATAAAGGACAAGCATATCTGTGCGTAACGCATACGTCATTTTGAGAATGGCAACACTTAGAAATTTGAAATAAAATTTTGGTTTTGCAATTTTCTCTACTGCAAATTTTTAAACTTCTAAACGTCGCACATTTTAAATTTTTACACCGTCGCATAAGGAAAAAAATGCTCTTTTAAATGCAATTTGTTTGAAAGCTGTATCTCAATTTATTTTTGAGATATTAATTTTTTTGTAGTTTTTAATACCATTTTTCTTATCGTGGCAACAAAAGTACCCCATTTCTATTGAAAGTCATTGAAAGTAAACGGAAAATAGTCGAAAATAGGAGATACTGTATCTTTTTGTTGCCAATTTCTCATAAAACCTGAAAAAAAAGTTAAAATTAAAATATGGGCTATGTCAAGAATACTGTCTGTTATTCCGTGATAATGACGTCATATGTATACTTTTCTATAGACGAAGTTTAAGACTGGATTGTAAAAGTGGGTTGCTTTAGCGGATGCAAATGACGTCATTTTATAAAAAAGCGTGTATTTTAATTCTTAAACCTGAATTATGTTTTGTAGAAGTGCGTCATTTTCACAGCCCAGCTCTTCAAAATTCTTCACAGGTGAAAATGCTTCACTTTCGAAAATAATGTAATCGAAATCACACACTGATAAAACGCAATGTTTTACAAAAATTTAAAGCGTCTTTATAAAAGAGAGGTGACATGCAAATAATAGCGATTTATATTACAGAAATTGATTATTCTCGCCTGGATGGATTTGCTTCGCCCAGTTAGACAAGAAAACAAATAATTCGTGGTTTGAAATAATATCATGTTCCTGAAGTTTCTGTACAAAATTCTCTCGAATAATAAAATTTTAATGCTATTCTTTAGGACATTCCACTATAATTTTATCAAAATAACATAATTTGCTTAATTTATTTTTTCCTAATTTTATATAATCTATATATTTAAAACACAAGTGTGTTTTTTAGTCATCTGCCCTGATCTTTCTGCTGAACCAATTTTACTAATATTTTTTTTTAAACTGAAAGGTCTTCATCTGTAGATGTTATCGCACTATCTTTTTTTTTGTTTTGTTTTTTGTTTTGTTTTTAAATATCCCCACTTTTATATTTTAATTTTAAAAGAATTTTATGAAATTTCTTCAACACGGTGAAAATTAGATAACTTTCATTATTACAGACAAGAGAGAAATAGTGAGATTTTTTTATCTTTATTCATGCTATTTTCTGATAAAAATTCAAAATTGTTGATAAAAATTCAAAATTGTTAATAAAAGTTGTTGTATAGGGTTTAGTGGCGCAAAATCCCATTAGGAGCAGAATATTATATTAGGGGCATAATAACGGAAAATGACATACTGCTTTTGAAAACGCGCATTTTTCCTCATAAATTTTCTATATTGTTTTTACTTCTGCATGTGTACTGATACTAAGTTTCAGACACTAGACGAAATGCTTATTTAAGTGAAAATGAAGTCATATTTTAAAAGAAAACGATCATTTTCTTAGATAAAACTAAACATTTTAACACAAATGCGTCTAAAATACAAATTACAGAAATTTTTACTATCCGAAATTGAGATTAGAATCTCAAGTAAAGAGTGCGTCTGTTCACATAAAATATGTTGCTGACAATCGTGACTTTAAGTTTTGAGTTAAAAGGATTTTTAAATGATCAAAGAAAATACATTTTTTTTAAATTGATGAATATGGATATCAGAAGTGCATTTGCAAATTTTGAGAAGGTGAAAATTGCTGTTTTTCATTCCGGAATACCAAGCATAATAAGAGCCTCAATTAATAACCACATCCTAATAACTGATCTTTATTATACTTTACTGATTATGTATCTATATTAAAAAGAACAAACGTATCTGTGCGTAACGCTGGCGTCATTTTACGAATGGCAACACTTCACGATCAAATTTCGGTCTTGAAATTTTCGCTACTGCAATTTTTTAACCTTCTGACCATCGTACATTTTCAATTTTCGTTATATAGGGAAAAAATTTACTTTCAAATGCAATTTGTTTAAAAACTGTATCTTAATTGACTGGTGTATTATATTTTATAAAATAATTTTTAAACATGATTTTTTCAAAAGTTCATCTTATTACGTGCCGGTTTCAATACATAATAATAATAAATATTTTGCACATAAAGCAACAAACATTTTTCAGCATTTGCTTCTGACTATTTTTGCATAACGAAATTAATACTTCCTTTATAAACAAATAAAAGAATAATATTAAAAAACCCACCAATCTAACATATTTGTGAAAGACAAATTAACGAAATTAATGCTTCTTTTATAAACAAATAAAAGAATAGTAATGAAAAAACAGAAATCTAATATATTTGTAATTGTACAATTTAAATTTTTAGATCACCAAATAGAATTTTTTTTTTCAAATGGAATTTGTTTGCAAAGTTCATCTCAGTTTACTGATTGTCTATGGTTTTAAAAACAATTTTAAAGCATGAAATATTTTTTAATTTATCTATATCGCGCGGAGCTCGATTACGAAAGATTAATCCGTTTGCCCTTAAAACAAAATAAAGGGTTCATCATTTTCTTACGGCTAATATCCATTAAAAAAAAAAACTTCACTATGAATAAATAAATAAAATAATATAATAAAACAAAAATTTAACAAACATGTATAAGCTCTGAAATTATCAGAATATAAAGGATGCCGTAAGTAGCAAAATCTTGATCAAATAACTCTTAACATGCGGCTAATAAGAAAATATCGCTTTTGATAAATTTCAAAAATTTATTTGATTGCATATTTCGTATTTTCCATATGAAAAATGCTCTTTTAATGTAAGTGGGCAATCTAAAAAAATTATTGCATATAAAAAAATTATTAGTTTTCAACTAAAAAAAAATGTTTTCACTTATATTATTTAATCCGGGTAGCCCGGGTACTATCCCCTAGTACATATAATATATATATATATATATATATATATATATATATATTTCTACTTATCTTTCATTCAATCAGTTCAAAGAAATGAAAATCTGAAAGTGTTTTACAGACACAGATGATCAAATATATTATGAAACTCTCTTAGTATCAGAAGGCAGCTGGCAGGCATATATGAGGGAGGGGGTAGGGCAGGTGCACCCCTCTGATTTTTTTTCTTCTATTTTTGTAATCATTACCGGTTCCTTTAATTTTTTTACAATATAACTGAACATTTTGCCTTTTGTTTAGTCATATATTAACAATTGCACATAAATTTATTATAACAATAAACAATATTTCTTTAATATATATATATATGAAAAATTAATGCAAGAAAAATTAACAGAAATATGGATTTACAATGCCCAACAATATAATTTTGCTCTCTCGAAGCAAAATCTTAAATGGCTCTTCTGGTCAATACTATATGAAAAGATTTAGAAAAAGTTTTAAAACTGATTCCTAAGCATTTACTTCTTAGTATTTTCAGTATTAAAAAAAAAAAAAACAGGAATTTTGCTTTTTCAGAATTTATTGTCGCCCCCGATGAAAATATATATATATATATATATGTACTAGGGGGGCTCTGCCCCCTACGAGCTAAGCTCGTCAACCCCCGTTCAGACACCGCCGACACTAACAGCACGATAATTTAATCGGCTTTAAAAAGATTTCGGAAGATTGAATTATAATTTGAATCTGAGAATTATAATCTGACGTAATTTTCACAAAACTTTTCTTTTTCTTTTTACTATTCACGTAAAAATACTTTTGTTAGAAATGAAATATTGTGATCATCTTAAAATATCAAATAAATGTCTCGAGCAATTTTTTAATTTAAACTGTTTTGCAATATTATTTTTTGTTCATTTTATATAATAAGTGTAATGTGACGTAAATTCTTCTATTTAAAACCTTTTACCCGCCGCACCATGAACTGCTTGTCAAATTAATTTGAAAAAATTTTTGAGACTATTTAGATTAATTCTAAGGTTGCGTGCCGAATTTTGGGATGTTATGTAAAATAGAAGTGGAGTTACAGGTATGTTCCACTTGTGGAATGTTGGCGGTACGAATAACATTTCATAGGCGTAACCAGGGGGGGGGGTGCCCTGGGTGCCCGGGCACCCCCCCCCCCCCCCCCCCCGCTTGCGCAGACTCAAGCACAATTATTTAAAAAAATGACATCTACAAAAAAAAAAAAGAATTGAAAGCAGAGTTCAATTAGTTTAGCAAATTAGTTTAGTTCAGAAAACTACCAGCCTAAGTTTTGAAATGTGATAAAAAAAGAAAGCCACGTTCTTTTTTGCTTTCTTTTTTTTTAAAGAAAATTATGTTGTTTATCTTTTTTAAAACTAGAATATTTACAAGAATCTGTATTAGTCATAGTAAGTCAAACAGGTGGCTTTGACTGACACTTTGAAGCCTTTTGTTTGTGGGAGATTTTTTTTTAACGCCGGTCTTTGTATTGCCTGTTTCTGCAATTTCATGAGAAATTAACGTAAGTTCTTGACGAGGATAGAAACTAGTTGTCTTATTGCTTTCGTAGTTTAAAGTCTAGAAAATAGCAAAAAAAAAAAAAAAAAAAAAAAAAAATGAATGCGAATGCAGATGTGAAACGATAATTCCAAAATGCGATTATCCGGGGGAAAGGGAGGGGAGGGGGGGTCAGACCCTGCCTCATTTAAAAATGAAAAATAATAGCACAGGAAATTCAAATTAATCTGGAAGTTCGTTGGTTCGTTGAATTTCTTGGCCATTTTTGGCATTCGTAAAAGAAATGTGGTTGCAATCTTTCTCAAGTCAATATAGTAATTTTTTTCCTCTGAAAATTTTTATACGATTTTTGGAGTTTCTTCTCGTTTTGCGGCGTTCTTTTGAAAGTAGGAAAGGTACCCGTTTCAATCTTTTAGCCCAGTACAGTACATTTTGACTAAATTCCCGATTTTATTCTGCGATCATTTCATGATATTTACAATTTTCTCCCAAAAATCGTTTAACGAAATTCACGTCTTTCTACGCGTTTTTTTTTTTTTTTTTTTTTTTGGTCGAAATCCGCATTTTTTACCACTAACCTTTGACAAAATTCGTGTTTTTTACCGTGATCTTTTGGAGGAATTCGCATTTTTTACCGCGATATTTTGACGAAATTGGCATTTCTTTAGCACGATCCTTTGATGAAAATCGCGTTTACTTTTCACGATCTTTTGACGAAATTCGCTTTTTCTTTCCGCAATCTTTTTACGAAATTCGTGCTTTCTTTCTGCGATCCTTTCACGAAATTCTCGTTTTTACCACGATCCTTTGACGAAATTAATTTTCTGTTGCGACCGATTGACGAAACTGATTTTTTTACAGGGAGATCATTTGTCGAAATTCGCGATAGTTTTGCTCGACCGAGCGGAAAAATTCTCGATATCTTTCCGTACCAATTACCAAATTCTCTACGCTTTTCTGCGACATTTTGACGAAATTTTCAAAATGTTCCCGTCAATCGTTTATCGAAATTCGTTTCTTTTTTTTTTTTTTGTTTTGTTTTGTTTTGCGCAATCTTTTGACGAAATTGGTGATTACTTTCTGCACTCTTTTTCGAAATTCCCGATTTTTTCCACGATCGTTTGAAGAAATTCTCACATTTTTCCGGGGTCGGTTCACGAATTGATTTTGATAAATAAAGAAATAAAAATCGCAGACTTAAAAATTTTTAAATACTCACTGAAGAATCACAGGTCTGTGAAAGAATTTGGAAATATTGTACAGCATTTTTTTATTATGCGTGGTTTTCCTTTTCTATGCACAAATCGCGCTATACCAGACGTTATTTCAAACCCTGTCCCTCAAAGAAAACTTCATTAGTAGTGGAGTTTCGTTTTTTTTTTTTTTTTTTTTTTTTTTTAACGAACATAGAATTAAACAAACCTAGGTTTGGGGGGAAGCTGCCTTCGTCAACGTACTCCCGAGCAAGCTACGACCTCTTCTGTCTCGAAACAAGCTAATCTGGAGTTATTGCGTTTTTTATTTCGAGAAAAATTAAATTTTCAGCTTTTTTATAAGAACTGATTATTGTTATCCCAATTTGAATTTAATCACTGCAATTGCAAAAATTACCGGAGAGTTTTTTTTCTGTTTCAAAAAAAGTAAAAAAAAATCGCTCAAAGCACGAAAACCCCTACTAAAAATCGCATTAAAAATTCGGAAAAGATTAAACCACAGGGAATGAAATTAACTAACTGGATAAAAGATTTAAACCGGATTCCTTTTAGGAATGTCAAAAAAAATCCCCGCGAAATGCAAAAAAAAAAAAAAAACCTCTAAAAATAACAGTAAAAAATTATTAAAAACTGAAAAATCGCTGTAAGAATCTCGAAAACACTTTATTGAAATGAAGAGAAAGTTTACTGGATAAAATATTGAAATCGGATTCTTTTTTACTAATTTGAAAAAATTGCCGCAAAATTCGAAAAAATCCGCATAAAAAATTAATTGAAAAATTCCAGAAATTATCTTCGATATGCATGAATTCAGGAATACAGGTCCTGTCAAATCTTATGGTTGTGCGGGCTGCATTGTTTTTTCAGAGCTCAGCGTGGGCGGGTACACAACCTAGAGACAGACAAGCACCTATCTTTATTATTACAGTCGCATCATGATAGTATAGTTTTTATCATCTTGATAAAATTTACTGTATATTATCATGTCATGACCTGCTTTACCTAATATATTCGACACATTCTGTGGTAAGAACATGAATTACCGTAATTTCCGGCCTATAATCCGTGGATCAAACAAGTATGTTCGACCCAGAAATCTTGTTTCATAAAACGCAACTTATTAAATTGCGATAAATATTTAACTTCAATAATGAAATAAAATTTCTACGTCGAAACGTGATTGTCTGATCCGCGGATTATAGGCCGGAAATTACGATATTAATGAATAATATAATTATTTATAATATTATGATAATTATTTATATAGACTTTCCTACAAAATTTCTTGGATCCCTTCGGTGATCCCTAAGAAGTCATGGAGTCGCATTCTGGAAAACTTTCGTGCGTATGTACTGGTGTACCGTATGTATTATCTGAGATTTATCATCCGGCAAAATTTCATCTACAAATCTTTGACTGGGATAGTTTTAGATCTCATGCAGTGTTTCGCTGTGCCTATAGAAGTTTCCAGCATGATTAAAGGTGTTTTTTAGGTGCGTTCGTAATTATATAAATACGTAGCACCTATAGTCGTCGTTCAGTCCGTCCGTCCGTCTGTCCGTCCGTCTGTCCGTCCGTCCGTCTGTCCGCATGTAACAGAGCAAAAACTACCCAACCGAATGGTCTGAAATTTCAAATATATGATTGTTGCAAAATTTTGTCGAGCCATTTCAAATTTTAGGAAAATCGGATGTATAGTTTAATTACAGGGACAGTCAAAAGTTTTTCTTTACATTACGGCCAATGGGAAAAATTATTGCAAGTGCATTTTAATGATATTAGAGCCTTCCGAATGATCTGAAAATTTAAAGATATAACTGTTGAAAAATTCTGTCGAGCCATTTCAAATTTTAGGAAAATCGGATGTATAGTTTAATTGCAGGGACAGTCAAAAGTTTTTCTTTACATTACGGCCAATGGGAAAAATTATTGCAAGTGCATTTTAATGATATTAAAGCCTTCCGAATGATCTGAAATTTTAAAGATATAACTGTTGCAAAATTTTGTCGAGCCCTTTCAAATTTTAGGAAAATCGGATGTATAGTTTAACTACAGGGACAGTCAAAAGTTTTTCTTTACATTACGGCCGATGGGAAAAATTATTGCAAGTGCATTTTAATGATATTAGAGCCTTCCGAATGATCTGAAATTTTAAAGATATAACTGTTGCAAAATTTTGTCGAGCCATTTCAAATTTTAGGAAAATCGGATGCATAGTTTAATTACAGGGACAGTCAAAAGTTTTTCTTTACATTACGGCCAATGGGAAAAATTATTGCAAGTGCATTTTAATGATATTACAGCCTTCCGAATGGTCTGAAATTTTAAAGATATAATTGTTGCAAAGTTTTGTTGAGCTATTTCAAATTTTAGGAAAATCGGATGTATAGTTTAATTACAGGGACAGTCGAAAGTGTTCCGTTACATTACGGGGAATGGGAAAAATTATTGCAAGTGCATTTTAATCATATTACAGCCTTCCGAATGGTCTGAAATTTTAAAGATATAATTGTTGCAAAGTTTTGTTGAGCTATTTCAAATTTTAGGAAAATCGGATGTATAGTTTAATTACAGGGACAGTCAAAAGTGTTCCGTTACATTACGGGGAATGGGAAAAAATTATTGGAAGTGCATTTTAATGATGTATCAGACTATGCGCTTTATGAAGTGCAAAAAAGTATACATTCAGTACAATATGGGGTGCAAAAAATAATTATAAAACTAGTTATAGTACGAACGCACCTCATTTGCCACGTTTGACGAGCAATTTCCAACTTGTTAATCTTTATAAGAAGTTAGGATGCAAAAAGATTTTACACTTGTGAGCACACTTAGTCAATGTCTTATGTCACTGCTGCAAGAACATTTACATATCTTTTTTTTACGATTAAATTTAGTTTTGATGTTTTGAACCGCTTCTAATCCCTCCTCACGCAAACAAAAATGGCGTTTGAGCCTTTTTTAAATGAAATACCACAAAATAATACCTTCTAAGAGGAAAACCTGACTAAAATGGAAATTCGACCGATTTTAAAGGATTCCGTTTTAGCAGGTTTTACTATATAAGATATTGTTTGTATCCGTCATGTTCAGGTTAAAAAGTCTGGGCACCCCCCCGTTCAAAAGGCTGGTTACGCCTATGCATTTGTACATTTTGGTTAATTTTTCTTTCGAAATCATACCAGCACTGCACACATAACAAAACAAAGAAAACATGGTAAAGTAAAAAAATTTTCTATTTTAGGAACATGTTACCTAGTCACTAACAGAAAAATGTTTATAAAAGGCCTGAAAACATTTTTCATGCATACACTTTCCATAATATTCACACCATTTATTCATATTTTTCTGTCGATTTGAGAATCTTCTTGAGAAGTAGACGAAAAACAATAGCTACTGAATGAGGTGATAATGTCCATACTTACTGGAGCAGTAGGACTATTCCCTTTCTCAAACATCAAATCGAATTTTTATGACAACAGTTGCAATTTCAGGACGAAACTCCAAATGGCTTAGGGTTTCTTTTGAACCTACTGCGTGACAAGTAACAACCAGCCATATTTAGATCATTTGTAAACAGATTTCATTACCATTTTTATCATCGAAGTACTGGACGATAATGTTCCAAGCAAATAATCCAAAGATTCTACACTACCCATATTCCAATTATACAATCTAATCAATCGAGGTTATTTGATTGAAACTTCTCGCTTCAGTTTTCGAGAATATCATGTTCCACTTTGAGTTAGCGATGTGTTAGCTTCCCAATTTGATATAACAGTAATGACACTGTTGTCACTCCATCGTACACAAACAACTTTGCCATCACTGTAATAATAAAAATCTCCTCCTTCTTCTTTTTGCAATTATTTTATAGATTTTATTGGCATTTATTGGTTCAAAAATATTTCACAGACACATTGGCAACAGGTGCAAGAGATATATATCATAAAATGCATTCTTTAATAATACTGGTACGAAAATAATAAAAAAATAATCGTCCGAGGGAGCCCAGTAAAAATGATCAAGATCCTAAAAAAAAGTAACAATAAGATAATTTTGTACTCTGAACCGCCAACGTTCATGTGGAACATTGGTATTCAAATGATCATAAAACAAAAACGAAATAAGATAAAACATTCATTTGTGCATAAAACGTAATAAACAACACTAAGCAATACAATAATAATCATCAGAGAACTCACATTTGAATTCTAAAGTTATAGATAGAGTAAAAAGCACAGTCTACTACATTTACGTTTTTTTTTTGTTACATTTCAACAAGCTCCAAAATAGATACCATAAAAATTATAAAAAAACAATTTTTAATCCATTAAAACACGTCTTTTAAAAAGATATCTTAAAAATTTCAAACAGATTAAGTAAATACTTAAAAATATACAGCACCACATAGTTTATGTTCCACGTGTGGAACGTTGGCGGGTAAAAGGTTAAGACTTCTAACGCATGTTTATGAATTTATTATTTTACAATATTCTGTCTCTTTTAAAATTCACGTGTAATTATAATTTTTATGACGTAATTTTCAATGAGTTCCTGCTTTTTAAATTTTCTGTTTATAATAGTCACGTGTAAAATAAATTTTTAATTTGAAGTAAACATTATTGTTTGCGCTGTTTATACAACTGGCAACAGTTTAAATTAATAACATTTTCTAAAATTTGTAAAAAATATCTCTCGAAATGCTGAAAATTTGAATCTAAAATTGAAATAAAAACTCAAAAAATGAGTCAAATAAGAAAAATAAATATAATCTGCACACCGGGAACTTATAACGTATAAAATGATCTAAAAATGATTAAATTCTCATTTATAGTTTTTGCACCAATAAAACTTTTTTAAGGGGACGATTTTGTCCAACTTTAGCATTAAATATCTCTTAAAATAATTCTTCGATTTGAAAACTGTTTGCATCAGCGTGTTTATCAAACATTTCTCTATAATACCACCGATTTTCATATTTTTGTATGCAACAGTTTTTTTAATATTAACGATGAAAGGCCATGCTTAAGCATTCAAATTGGATGTGGATCTACCTGGAATATCTACGCAGATTTTCATTGGTCCATTTCCAAATCAAAACTTTTTTTTATATATAGAAGGATATATAAATAGTACAAAACATAGTTCAATTTTAATACTTAAAGCACACGCTTTTATTTTATGTAAAATGACGTCATTCGCATCCGCTTAAGAATTCCACATTTACAATCTACTCTTAAATGTCTACAGTAAAGCATGCATAGGACGCTATTATCGCAAAATAATACACAAATTCAGCAAAAAGATGCCGTCATTAAAAAAACTTGACAAAAAAAAGCTATCTAATGGTTCATAGACTTTCATTGTTTATAACATTAATATAGATACTTAAAATTAAATATAGTTTATAATCGCTCCATGTTTTAACAGAAATCATTCGTTTATATTTTTTCAAAATATTTAATTACATTTTCTTTCCGTTGTTATGAAAATATGGCAACAAAAATATATAATTACTATTTTAGAACTATTTTTCCTTTACTTTCTACGAAAATGGAGTACTTCCGTAGCCAATATTAAGCAAACGGCTCTAAAAACTACAAAAAAAATTAATATTTCAAAAATAAATGGAGATGCAGTTTTCAAACAAATTGCATTTATAAGTACTTTTTTTCCCACAATACGACGGTATAAAAATTGAAAATGTGCGATGCTTAGAAATTTAAAATATTGCTATAGAGTATTTAATCGTACAATGATACATCTACTTTGAATTTGAATTTTTCCAACTGAGCGAAAAAATGCCCAGGCTGGGAATCGAACCCAGATCCTTGGCTTACAAGGCCAATGCTTTCCCGTTTAAGCTAACTGGGACGACAACCAGCCAGCATATTTCGCTCAGAAAACCTTATTGGTAGAACATCTGCTCTGTCATGTAGACAGCTCAACAGAATAAACCGCAGGTAAAGGAACTCCATATAAACGATGGATACGTAGATGAACTATTATTTTAACACAATCAAACTGATTAGTAAAGTTATCATACGAATTTGAATTTTTCCAACTGAGCGAAAAAAACATGACAGACCAGATGTTCTACCAATAAGGTTTTCTGAGCGAAATATGCTGGCTGGTTGTCGGCCCAGTTAGCTTAAACGGAAAAGCATTGGCCTTGTAAGCCAAGGATCTGGGTTCGATTCCCAGCCTGGGCATTTTTTCGCTCAGTTGGAAAAATTCAAATTCGTATGATAACTTTACCAATCAGTTTGATTGTGTTAAAATAATAGTTCATCTACGTATCCATCGTTTATATGGAGTTCCTTTACCTGCGGTTTATTCTGTTGAGCTGTCTACATGACAGACCAGATGTTCTACCAATAAGGTTTTCTGAGCGAAATATGCTGGCTGGTTGTCGGCCCAGTTAGCTTAAACGGAAAAGCATTGGCCTTGTAAGCCAAGGATCTGGGTTCGATTCCCAGCCTGGGCATTTTTTCGCTCAGTTGGAAAAATTCAAATTCGTATGATAACTTTACCAATCAGTTTGATTGTGTTAAAATAATAGTACATCTACTTTGTTTTATGGCTGGCTTATACAACGTAACATTATTTTTTGGAGACGACACAAAATAAGCTGGGAGAAAGAAATGGCATACCGGGGCTAAAAAAAAAGAAAAAACATGCATTTTTCTAACAAGATGAAAAATAAATATTAACTACAATTTATACAGAGAGAAAACAAAAAAGATATTTTTCCTTAACTAAGACAATAGAGAAATTTTATGGCTGCAGAACCAAACATACCACTAACATACATACCTCAACATATAACATATCACTACACACCTTAAACATACCACTTTAACAACATAATATTTGCTTATAACTTACTTCTCTAACAAACTTATAATCATATATTTGACCATCAGATGGAATGGGATTTTCAAATACAACATCAGTCTTATGCAGTTTATCTTCTGGTAGTTTACAGATGGCAGCCATTTTCGATGATATTTTACCCTAAATAAAATTTTACTAGAATAAGGATTAACATAACTGAAAGCATGCAAAATAAAGTTTGCAAGCGAATTAAGATACAAAAATGCAGTTTCAAAAGAATGTAGAATATTTAATACGTGATTTTGCCAACTATTCAATAATTTCAAGCGTAATTTCACTGCTGATAATTAATTGAAAAATTAATTACAATTCGATAGAATGAAAGTTAATTACAATTCTATCAATATTAAGCGGCTTTTAATTATTATTTTCGAACTCCTACTTAAAATTGTTGCAGTTTTGCAACAACAAGGTTTCAAGGATTCAAATTATCATAGAAACTCGACAGAGTTTCTCGCCAAGCAAAAGAAACAACAGTGCAATGAACCGTAAAATGAAAGGAATTTCTGCCAATTAATGACAAACGATATTTCAAAAATTTTTTAGTACTCTGTCAAGTTTATATTTTCCGGGCTGACCAAAGCGGGATTTTGACCCCTCTATATCTCCGGTTCTATATATGATAGAAACAAAATTATAGTTTCTATGGAATGGGGCGTGCCACGTGACTCAGAAAACGAAAATAAAATTGGATCCGTCCAATAGGTTTATAGTAAGTGCGATTTTAAAAGTGCTGTTTTTTGCACTTTTGAAATTCTTGTACCGACCAAATCTGTTGACAGGGCTACAGCAACGTGTAATTATCAGATTTTTACGCGAATTACGGCATTAGAATTGTTTTTATGAGTAGTTCAAACCTTTGAAAGTTTCATGTAAAAATATTAATTAGTTTTTGATTTATACCAGTTTAAAGTCTCTTTATTTTTGCAGCGTGGCGTGCGTAATATGTGAGGCATTCTCACAGTCTTTTGACTTTTAAGTCCTGGGATAATAATTTTTATTTTAATAAAAGAATTATCGTAATACCCGCTAGCCTCTTATTATTGCAGCATGGCATATGTAATATGTGAGGCATTCTCACAATCTTTTGACTTTTAAGTCCCTGAATAATAATTTTTACTTTCTTCTATCTTTACAAGAAGAAAGTATTGGATTCGTGAAAAATCGATCGGAGCAAGACAAAATAATTTCTGTCGACACGAAACTGGAGCAGAACCTGATAACAAAAAACCGAAATCTGACACGAACTAATTATGATAACCGACAAAAATATTCTAAAGCACCATAAACCGATCCGAGTAAGTCAAATCATTCCGATGAACACGCAACCGGAACCGAACCTAAGAATTCCATTAGAAAAAACCCGAAATCTTACACGAACCAAATCTCAGACCCGACAAAAATATTCCAAAGAACCATAACCCGATCTGAGCAAGACCAAATAATTTACGTGGACACGCAACTCGACACGAACATGAAGTTTTTTTTGAAAAAAAAAAAAAAAAAAAAAAAAAAACGAAATATGAACCGAACCTAATATGATAACTGACGTAAATAATCTAAAGAACCATAACCCGATCCAAGAAACACAAAATAATTTCCTTGGACGCAACACGACCCGAACCTAAAAATTCTCACAGAAAAAATCCGAAATCTGACACGAACCAAATTTGAACCCGATAAAAATATTCCAAAGAACCATAACCCGATCCGAGCAATACAAAATAATTTCCTTGGACACGCAACCCGAACCGAACCTAAAAATTCCATTAAAAAAACCTGAAATTGGTCCGAACCAAATCTGAATCCGACAAAAATATTTCCCAAAAACATAACCCGACACGAAGAAGAAAAAATAATTTCCGTGGATGCAACACGACCCCAACCTAAAAATTCCATTAGAAAAAACCCGAAATCTGACACGAATTAAATCTGAACCCGACAAAAACATTCCCAAGAACCATAACCCGATCCGAACAAGACAAAATAATTTCCGTGAACACGCAACCAGACCTGTGCTTAATTTTATTTTTTTTTGAAAAAAAAAAAACGGAAATATGACCTGAACCAAATTTGATAACCGACAAAAATATTCTAAAGAACCATAACCCGATCCAAGCAAGACAAAATAATTTCCTTGGACGCGCAACCCGAACTGAACCTAAAAATTCCATTTAAAAAAACCCGTGAAATATGACCCGAACCAAATCTGAATCCAACAAAAATATCCCCAAAAACCATAACCCGATCCGAGCAAGACAAAATAATTTCCTTGGACGCGCAACAAGAACTGAACCTAAAAATTCCATTTAAAAAAAACCGTGAAATATGACCGAACCAAATCTGAATCCGACAAAAATACCCCCAAAAACCATAACCCGATCCGAGCAAGACAATAATTTCCTTGGACACGCAACCCGAACCGAACCTAAAACTTCCATTTAAAAAAAACCTGAAATCTGACTCGAACATATATGAATCCGAAAAATTATCCCTAAAAACCATAACCCGATCCGAGCAATTCAAAATAATTTCCATGGACGCAACACGACCCAAACCTAAAAATTCTTGTAAAAAAACCCGAAATCTGACACGAACAAAATCTGAGCCCGACAAAAATATTTCACAGAACCATAACCCGATCCGATCAAGACAAATTAATTTCCGTGAACACACAACCCGACCCGAACCTAATTTTTTTTGAAAAAAATTCAATTTAAAAAACCCCGAAATCTGACACGAACCAAATCTGAACCCGACAAATAAACTATTCCAAAGAACCATAATACGATCTGAGCAAGGTAAAATAACTACTGTGGACACGCAATCCGATCCGAACCTAAAAATTTAGTTTGAAATAAACACGAAATATGACTCGAACAAAATATTATAATCGACAAAAATATACTAAAGAACCATAACCCGATCCGAGCAAGACAAAATAATTTCCGTGTACACGCAACCGGACTCGAACCTAAAAATTCCACTAGAAAACCCCCGAAATATGAACAGAACCGAACCAAATCGAAATCCACCAAAAATATTCCAAAGAATCATAACCGGATCCGAGCAAAGTAAAATTATTTCCGTTATCTGCAACCCGATCTGAACCTGAAAGTTCTACTTGAAGTTAACCTGAAACCCGAACAGTACTCGAAATAAAAATACATCAGACCGTACCCCGATTAATTTTCGTGTACTCTCAATAAGACCAGAATCTGAAATTTCTATTTGAAGTCAACCTGAAACCCGAACCCGAACACAATCTGGAAAGGACAAAAAATTCAAAGAGCCGTAACCCAATCCGAGCAAGACAAAATTATTTCTGTCGACACGCAACCGGATTTCTTTGAAATCAGCCCGAAAACCGATCCTAACCCGGTTTCGGATCGAGTTCAATTATAAATGTCTGGTTCGGATCGGGTTATAGTTCTTTGGAATATTTATCTTGGGTTAAGATTTGGTTCGGGTCTAGTTTCAAGTTCACTTCAACTGGAATTTTTAGGTTCTGGTCGTGTTGCGTGATTACGAAACTAATATGCTTTGCTCGGATCCGGTTACGGATCTTTGGCATATTTTTGTCGGGTTCAAATTTCGGGTTTCTTTCAAATGAAATTTTCAGATTCAGATCGGTTTGCGTGTCAACGGAAATTATTTCGTCTTGCTCGTATAGGATTATTGACCTTTGGAATATTTTTGTCGGGTTGAAATTTCGTTTTTTTTTCAAATGAAATCTTTTGGTTCGGGACGGGTTGCGTGTCGACGGAAATTATTTTATTTAGTTCGGTTCGGGATATTGTTCAATGGAAAGTTTTTGTCGAGTTCAGATTTCGGGTTTTATTCAAATGGAATTTTTAGGTTCGGGTCAGGTAACATGTCCACGGAAATTATTTTGTGTTGATCGGATCCGATTATGATTCTTTGGAATATTTTTGTTGGGTTCAGATTTGGTTCGGCTCCGATTTCTGGTTTTCTTCAAAGGGAATTTTTAGGTTCGTGTTGGGTTGCGTGTGCACGGAAATTATTTTGTCTTGATCGGATCGGGTTACGGTTATTTTCAATATTTTGGTCTGCTATCAGATTTAGTTCGGGTCAGATTTCGGGTTTTTTTAAATGGAACTTTCAGTTCGGGTCGTATTGCGTGTAGACTGAAATTATTTTGGCTTGCTCGGATCGGCGTACAGTCTGTTGTAATTTATTTTTGGGGGTTCGGTTCGGGTTATGGGTTTATAAGTATAAAAAATCAAATTGGGACCCCTGATTGGGAAATAAGTGGTTACTAGGCTCTGTCTAGGCTATATGCAATAGGCCTGAAAAATATTAGGCTAATTGGAAAATGAGAGATGATTCTTCAATTAACCTACGACATGTATATCTCACATTGCAGTAAACATTTAAAGCTGGTTAGAACTCGGGTGATTACGGGATGAACATAAAAAAAGCAAAAATTAGCCAAAAACGTAAAATAAAAAAAAATTATTCAAAATTTTCGAATTTTTGGCCACAATCGTATAATTAGATTAATAAGGGGATTTATTAAACGAATCGATTCTGTTATTTTGGACTTGGTAATTAAAGAATGTTATCAATATGCCATAAATAGCTTTTAGTTAATTTTTAATCAGATAATAGAGCTACTTAAAAATTTACAAATATGACTGAAATTAGGAAAAATCATTTCATAACGATGAAATATCGAATTTTGAACTTTTATTGAAATGAATTGCAATTTATCGTATGAATGATCCGAAATATGTGAGAAAATACTTGGAAAGCATATGACTTAGTATGCCCTGCTAGTCACTTAAAAAACAATTATAAATTTAGAAAGTACATGCATTGAAAATTCAGAAAATCCAACAAGTGTTAGAGCTTATGAAAACATTTTCTAAAAAAAGAGGCTTAATCAGATAATCTGAGTTTCTGCCGCGCTTATCGGAGGGACATTGGATTTCAAAATTATAAAAAAAAAAACTAATTTTATTTAAAAATTACTTCAAGCACGCCCAGTGATAAAACAAATGCTCATTATTCAGTCTTTTTTAAGTCTTTACACATTTTGTGTAAAATGATGCGAATTTTGAAAATGTAATGTCAGTTTTTCAAAAGTTATTAAAATTTTTAAAAAGTCCAACATTATATCTTACTAGATATATTACACTTCTGAAAAGTTTATAGCCTCACTATTAAATTATTTTTTTACTTCTGTAATCTTTCGTTTGTCTTTTCTTTTCTGAATTAAAATGGAATATGTATAATGCAAATGAAATACCTTACAAAAAGAAGTGATATCTAATCAAAAACAACTCGTTGTAAATAATCCCACCAAGCCACAAACCTAAATCGTCAGTCATAAAAAGAAGTGATATCACATAAAAAGAAGTGATATAGAAGTGCATAATCCGAGTGCCGTGTAAAAATCTGTCACTACTCATAATGTTTCCAAAGGACTCGGAATGAGGTACAGTATGTGAAAACTGCTTGGCAACCTGCAGGCGTATATTTAATATATGCAGTACCTATACCAATTTCGAAAAAATGTGAAAGTCGAAAAAATTAATTTTAATTTCTCATTATATCACTCTTATAAATATTTGTAGGGGGAAGATCTGTAATAAATCAGAAAGATTTGTAAGACAAGCAGGATATGGTATGTAATTGTGGTAATCATCTATTATTACAATTATATGTACTTTTCATTATTTTAAACATAATTTTTAATTACATAAATACGTTTAATAATACACTGTATTAAAATTAAAGGGAATACTTATAAAATGGATCCTGTTTATGACAGATTTATTTCTTAAACCTAAATGTCGTGTTTCCAACATAAGGAATATTATATAATACTAGTAGCCTTACTAGAACAGATTTTCCCCTGTCATGTGCAATTCCGTTTACGCAGGCTTTACTGCAATATATCTTAGTTTAATTAACGTCTATTATTAGGTGCATTGTTAGTAATATTCATATGATCATAATTTTTTATTATTACTAGGGGGCTCTGCCCCCTACGAGCTACGCTCGCCAACCCCCGTTCAGGCACACCAAAATCCAAAAAGCACGCTAATTTGATCGGCTATGAAAAGATTTCAGAAAATTGAATTATAATTTAAAAAACAGTGGCGATTTCCCTACAAACGGGTTCCTATTCATTTCAATTGATTCGGGAACTTTAAGGCCAAATCAACTGCTGTTAAAAGATACAATGTCTGTTTTCGCCTTTGATTAAATAAAATCACTTACTTAAACATTTGAAAATAAGCTAATGTAAAATGAATTAAGTAAACAGTGTCATTGTCTCCCGGTATTTTTTAACAGCGCTATAAGATAGTTCTTTTAAATAATTCATTTTAAATGTATCGTTTCAAATCTGACGTAATTTACACCAAAGTTTTATTTCTCTTATTAATATTCACGTGAAAATACTTTATATATAGGAAATATTATTTGCGCTGTCTTCGAATTCACGATAATAGTTGAAAAGATTATCTCAAAATATCTCGCGCAAATAGATTTTTCAATTTAAATTGTTTTGCCATATTTTTTGGCCATTTTAAATATGGCGTAATTTCCTCCATTTACAAGTTTTAACGCATAATAATGATTTTTTTATTTTAAGATTTTGTTTCTCTTTCATTATGAATGTATAATACGTAAGCAAAAAAGCAGCAAAAAAGACGCCCGTTTGACATTGGTGTAAAGTGTAAATATGGTTCTTATGACGTAATTTTCCTGCTTTTAACATGTAATCATTTAATTCTAATTTTAAAGTTTTTTTTTTCTGTTTGTAATAGTCACGCGTAAATAAATTTTTAATTTGAAGTAAACATTATTGTTTGCGCTGTTTATAAAATTGGCAACAGTTTAAATTAATAACATTTTCTAAAATTTATAAAAAATATCTCTCGAAATGCTGAAAATTTGAATTTAAAATAGAAATAAAACCTCAAAAAATGAGTCAAATAACAAAAATAAATGCAATCTGCACACCAGGAACATTAACGTATAAAATGATCTAAAAATGATTAAATTCTCATGTATACTTTTTGCTCCAATAAAACTTTTTTAATGGAAAGATTTTGTCCAACTTCAGCATTAAATATCTCTTAAAATAATTCTTCGATTTGTAAACTGTCTGCATCAGCGTGTTTATCAAACATTTCTCTATAATACCACCGATTTTCATATTTTTGTAAGCAACAGTTTTTTTAATATTAACGATGAAAGTCCATGCTTAAGCATTCAAATTGGATGCCGATCTACCCGGAATATCTACGCAGATTCTCATTGGTCCATTTCCAAATCAAAACTTTTTCTTCTATATATAAAAAAAAGTTTTGATTTGGAAATGGACCAATGAAAATATGCGAAGATATTCCGGGTAGATCGGCATCCAATTTGAATGCTTAAGCATGGACTTTAAGCGTTAATATTAAAAAAACTGTTGCATACAAAAATATGAAAATCGGTGGTATTACCATAGCAAACGCGGCAGCGTTAAGCTATAATATGATTAAGAAATAGGAAATGCAAACGACTTTCTTAAATTTCTGGCAAACCAGTTGACATACGACAATGATTTTTCTTTTGAAAGATAGAACTCGACGAGACGAATAAACTGATAGCATTTAAAAAATTACTGTAGCTTTCAGTAGTTTTTTATTTAATCTTAAACGAAAAAATGAAGACACGAAATTCAACAAAGTGTAACTAACGTTCCAGTGGGTGGATTAACTTCGTTTTTGTTTTATTTTGATCCTCTTGTTAAAACTTAGAATAGGTTTTTTTTTTATATTTGTATGTTTGACGGTCGATGAGAAAATCGAAATTGTCTTTTATAATGTCCCCATAAAATTATAGAAATCTCTCCTTTTCATTTTCTAATTCAATAATTTATTTCGTGTTGCCACTCCCTAAAAAGCAGTACAATAATTTTAAAAAAAAGGATAACACGTGTACTTTTGTTTTTATAAGTCAATAAAAATTGAAATTCAACTGACAGATTTTTGTATTTGTGAAATCGACGTCAACCTAAGCAGATAATGCATAATTGTCATAAATATATATATAAACTTTCTTGATTAATATTTTGAACTGGAGTAATAGACACAATGGAGCACAAACGAGTTGATAGGAAAAAGAAAAACATGGTAAATCCCAAGCTTCTGTTCAGGAGCTAAATGTAAGGTTTATTTTAATTATCATCATAACATCCTGACTTACACAAGCAACAGTTATGCAGTAATATAAATACTTCACATATTAAGCATACCTTAAAAAATACCATTCCATCTATTTTTAATAAGGAAGAGATGTCATATACGCACCAGAGTACATAACTGGCGCGATAATGGCGTTATTTTGCCTGATACGGTAACTGAGCTATTGTTGTTTATTTATCAATTATTTTTTTTTATTTACTTTTATTTTATTTTTTTTAAATTATATAAATTGTCTTGTTCTATAGTTATTAATAATTAAACTTTTCATTATTTATTGTTATTTCCTTTTTAAAATAATAGAAAGTAATTTAAAAATAGATATGTAACTGCTATTCGAAAACGAGGTTTTCGTCAAATTTGCGTCAGAAAAAAAAAACGCACCAAACCCGTTGTTTTATATGACATCTGTGCCTTAAATAATTAGGGTTTCGTTTAACTTTAGGTATTTTTGCTTGAGATATTGTCGAAAATGTACAGCAAAAATATATGGTACTACTTGATTATCCCGTCGACCAATTTCGCCAAACTATTCGCCAAATGATACAAACTGGCATAATTTTTATTTTAAATAACAGAAGAATAAATAAATTAGTAAAACATTAATAAAAATACTAATAAAAACTTGGGCACAGATGTCATATACGCTCAATATTGGCGCGATTTTTTCCGACGCCAATTTGGCGAAAACCTCGTGGCACAGATGTCATATACGCTCAATATTGGCGCGATTTTTTTCTGACGCCAATTTTCGAAAACATCAACAGCATAAACAACAATATCCGGGTTACCATATCAAGCAAAATAACGATACTTTGGCGTCAGTTAAGTACCTGTTGCGTATATGACATTGGCGTCAGAAACAAATTGCGCCAATATGGGGCGTATATGACATCTGTGCCAACCTCCTTAATATATCATCTGTATCCGGGTTACCATATCAAGCAAAATAACGACACTCTGACGCCAGTTAAGTACCCGGTGCGTATATGACATTGGCGTCAAAAAAATCGCGCCAATATATGACACCTTTGCCAAAACTTGAATTAAAAATCACTTGATGACGTAACAAACATGTGTATCGTGTTAAATGTCGAATGAATGTAACATCTACTACCATCCATTATTGTCATTTAATCTTATAGTTTGGCGATAATTTTTTTGTCGACAGGATAATCAAGTTGTACCAAGTATGGTACAGATGTCATATACGCACCACGTTGGCGCGATATTTTTTCTGACGCTAATTTGGCGAAAACCTCGTTTTCGAATACCAGTTTCATATATATTTTTAAAAAGGGATTAACAATAAAATTTAAAAAGTTTAATTAATAACAATAGAACAAAACAATTTATATAATTAAAAAAAAGAAAATAAAAGTAAATAAACAATTTATTAATAAATAAACAACAACATTCGGGTTACGATATCAAGCAAAATAAGAAAACTTTGGCGCCAGTTAAGTACCCCGGTAAGTATATGACATAAAAATCGCGTCAACGTGAAGCGTATATGACATCTGTGGCGGTTCAAGTACACTTCGGAACTTTACTTTGAAATCGATGAGTTTCATCGCCAAAATCGCCAAGATGCCTAATGATCATCGCCATTGAATATATAAATAATGCCATATTTGCAAACTTATAGGTCAAAATATAAGAGGAACCTCGGTTCACGACCGCTTCTGTTTATAACCAGTTCGGTTTATGTCCAACTTCGGTGATCAAAATTTGACTCGGTTGGCGTGCAATATCTCGGTTCCCGACCAAGGCTGCCGAATAGTTCAGTTGGCAACCCTCACATAACTCTTGTTATTAGTCAAGTTTTGAGTAAGGTGTGCATATCAGAGTGCTTTGTGTACCTTTATTACTGTAAAAAAATTAACTTTTTGTTTTACTTTTACTCAGGTTTGCGCTAATTTTAGCTCTCATTATGGCTTCTAAGAATGAAAAATCGCTTAGTGATAGCAGTAGTAAGAAGCTTAAGCGAATTACTGTTCAATAAAAGAAATTGTAGCAAAACATGAGAACGATGTTAGTATAACCGGTCTAACTAAACAATACGATGTGGCTTAAACCTTCGATTTCCACGATAATCTACAATATATGTTACGCTATCGTATGTGACACAGAAATCGCGATTATTTGTTAATTGTTTAATGGCAACGCTCGAATGAAACGCATCTCATTGGTTATAGAACAGCATTTAATGCATCACCATACCTATAAGAAGGGTTACCATATACGGGACCCTGTTCTGTCGCAAAATACCGCTAAGTTTGTCACCAACTTGGTGATATATCGCCAAATTCCTATAGACTTCCATTGTAAACTAATAAGGTTTACTTGTTTAGAGAGAATCAACAAACTAAGATATTTTAATGCAACAAAAACTAACATCAGTTTAAGGAATTATATTAGTTATATTTAAGGGAGCCCAAGTAAATTAAATTATGAATAAAAATAACGTGAATTTGATTAAAAAACCTGGAACCTCTTAAAACAATGTGCATAACTTGGTTAAATAGTGCATTATTGTGCGAAATAAGAAAAAAAGTATTGGGAATATTTAAAGCAACTCAAGTTTATTTATATTCAATATATAATTATCAAAAAATTTAAATGACTAGTATTAAAAAATGCTCTGACGAGCACCAAAAAAGACTAATATGTTTAAGTATGAAAAAGGGTTTGACAAGTGCTTCTAATAGAGCATGAAAAAGGACAAGGGGTCCCTTCTTGGCTGCAGCTCACTGTCAATGCCAACTTTGAAAAAATCATATTTGCGCTTTTTTCATATAAAAAAAATCAGCCACAGTTACGATAAAAATGTGTAGTGTAAAGACACAACCAGTAAAGACGCAGCCTGATTAAACATGAATGTAAGGCGACATAGTACCAAAAACCTTAGTTCCTACAGCGTATCACACTCATGTAGGGCCACTAAGCACGCCCGCAATGTAGAACTGTACAGAAAACTGATTTGTAGTGCAGTGCAGACTGTTGCAGCACTCTGCACAGGAACAATTCCACATGTGCACGCATAACATCATATTTATTAATTCATTGATTGTTGAAATTAAAAGCAAGTGGCTGTGGCTGTACAATGTACTATGCAGTACAGCAATGCATGTAAATTATAAACGAACATTAGACGCATACACCTTTAATACGGAAGTACAAAAGCACAGTGTGAATGTGCGCTGAGGTTCAAAAATCAAAAGCATAATAGGAATGTACAGTGTAGTACAATTTATAGAGAAATAATGATACACAGTGCACTGTACAAAGTTGCATTGCAGACGCATGCGCAGTACAACAGTGCAGTTAACATGTAAAGCGCGACGGAAAGTTTTACTAAAGTACCGCGAATTTATTTTATATGGAAAAAGAGCAAATATGATTTTTTCAAAGTTGGCATTGACAGTGAGCTGCAGCCAAGAAGGGACCCCTTGTCCTTTTTCATGCTCTATTAGAAGCACTTGTCAAACCCTTTTTCATACTTAAACATATTAGTCTTTTTTGGTGCTCGTCAGAGCATTTTTTAATACTAGTAGAGAAATGTTTGATAAACAGTTTTCAAATCGAAGAATTATTTAAAGAGATATTTAATGCTAAAGTTGGACAAAATCGTTCCATTAAAAAAGTGTTATTGGAGCAAAAACTATACATGAGAATTTAATCATTTTTCGATCATTTTATACGTTATAAGTTCCCGGTGTTCAGATTGCCTTTATTTTTCTTATTTGATTGATTTTTTGAGGTTTTATTTCTATTTTAAATTCAAATTTTCAGCATTTCGAGAGATATTTCTTACAAATTTTAGAAAGTAGTACTAATTTAAACTGTTGCCAATTGTATAAACAGCGAAAACAATAATGTTTACTTCAAATTAAAAATTTATTTACACGTGACTATTACAAACAGAAAAAAAAACTTTAAAATTAGAATTGAATTATTACATGTTAAAAGCAGGAAAATTACGTCATAAGAACCATATTTGCACTTAAATTTTAAAAGAGAAACAAAATCTTAAAATAAAAAAATCCCTGCCGGCTCGGGCCTACAGGCGAAGGTAGATTTCGAAGTTAAGTACTAAATTCACCAACAAAACTTAAATTAAGATTAGAGATAAACCCAGTTCCTTCACAAAGAATGAGCTCTAGGGAGCTAAACATTTTGTGAAATATCTAATATACACGAATACACACGCACATGTATATGGAATAGGTTTAAAAACGGCTAAAGCAAATTCAGAGAACCTCAAAGCGTTAAAATATGTTAATATTTCCATAATCGGGTTTTTATCATGTTTTAATACGTTTCTTCAAACTCGCATGACGTTACATAGTCACCTGCTGAGGTCCATTATATTTCCAATATGACGCAATATTTTGTATTTGTTTTTAATTCGTCAAACTATTTACTTCATTTTGAGTTTTCATGCGGAAATCTTGCTCTAGAAAACTTATGACGTAATATTCACTTTATTTTCAATTCGTCAAACTGTTAATTTAATTTTTTCGCGTTAAAATCTTGCATAAAAGCAATTGTTGTGGGGAGAATTTTATTGCTTTTTTTTAATTGTTGGCAACTGACATAACGAAAAATATTTATTTGTTCCTGTCATTGATGTGTAAGAGCTGGTTTTATCAGAATCATGTTAAGACGGTATTCAAAAATTTGAACCCACACCATTTCCATTCCCTTGGGCCGATTTTGCCCACTTTCAATCCCCGCCGAGATATTAGCCATCTCAAAGTTGTTGGCGAGTTTGAAGACGATCCGTGCATAATTGCGACATCTATCGTGCGGACAAAATTTAGTACATACATACATATATATATATATAAACTTTTTAGGTGTGGGTGGTTTTGGGTTCCTGGGGTCCTATAATGAAAAGTTATGAAGGAATTTTTGAAAAGTCGCGCCGTGGTAACGACTGCAATATGTAGTATTTCTTACGAAATCTACCTAAAAATCATTATTATGCGTTAAAACTTGTAAATGGAGGAGATTACGTCATATTTAAAATGGCCAAAAAATATGGCAAAACAATTTAAATTGAAAAATATATTTGCGCGAGATATTTTGAGATAATCTTTTCAACTATTATCGTGAATTCGAAGACAGCGCAAATAATATTTACTTCTAACAACAAAATTATTTTCACGGGATTATTAATAAGAGAAATGAAACTTTGGTGTAAATTACGTCAGATTTGAAACGATACATTCAAAATGAATTATTTAAAAGAACTATCTTATAGCGCTGTTAAAAAATACCGGGAGACAATGACACCAGGGCCGAAACTAGCCTTTTTTTGCACCCGGGGCAAGCATGGATTTTGCCCCCCCCCCCCTCCTCTTCCGCGAAGTATATTTACAAAGAGAATTTTACTAATTTTCTAATAGTCGACTTATTTTAAAATTTAAAATATGTAATACTGAACTACGTAATCTAAAATGGCGGATCCAAGGGGGAGGTCACGGGGGTCATGACTCCCCTCTGAACACCAACAAAAATATTCTAAAGGTTTTTTTTTAAATGAAATATACAGTAGAGTCCTGATTATCCGAGTGCTGCTTAACAGAGTTTCCGCTTTCACCGAGTTATTTTCTTCTGATGGACTGATGTCTTCTATTATTATGAAACAGCCATTAGAAGTGTTAGGTGAAGATGAAAGAGAAGTCGTAAAAAGTTAGAACACTGATTTTCTGGTCAGAATGGGAAGAAAAAAAATGGCCATAATTTTTTTTACCAGAAAATCAGAGTTCTAACTTTTTACGACTGCTCTTTCATCTTCACCTAACACTTCATTTATAATGGCTGCTTCATAATAATAGAAGACATCAGTCCATCAGAAGAAAATGATCCATTCCAAAGCTATAATCCTTCATTTGGCGCCACTTCGGTCTGTCGCCCGGGGCACATGCCCCCTTTGCCCTCCCCCCCCCCTTAGTTTCGGCCCTGAATGACACTGTTTACTTAATTCATTTTACATTAGCTTATTTTCAAATGTTTAAATAATTTTTTAATTAAATGCGAAAACAGTCATTGTATCTCTTAACAGCAGAAGATTTGGTCTTAAAAATCCCCAATCCAAGGAAAACGAATGGAAACCTGTTTACAGAGAGATCGCTACTGTTTTTTTTTTAAATTTTAATTCAATATTTTTAAAGCCGATCAAATTAGCGTGCTTTTTGGATTTTGGTGTGCCTGAACGGGAGTTGGCGAGCGTAGCTCGTAGGGGGCAGAGCCCCCTAGTTTTTATATATAGAAGGATTTTACAAACTCAAAATGTTTATTACATGTTTACTTGGAAAATCCTCCCCATAAAAGTGGTATTTCTAGTTCAAGTAATAGTAATCAACAAATCGATCCCATGATGTTAAATAAGAATGGGCATGTAAACACCATAAGCTTCGAATTTTCACAGTTTAATGGGAGAAGTAATACAAAAAGAAAATTGCTAAACAAATAGTGCAAGACAGTGCGGAAAACAAAAGTGCAGGAAGAACAAACATTATAAAAGCCTGCAGGTCGCCAAGCAGTTTTCACATACTGTACCTCACTCCGAGTCCTTTGGAAACATTATGAGTAGTGATAGATTTTTACACGGCACTCGGATTATGCACTTCTATATCACTTCTTTTTATGGGATATCACTTCTTTTTATAACTGACGATTTAGGTTTGTGGCTTGGCGGGATTATTTACAACGAGTTGTTTTTGATTAGATATACATTTCGAGACGTCTGCAAAAGTATAAACTTTTAAAGTGTGTTCAAAATAGTAACCTTTTATAGGATATCCTGTATTCCAAGATTTCGTGCGATTTGGTAAATGAACTCGAAAGACTAAAATAAACGTTATCAATTACTTAATAAACCCTATAATAAAATATCTAGGATAGCCTGGGGGTAATAGCTTAGTTTTGGGTGGAGCGAATCCAAGTGAGTGTGGTCAAGAAATATGGATACCACTAAGCGAACACAGCTAAAAGCGATACCGTCCATTAGAAGGCGAGACAAGTTGTGTGAGCGAGGAATTGGATATTTTCTGGAAGGATAAGTTTCCCGAAAAATCTTAATGGTTTACTCTCACTATGTTAAGGATATACAAGTCCTACCCACAGCAATTGCGTTTAAATAAATTTTGTTTGTAGCTATGGAGCTGTTCGTATGAGGCATTTTAGATTCTGCTTTGAAATTCTTATATCTAAAATCTCTGTTGTAGCAGTTCGTACAACAGCGTTTGACTGCTTCTGTAAAATACTGTTCTTTCAGGAATTTTCGTAAAGTAAATACTATGCTGTCTTAAGAATTTTTCTTATTGACTTTTAACTACACGAACCCCGTTCTGGAACACTATTTTTAAATCGTCTTCATTAAGTATTTTGTATGCTGGCATTTATAGAATGTAATGTTAAATTAATATTGATTGAAAGTATCTATTTTTTTTTTTTTTGCTTAACATATTTTAACTAGTCGGATGTAGCAATCCCAAAACTTTCTTCTATCTCATACATGTTAATATTTCCTGAAAAAAGAAGCATATCAGTGTCACCGGTTAGGTGATTTACACCAAAATCTAATCAGCAACAATTTATGTCAAGTTGCAGCTGAATCTGAAGTTTGATAAAAATCCGTGCATTAGTTTTTGAGGTGGAACTATTGCGAAAATCGTAAAAAAATCTACATAGCAGCACCACCTGTTAGTCGATTTACTCCAAAAACTAATCAGGGCCAGTTTATATCAGGTACTAACTGAATCTGGAGTTTAATGAAAATTCCTGCATTAGACCTTGAGATACAGTTATTGCGGAAATCGTGATAAATGCAGCCTAGCAGTGACACCTGTTGGGCAATTTACTCTAAAAACTAAACAGTAGTAATTTATATCAAGGACTAACTGAATCTGAAGTTTTATAAAAATCCGTGCATTAGTTCTTGAGATATAGCTGTTTCAGAAATCGTGAAAAATGCAGCACAGCAGCGCCATCTGCTGGGCGATTTACACCAAAAAGTAAACAGCACCAATTTATATCAGGGACTAACTAAATCGAAAGTTTTGTTCAATTACGTTCATTAGTTCTTGAGATACAGCTATTGCGATAATCATGAATAATGCCGCATAGTAGCGCCACCTGTTGGGCGATTTGCACTAAAAAGTAATCAGCACCAAATTATATCAAGTACTAACGTAATCTGAAGTTTTGTAGAAATCGTGCATTAGTTCTTGGGGTATAGCTATTTCGGAAATCATGAAAAATGCAGCATAACAGCGCCACCTGTTGGGCGATTTACACCAAAAAGCAATCAGCGCCAGTTTATATCAGGGACTAACTGAATCTAAACTTTTGTTTAATTCCGTTCATTAGTTCTTGACATAGAGCTATTGCGATATTCATGAATAATGCCGCATAGCAGCGCCACCTGTTGGGCGATTTACACTAAAAAGTAATCAACATCAAATTATATCAAGTACTAACGTAATCTGAAATTTTATAGAAATCCGTGAATTAGTTCTTGAGATATAGATATTTCGGAAATCGTGAAAAATGCAGCACAGCAGCGCCACCTGTTGTAAAAAGTAATCAGTACCAGTTTATATCAGGGACTAACTGATCTAAAGTTTTGTTAAATTCCGTTTATTAGTTCTTGAGATAGAGCGCCCAAAAAATTTGTGTCACACATACACAGCAGACAGACGGACAGACATACAGACTCACAGACAGGAATTTTGTAAAAACATGTTTTTCGGGATCTTTGACCCCTAAAACGTGTAAATCCGTCGAAAACCGGAATTCGAAAATTTTCATGAATCCAATACTTTTTTCTTGCATAGATAGAAGAAAGTAAAAAGAAATTTTACAACAACAAAATTGGACCATTTTTCAAATCTCACCGACATAAGTTCTCTGAAGAGCACATCCAATTGAATTCTCACTTCTTCATTGGTTGTTGAGCACAGAGACCAGACAGCAGCAAAAAGAAAGGCACACTGAAAATTACAAATACGCAATAAGCAAAGAAACACTTAAATCTTGGAATAGATGTCACAGACGCACCGGGGTTTGTGCCATTTCTGTTTGGAGCAATTTTGGCGCGAAAACCCCGTTTTCGATAACGTGTGCGAAAATAGAATTTTAGTTTTATTTTATTACGAAATTATATTATAATTTTATTATAAAACACACACATTTAATTTTATTTATTACGCACATTTAATTTTATTTATTACACACATTTAATCTTATTTTACACATATTTGTATTTAACACATTACACATTATTTTTATTTCCATACATTTTTATTTGGCGCACACATTTAATTTTATTTATCAATTATCTTTAAAGTACTTTATTTACTTACACACACATTTATTTTTACTAGGGGATCGTACCCGGACTTCCCGGGTTAAAGAATATAGATGAAAACATTTTTTTAATTGAAAATTAATAATTTTTTGACATGGAAAAAATTTCAGATTGCAAACTTACATTAAAAAAGAGTTCCGGGTTGAACCCTTCGTTTTTTATAAGCCAAGCGGCCAATTTAGTACTTTAATGTTAGACAAGCGTAGGTGATAAGTCGCCAAATATTATATAGATTATTATTATAATGCGTGAAGCATTTGGCTGTCATCAACAGTTTACAACAGGATAAAACTGCATAAAAGTTACACTTTTAGAAAGATCGTATTCAAAAAATTATAATGCTTGAGAGATTAGCTACATTCAAATATCTGGGAGCACGGCAGTGCATCCGCCAAGTTCGCACAAGCCGTAAGCTACCTTTTCATGAACCATTTCGGCATACTTTTCACCCCCTCATAACGTCGTTTTAGGGAGAGATATAGAAATTTTTCTTTTATACACATGTTCGTATGGTCACACTGAACTAAGGTTCCACGATTTCATGTTTCTATATTTAGTAGTTTTCGAAATATTAAATTCCGAAAAAGCGCTTTTTTGTCACTGACTCACTTCGCATCATCAAATAACTAAGGTACTTCTAAAAGTCGTAGAATCATGAAATTTCACAAGTAAGTCGGGTTTGTAGCACAATTAACCAGAAAAATCTGAAAACACAGAATTTCCGCCTCTAAACCCTTCAAAAAGGGGGTGTTCATTTGGCCGTAAACAGTTCCTTAACACATTCAATTGTGCCAGTGTTGGTCGCCAAAACTCGATTACAGAGTTTTGAAGGGGGTCACGTGATTTCAAGCAGAATAACATTTTATATATATGCTTTTCCAAAGATGTTTGTTAAATAGAAAAAATGAATATACCTAAAAATTTTAATCAGTATAGGTTATGATACATTTACGATATTAAAACAATAAAACATTTAACAAAATAAAACCGCAATTCGGTACGTTTCCGATATAGTAGCCTTGGCGAAATACAGAAAATAGCCTTGACGAGAAAAGAAATTTGATAATAACGTATTTTCTGGCAACCCATTTACTGTATCATATACACAAGCAATTTTTTCCATATGTATACAATCTATATTATAAAGGACAAACATATCTGTGCGTAACGCATACGTCATTTTGTGAATGGCAACACTTTGAAATTTGAAAAAAAAATTTGGTCTTGCAATTTTCTGTACTGCAAATTTTTAAACTTTTAAACATCGCACATTTTAAATTTTTACACCGTCGTATAAGGAAAAAAATGCTCTTTTAAATGCAATTCCTTTGAAAGCTCTATCTTAATTTATTTTTGAGATATTAAATTTTTTGTAGTTTTTAATACCATTTTTCTTATCGTGGCAACAAAAGTACCCTATTTCTATTGAAGGTCATTGAAAGTAAATGAAAAATAGTTGAAAATAGGAGATACTGTATCTTTTTGTTGCCATTTTCTTATAAAACCTGAAAAAAAAGGTGAAATTAAAATATTGTCTATGTCAAGAAAATTAGCTGTATTCTGTGACAATGACGTCATATGCATACTTTTCTATAGACGAAGTTAAAGATTGTATTGTAAAAGTGGGTTGCTTTAGTGGATGCAAATGACGTCATTTTATAAAAAAGCGTGTATTTTAATTCTTAAACCTGAATTATGTTTTGTAGAAGTGCGTCATTTTCACAGCCCAGCTGCTTTGAAATTCTTCACAGGTGAGAATGCTTCACTTTTGAAAATAATATAATCGAAATAATACACTGATAAAACGCAATGTCTTACAAACATTTTAGAGGGTCTTAAACAAATAATTCGTGGTTTAAAATAATATCATGTTCCTGAAGTTTTTGTTCAAAATTCTCTCGAAAAATAAAATTTTAATGCTATTCTTTAGGACATTCTACTATAATTTTATCAAAATAACATAATTTGCTTAATTTAATTTTTCATAATTTTATATAATCTATATATTTAAAACACAAGTGTGTTTTTTAGTCATCAGTCCTGACCTTTCACCGAACCAATTTTAGTAATATATATATTTTTTTTAACTAAAAGCTCTTCATTTGCAGATGTGATCGCACTGTCTGTTTTTTTTCTTTTTTTTAAATATACCCACTTTTATATTTTAATTTAAAAAGCATTTATGAAATTTCTTCAAAATGGTGAGAATTAGATAGTATTATTGCAGACAAGCGAGAAATATTGAGGTACTTTTATCTTTATTCATGCTATTTTCTGATAAAAATTCAAAATTATTGCATAGGGTTTTGTGTCGCAAAATCCCATTAGGAGCAGAATATTATATTAGGGGCATAATAACGGAAAACAAAATACTGCTTTCGAGAACACATTTTTCCTCATAAATTTTCTATATTGTTTTTCCTTCTGCATGTGTACTAATACTAAGTTTCAGACACTAGCGAAATGCTTATTTAAGTGAAAATGAGGTCATATTTAAAAGAAAACGATCATTTTTTTTTTTTTTTTTTTTTTTTTTTTTTATATATAAAACTAAACATTTTAACACAAATGCGTCTAAAAATCATAAATTACGGAAATTTTTACTCTCGGAATTGAGATTAGAATATCAAGTAAACACGCTTGAGGTTGGTAAACAGAAGTATGTCTGTTTACATAAAAGATGTTGACAATCATGACTTCAAGTTTTGAGTTAAAATGATTTTTAAATGCTCAAACAAAATATAATTTTTTTTAAATGATGAATATGGATATGAGAAGTGCGTCTGCAAATTTTGAGAAGGTGAAAATAGGTGTTTTTCATTCGGGAATACCGAGCATAAGAGCCTCGATTGATAACCACATCCTAATAACTGATCTTTATTATATTTTACTGATTAAGTATCTATATTATAAAGAACAAACGTATCTGTGCGTAACGCTGACGTCATTTTGCGAATGGTAACACTTCATGATCAAATTTCGGTCTTCAAATTTTCGCTACTGCAAATTTTTAATCCTCTGACCATCGTACATTTTCAATTTTCGTCGCATAAGGAAAAAAATATATTTTGAAATGCAGTTTGTTTAACAACTGTATCTTAATTGACTGATGTGATGTTATATTTTCTAAAATAATTTTTATGCATGATTTTTTAAATTTTATCTTATCACGTGCCGGTTTCAATACATAATAAACATTTAACACATAAAGCAACAAACATTTTTCAGCATTTGTTTCTGACTATTTTTGCATAACGAAATTAATACTCCCTTTATAAACAAATAAAAGAATAATATTAAAAAAAAACCCCAATCTAACATATTTGTGAAAGACAAATTAACGAAATTAATACTTCTTTTATAAAGAAATAAAAGAATAATATTGAAAAAACACAAATCTAATGTATTTGTAATCGTACAATTTAAATTTTTAGATCACCATATAGGATTAAGATTTTTTTCAAATGGAATTTGTTTGCAAAGTTCATCTCAGTTTACTGATTGTCTATGGTTTCAAAAACAATTAAAAAACAAGAAACATTTTTTAATTTATCTATATCACGCGGAGATCGATTACGAAAAATTAATCCGTTTGTCCTTAAAACAAAGAGTTCATCATTTTCTTACGACTAATTTCCATTAAAAAAAAACTTCCCTATGAATAAATAAATAAAGTAATATAAATAAAACACCAATTTTACATACATGTATAAACTGAAATTATCAGAACATAAAAGGATACCATAAGTAGCAAAATCTTGGTCAAATACTTAGCATGTGGCTAATAAGAAAATATCGCTTTTGACAAATTTCAAAAATGTATTTGATTGTATAATTCGTATTTCCCGTATGAAAATTCTTTTTTTAATGTAAGTTCGCAATCTAAAAAATTTATTCCATATAAAAAAATTATTAGTTTTCAATTTAAAAAAAAAATGTTTTCACCTATATTCTTTAACCCGGGAAGGCCGGGTAATATCACCTAGTTTATTTAATGTAAGGAACCCGTTTATTTATTTTTATATACCAACATAAATAATTTGTATATAAAAAATAATATTTTATACATGTATAAATAAAATGTTTATATGTATATAAATGCATATATAAATAACATAAAAGTTCATCAGGTTTGTTTTCATTGTTGTTTATATCATTTGGCAACATATCTAACTTTCTGAAGTCCGAATTGCGCCAAGACTTTTTAAAAATGCCAAGGTCCCTATAGTGTAAAAAAAAAATTCCCTGCCGGCTCTGGCCTACAGGCGGAGGTACATTTCGATGTTAAGTACTAAATTCTCCAACAAAACTTAAATCAAGATTAGAGATAAAACCCAGTTTCTTCACAAAGAGCGAGCTGTAGGGAGCTAAACTTTTTGTAAAAATTGTAATATACACGAATACACACACACATATATATGGAATAGGTTTAAAAAATGGCTACAAAAAATTCAGAGAACCTTAAAGTGTTAAAATATGTTAATATTTCCATAGTCGGGTTTTTATCATGTTTTAATACGTTTCTTCAAACTTACATGGCGTTACATATTCACCTGCTGAGGTCCATTATATTTCCAATATGACGCAATATACATAATTTTTTAATTCGTCAAACTATTTATTTTGAGTTTTCATGCTGAAATCTTGCTCTAGGAAACTTATGACGTAATATTCAATTTGTTTTCAATTTGTCAAACTATTTAATTTTACACGTGAAAATTTTGCAAAAGAAAAGTAATTGTTGTGGTGAGAATTTTATTATTTGTTTTTTTTTAATTGTTGGCAACAGCTATAACGAAAAACTTTTATTTTTTTCCTGCCATTGTTGTGTAAGAGCTGGTTTTATCAGAATCATGTTAAGACAGTATTCAAAATTTTGAACCCTCCCCATTTCCACCCTCTTGGGCCGATTTCGCCCATTTTCAATCCCCGCCGAGATATTAGCCATCTCAAAGTTGTTGGCGAGTTTGAAGATGATTCGTAAATAATTGCGACTTTTATCGTGCGGACAAAATTTAGTACATACATACATATATATATATATATATATATAAACTTTTTAGGTGGGGGTGGTTTTGGGTTCCTGGGTTCCTATAATGAAAAGTTATGAAGGAATTTTTCAAAAGTCGCACCATGGTAACGATTGCAATAGGTAGTATTTCTTACGAAATCTACCTAATATCGTAATTCCATATGAAAGTTTAAAAATCTCCTTTTAATTAAATGAAATGTGTAACTAATAAACTGTCTTTAACGATATGCGACAGATGCGGCGTCCGAAGTCCGCTGCTAATGTTATTATATTGTATTATTAGCCTACTTACTGTTAATTTTAAATCTGTAAAAGAAAGATTATAGTTATAGATAAGATGGTCGCCGAAACCCGATTACAGAAAATTAGCCTGAGTTATAAAGGTGTTACATTATTTCAAGCTGAATGAATTTTTATATGCTTTTACAAAAATCTTAATAAGGCCAATCTTTCAGTTTATCTGTCCATCTTTCTATCTTTTACTTCCTTAAAACAAATTTTATTAAAGACCGGGAGGCGTCTGCACAGATCATCACCTTATCGAGTTGATGGCTGAAATTTTAGGATTAGTTAAATATCGATTAGCGTATTGAAATGAATCTGGTCTGCCAAGTCATATCTTTGTGGAAACCACCTACAAATCCGATTTTACGGGTTAATTGGTGGATTTTCCATTGTGTTTTCCTGCACCCATTCCTCTATGTTTCCAAACTTTTGGATGCAGGAAAATACAATAGTAAAACCTATCAGTTAACCACTAAAATTACGTCAGGTGGTTTCTACCAAGATATGACTTAACAGACTAGTTGCATTTAAATATGCTAATCTAGTTTTAACTAATCCTAAAATTTCAGCTGTAAACTCGATGAGGTGATGGTGTGTGCAGACGCCTCCCGGTCTATTATAAATGTCGGAAGTCTAACCTCAATAGGCACTCTGGTCAATCTGCCAATTATCCCTACTATTTATGGAAATCTATTCCTTTAAGTGCGTTTTAGTGATGTTAATGAACTTATGCATATGCATCATACATGTTATACATATGCATATAATACGTAATACATTTGCATCATACATATTATAGGTATGTGTATAATACATAATACATATGCACCCTCAGAGTAAGGGGCCGTTCAAATATTACGTAAGCATCTAAGGGGGGGGGGGGGGGAGGGGGTTAGCGATTTGCTTATTTTTGCTGACAAGGAAGGAGGGGGAGTTTGAATGATGCTTACGTAAGACATTTTCAAAATCTCTTAACTTGTAAAAAAAAAAAAAAAAAAAAAAAAAAACTGTTAAAAAATTCAAATTGAAAAAAAGAAATAGCAAAAGAATACTTAACTTGAAGTTCTGATGTCAGCTATTTTGACCGCACAAGGAAAACATAAACAATCTCTTTTATATAGAGGTGACTGTTCATGTTTGATGCATGAACAGGGCTTAATTTCTAACAAAAAAAGTACCGGAGCCCTACTATTCTGCGGTACCGGTACTAACAGCCATACCGTCCCCCTCCCCTCCTGCCACTGCAATCTGCATATTTATATTTCATACATTAATTATTTGCCAAAATGTAAAGTATTTTTTTCTATAGAAAAATAAAAAAATTAAATGTATCTATCAGCATATACTTAGTTGTGAACTATTCCACTTTTTAGCTATCACTCCTTCCGAATAGAATTCTTTGCCTAATTTTAATGTTGTTAATTGCAGAATTCTGAAATGTGGTAAGGATTATGATTCGGAAATAGTGTTAACACCAAAAAGGAATAGTTCGCAGCTATGCATTTTTATGAAAAAATGAATCAAATTTACAGAGATTTATATTTATATGCTGAAGAATGGAACAACGTTTTTCAATTTCCTATAAAAGGTGCATATCTTAAACTACAATCGATTCCTTCCGTATAACGATCTTTTGTGGTGAGCCCCTGAAAATCAGATTAAATTAAAAATTTAACACCGTTATTGGAAAGATTCGATGCTTTTATAGAAAAAGGGGAATATTTATGCTTTTATAGAAAAGCTGCAAATTAAACCCTGTGCATGATGGCTTATTATCTCTGAGAACTTACTACTATTTCCAATTGTGAGAATAGAATAGAATAGAATTGAATAGATGGATGCGATATGTTATATTGTAACAATATGAGTCTTCCGGGAAAGCTTCCAAAACGTAAGTAAAATTCCATCTTTTTTGTTTCCACCCCTCCTCTGTCAAGTGGTTGAACCCCATAACCATAATGACCGACAGCTCTACTGTCTGGTGTCTCTTGAGTTTTGAAAACCTCTCAGTACTGTAGTGTAGTGGTGTTTAAAATAAATAAAATCAGAAATATGTCTTCATTTCGAGAAATCTTCTGTAAAAAACTTTTTGAAAGTTTCAAAAAGTCTGCATCAGATAAACCTTTGAAGGATATCCAATGTAAAACTAATGATGTGTGGCGGCAGTACAAAAAGTCTTCTAAAACTGACAAAGAGTTAGCGGTACTGGTGCTAAAAATAATTGAGGACGAACTGCGTAAGGCAACCAAAAAGAAATCAGTCTTTCTTGCTTATTTTATAAAGGTAATTATAATCAATTTATTCTTAACATTTTAAATGTATTTTATCATAACTTTTAGTTTACATGATTACTTGTAAAAATTGGAAAAAAGATAGATAAGATAAAATGACCGTGTAGCCTTGGCGAAACATAGTCAGAATGGGAATAAATAAAGACCAAAGAAATGTCAAAAAATGAGTTATTACTTTTTAAATATGGCGTAGCCAAGCTAAACCTTATTTTTTCTTTTCAAATAACTCGAAAATTAATGTATCTATGGGGGAAAAAATTAAAAAATATGTAAGTTTTGTAGCAGATAATCTTCTAACTGTTTTTAAATTTTGTACCTTACTAAAAATGAAATGTAATTCAATTAAATTGAAACCAGTGTATCTCAAATTCAAAAACAGATAAATAAGGCTTCCAGGTATTTTAAAAAAGAAAAACAATCCTTAAAAAGGAAACGACAAAATGATGAATACCAAAGAAAACATCGAACCACCAAACGAACAAAGCTTGAAGAAATCTGCCATGATAATCCAGACATTAAAAAAAAAAAAAATTAGCTTTGAGGGAATCAGTAGGAAGACCAAGTTTAAATGTAGATCAACCATTATTGCTTAAGGCAATAGCAGACATAGCTATTATTGGAAGCGCTGCAGATGCAAAAAGAAGAAGCGAGTCAATATGAAGTGTCAAAACTCTCGATAACTTGACTGTAGAACTGAAAAAGGTTGGTTTTGCAATAAGCATGAGTGGAACATATCTTCGTTTGCTTCCAAAAAATTCCTCAACCATCGAGGGTCGAAGACATGTCACCCCAGTGCCGATAAAACTTTCTTTGGTTCAGACTGATTATTACCGATCTCACATTGATACCCAATTTGCAGTAACATCCATCCGCTATTTGGAAACTTTAGCTTCAATTCTTGGACCCATGCAAGTGTTTCTTCTTTCACAGGATGACATAGTGCGTGTACCTTTCCTTTGGGAATTACAGCAGCCAATAAACAGTCCCCGATACTGATGCATATGGAGTATCGTGTATCCTTACCCGACCACGAGTGGGTCATCGCTGAACGCCACAAACTTATCCCCTCTATTTACGCTGGTATTGTGATTGCTCCTGGCATGGCAGGTCAAAGTAAAACCATAGGTTATTCTGGTCCAACGTTTATTGCTATAAGATGTGGGAAACACAGTTCTTCCACAGCAAATACTCATGCTCAGGATTTTGAAACTCTATTAATACTCAAAGACTTTGAAAAATTAGTGAAAACAGAAGAGGGTTTCATCAAACCTGTAATCATAGTTACGGTTGATGGAGCTCCAGACGAGAATCCCCGCTACCAGAAAGTTATATCGTTTGCTATTAACCATTTCAAAAAGCATGCTTTGGATGGAAATTTCATTGCGTGCAATGCTCCTGGAAGAAGTGCATATAACTGAGTAGAAAGGCGAATGGCACCACTCAGTCTAGAACTGTCTGGTCTTATACACCCTTATGACCATTATGGTTCCCATCTCGATGAGAACGGTAGCACCATTGATGAAGAAATAGAGCAAAATAACTTTGCATATGCTGGTAAAACTCTCGCAGATATCTGGAACTCATTAAACATTGACGGTTATCCTGTTACTGCCACATATGTTGATTCAGGTGAACCAGACTCTCTTGGTTATGATTTGGATTGGTATTCGAAGCACTTACAAGAAAATCAATACTTGCTGCAAATTATAAAATGCGAAGAAAAGAATTGTTTCTCTCCTGCACGTAGTGGATTGTTTCGTATATTAAAAGGACGATTCATTCCTCCTCCAATTAAAATGATACAATCGTCGAATGACATCATTACAAGTGAGGAGGAAGAATTTATAGATTTAAGTCTCCGTCTGGCCTTAAATCTCAATATTACAGCAAAGGGATTTTTAAAGATGCTGTAAGATTATTTTTGCCCTTCCATAAAATTGCAATTATCCCCAAGAACTTGTGGAAGTTGTGGCCAATATCATTCATCTCAGAAGTCAGCAAACAGGCACAAAAAAAATTCAGCACAGTAAAAAAAGCGAGAAGGCCTGCCTTATACGACCATTGAAAATTGCTGCTCGTCGAGCAAATGAACTTATGTGCTTCGTAAAATTCGTGAAAGATACAGAAGATATTGAGTGTATCAAGGAAGATGAAGTTGATCTAGATTGCATCCGAAAAGAAAGCGATGAAGATAATCAAGTAAAACTGGAAACCGATATCATAACAGATATGGAAAATGGCTTGAGCAGCCGTGGTCAGCATCGGAATAGATATGGACATGTTTAAATTTAAATTTTTCAAATGGCTAAGTTCTTCTAAAATTGTGATCTAATAAATTTTCTTAAGTAGAATTGTAAGGAAATAAAACAAGCATTTATTATTATTTTTTTTAAGTCGGGTAGAGTTTTTTTTTTATTTGTATAGTGTCCTAATTTTTTTTTAAGTGGAGGGGGGGGGTTGCAATTTTCTTACGTAATTATTAAGGGGGGGGTTTGCGATTTGCTTATTTTTGCTGACAAGGGGGGAGGGGGAGTCAAAAATTGTCAAAAACATGCTTACGTAATATTTGAACAGCCCCTAAAGATAAGAAGTAGAAACCGAATCCCATTGTTATTTCCGTCAGAACTTGAGGCACACATGTTTCTGCTTTCATCGCCAAAAAGTTGTCTTTTTCGGCGGTGATCACATTACTGGCAACTGTCGGATTTGATTTATGCGAGAGAAACGCCCGACGCAAGAAAGTTTCAGCGGGAACCAGGGGAGAAATACCGGTTTGGCGCGTTTTCTCTGCCCGCCATCACGTGACGGTGGGTAGTGATCTCGGCGTCAAGAAAGGGTTGCTATTTCTAAGTCTAGTTATATGAGAAGTCTATGTATGCACCATTATGACATCAGAATAAACAAAACATTTTTTGTCGCCAAATTTGAGAACTGATATGATATATTACAAAATTTGGCGAAACTTTGCTAAATGCCGCCAAGCTTGGCGAATATTTTTGACTCTAGTGGCTATATTTCAATGAGTTAATTATTAATGCGTGCCATCTATTTTTATTTTTCCGCATATCATCGGAATAGTTAAATGATATAACGTACTAATATTTCCAAAGTGCTAATAGTTTCTTCACAGCCCAAAACCTCTGCTATTGTTATTATATTGTACTGTTATTATACTTACTGTGACTATGTTGTTAATCTTTACACCGCTAAAACTTCTGTATTATATAAATAGAATTTACGGATACTATTAAAGCATTGAAACTTCCAGTTCTCCTTATGATTACTATAATTCTATAATTTGTAGCCTGTTAATAGATATGTGCGTTAGAATGAATCTTCTATAATCCGGTTCCTCGCATTTTAGTTTTCAGGTTTCGAATAAAATTAGCTAAAATCTTAAAACCATGGCACATTGACTAATTCTTCAACACGATCAGATGAGAAGAATAATAGATTTTCAAATGGATCATGGCAGTGAGCCGGTAGACCTTCTATTCTTCCGTAATTGAGTCTATTGAAAAGGTTAACGTGAAACAAAAGGATATTAGCTTTTATAACGCCGCTCTCTTATAATAACTAATACTCTTAACTAAGGAAGAATGCATAACTATCATATTACTTATAGTTTATTATATACATTATATACAAGCCGCTAAAATGCAGCTATTCTCAACAAGTCACATTTTAGAACTGCGCGGAATATTCCGGTAACATGCGATACCTTACAATTCCAGACTGTCCGTGTATGATGCTGCCATCTATAATTACAGATCGTTACTAATTGTTGTATTCTTATTTGAATCGAGATATAACACCCCTCCCCTCATAGTTCAAACGAACTACAGGCAATCTTGTTCTTTGACTTCTTCGAACTGAAGCACTTTTCTGACAGTCCTCGTCATTGTTTTCAGTCAGCTTGTCTTTCACAGATTTATCTGTCGTAACATCATTTTTATTACTCTCAACTGTACCTGTTACAACATCATGCGAAGGCTGAGATTGGCTTGGTTCTACAGTATCATCATTATTAAGCTGTTCTTTTATTTTTCCATTTATTCCTGAAAAACGATTTTGGTTAACTCTTTCATACCTATCATAATTACTGTAATTTTTACCGCTATGTCCCATATTTTCAACTTTGTCTGACATTAGTTTATCATGTCGATTTATCTCTATAACTCTCTCTGGTATTTCATCACTTATCTCTTTATTACATCTCAACTGATCAACGTGACGTTTGCACATTACTCCGTCACATCTATTTACTAAAACCCATCTACTCCCCAATAATTTCATAATTTTTCCTTTTACCCATTTCTCCCCTTTTCTAAAATTTTTAACAAAAACTAAATCATGAAGCTTATATTTGTGCAGGGCTTGCTGTATTTTAGGTTTTGATGGTAATACCAAGTGAAGGGCTGTTCGAACTGGCCTTCCAAACATTAATTCAGCAGGAGTTTTACCAGTCACCGAATGAGGAGTGGAATGATTTTCTAACAAAAATCGTGAAATTGATAATGTTATGTCACTTTTATCTAGCTTTTTAAGGCAATTTTTCACAGTTTGCACATACCTTTCCGCTTGCCCATTCGAAGATGGATGATAAGGTGGAACAGGCGTATGCTTAATTCCATTATTTTTAAGAAATTCTTCAAATTCATCACTTGTAAACGCGGGACCATTATCACTGACCAATTCAACAGGTAATCCAAATGTGGCAAAAATTCTCCTTAATACCTTAATTGTAGTTTTACTATCAGACCTGGGTACTACTTCTACCTCCAACCATTTAGTATAAGAATCGACTACTATTAAAAACATTTTACCTTCAAAAGGACCGGCATGATCTATATGGATTCTTTCCTAGGGCAGTTCAGATTTCCATTGCAAGGGTTCCATTTTGGGACAATCCCTCGCAAACATCTGACATCTATTACAAGAATTTACCATTTGTTCAATTTCTTTATCCATATTTGGCCACCAAACTACCCCCCTAGCTTTCGCTTTCATGCTCGATATACCCTGATGAACGGAATGCAGTAATTTTAATATATGTTCACGACCTTCCTCTGGTACGATCACTCTATGTCCTCACAATAGACAATTTTCTAGACAGGAAATTTCCTCCCTTCTACGAAAATATGGTTGATATCCTTCTTGTTTAACCTTTTTCGGCCACCCATGTAATACCCACTCTAAAATTGGTTTAGTTATAGGATTATCAATTGTCCACTTTGCAATAGTTCTAGAAGTAACAGGCCAATTATCATTATTTGAAACAAACATTATTTCCGCAGGGTTACTCACTATATTTACAGTTTCTGGGAGAGGTAATCTACTTAATGCATCCGCATTTTTATTATTTTTACCTTCGTGATACTCAATTGTGTAGTCATAACCAGCTAACATTAATGACCATCTCAGCATTCTAGGTGATAATGTATCAGGTACCTTTTTAACAGGATCAAATAATCGAATTAAAGGTTTATGATCTGTTATAATTTTAAAAAATTTTCCAGCTAAATATTGGTGAAGTTTAGTGACACCAAACATTACAGATAAAGCTTCTTTATCAATCATTGCATAATTCCTTTCAGTTTTATTTAAAGTTCTCGAAGCATGAGCAATAGGTTTCTCTTTACCCTCAACAATGTGGCTTAAAACTGACCCTATGCCATATTCAGAAGCATCACAGTTTAAAACTATCTCTTTGTTAACATCATATAATTCTAAAACAGGAGATGTACATAATAATTGTTTAACTTTTTGAAACGCTTTTTCATGCTTTTCTGGCCATGTCCAGTTTACATTATTATCTAATAATCTATGTAAAAGTTCTAAAACATCTGAAATATTAGGCAGGAAGTTTCTATAATGAGAAATTAAACCTAAAAATGAACGCAATTGTGATACATTATTTGGAATAGGAGCATTCAAAATAGCATTAACTTTTTTCTGGAATAGGTCTAATTCCTTCCTGAGATATTTTATGACCTAAATAAGAAACTTCCGAAACCAGAAATTTTAATTTTTCCTTATTTAATCTTATACCATGCTCAGAAAAGCATTTCAGAACATTTTCAACTCTTTCAGAATGTTCTGATTCATTACTAGCAATTATGATAACATCATCTAAAAATACACCAACATATTCAAATTTTTTTAAAATATGTTCAATTTTTCTTTGGAACATTCCAGGAGCACATTTTACCCCAAATGCTAATCGTAACACATTAAACAAACCTTTATGAGTATTTATAGTCAAAATTTTGCTACTTTCGATATCTACAGGTTGTTGTAAATAAGCATCTTTTAAATCAAAAACAGTAAAAAAATTTACCACCTGATAATTTAGAAAATAATTCTTCCATTCTCGGAAGAGGATAATTATCACTTTCAGTATTAGAATTAACTGTTGCTCTATAATCACCACATATTCTAACAGAACCATTAGGCTTAGGAACAATTACTATAGGACTAGCCCATTCTGAATGATCAACAGGTTTTAAAATACCCTCATTAGTTAATCGTTCCAATTCAACATCAGTAGCTTTTCTTAAAGCAAAAGGAACAGGTCGAGACTTAAGAAAAACTGGTTTTGCATCTTTTTTCGATTTTATTGACGCGGGAGGACCCTTGATTGTTCCGATACCGTCAGCAAAAACATTAGGAAAATTTCTAATTAAATCATCTTTCGAAATGCTTTTAATCATATTTACATTAGGCCAAAATAATTTTGATGCTTTTAACCAAGTTTTTCCGATTAGACTCGGACCCTCCTCTTTAATTACTAACATTCTTAAATCAGGTATACAATGTTCATTAACAACAGCATTTACTTTTAATTCCCCCAAAACAATTAAGGAATCCTTAGTATAAGTTTGTAGCTTAATATTAGATTTAATTAAAGGCAGCTTACCCTGAGAACAATTTATGAGCAGCACTTTTACTTACGATCGTATGAGCCGCACCGCTATCAATTTCAAATTGTATATTTACACCATTTATTTTAACCGATTTTACCCACGACAGATTATTAGACTTGTCGTCCATAAAATTTAAACAATATTCTTCCCGAACAGTTTTAATTTTTCTGTTCTTAAAAGGTTTCTCACTTTTCATTCCAAATTTTCGATTTCTGCAACAAACTTTAAGATGACCTAATCGATGGCAAAAATGACATTCTGCCGATTTAAAAGGGCATAACTTGGGGTTATGATTTTTAGAACATCTATAACACGGTTTCTCAGGCGCGAATCTATCTTCTTTAGGCTTAGGTGCATGAGTATACTTCTCCACTTTCGATTTCTCTCCTTTCGGAACACGCACTTGTTTGACAGTCGTAGTATCTCCGATGTGTAGGGATTTCACTCCAGCCTCAGCTATCTCAAATGACTCAGCTATTTCTATCGCTGTTTGGAACGTTAAGTCTCTAGAATCCAGTAATTTTTGCTGTATCTTCTCATCCTGGATCCCAAATACCAACTAATCACGGAGGCGGTCATTAAGCGTATTCCCGAACTTACAATGTTCGGATAAACGACGTAAATCTCGTACGAACTCGGCTATATTTTCTCCTTGCTTCCTTAGTCGTTTCTGGAACTTAAATCGTTCCACAATTTCACCCGGGCGTGGTGAAAAATGATCTTTAGCTTTCTTTAAAAGATCCTCGTAACTGATTTCTTTCAGCGTATTCGGAACAATTATATCACGTAAAATAGCAAATGTTGTTGTTCCCACAGAACTTAATAATATGTTCTTTTTCATTTCATCATTTTTGATGCTATTTGCTGAGAAATAAAAATCAATTTTCTCGACGTAAATAGTCCAAGGAACATTTACATTATATTCTTCCAAGCGTCCCAGAGAAATTATTTCTTTATCTGCCATTTTCCGTGCCACTTTTTCCTTTTCCTCTTTCGAAAAAGATTTTTTTTTTTTTTTTTTTTTTTTTTTTTTTTTTTTTTTTTTACAACAAAAAAATTTTTTCACTGTATTTTAATTTGAGTTCAATCCCATCCTCGTCGCCACTTTTATAACGCCGCTCTCTTATAATAACTAATACTCTTAACTAAGGAAGAATGCATAACTATCATATTACTTATAGTTTATTATATACATTATATACAAGTCGCTAAAATGCAGCTATTCTCAACAAGTCACATTTTACAACTGCGCGGAATATTCCGGTAACATGCGATACCTTACAATTCCAGACTGTCCTTGTATGGTGCTGCCATCTATAATTACAGATCGTTACTAATTGTTGTATTCTTATTTGAATCGAGATATAACATTAGCATCAATATGGTTTAATGCAAATGCAGATATTGTCAAAGGATTTCATAAGAACCATTTCACTTGAACCCAGTCGTACCAGTTAAAATACAACAATTGGCAGTGAGCCCAATTAGAAAAGATTACTTAATAGGATTAAAAATTTCCGCATTAGAGAACGAATCGTAACTGCTAAGGAAACATGCATAAGTGAGTTAAGAGATATTTGTCACGAAATATGAAATACATAACAACACAAAACATATGATGTGCTTCCATGATCGTAAAGAGTTCTTGATTTCTCTATCAAAAGCTCCCGACTTGGCGAAAGAATGGGCAAGTAAATTAAATTATGAATAACAGTAATATGATGCAACGTTTAGCATGGAATTAATACGATAAATACTGCTTGCTAGAGGCGGCTAGTACTTTAATATAAAAAGAAATAAAGTATAAATTTGTAAAGCTCAATAAAATAAATTTAGGTATTTTTATGTTAGCCGGGCGCAAGTGGCAAATCGCCAAATACTGTTCCCAACTCCATTGTTCATATTGCATTCATTTCGTTTAAAAATATATGCTTTTCAGTCATCTCATTTAAAATAGATGCATTTCCCTCATTTTATTGAATAGAATATTTAACATAGAAATAAATAAATAAGAAATAATAACATAAACCAAAATATTTTATTTGAAAATCAAAGCATTGTTTCTAATTTACACATGTGGAAAATGAAAACTGCTATTGGCGATAAAACCAAAGGCTAATGAGGAGATTTGCTCCCGGCTAACATAAAAGTACCGGAATTTAAGTTTTTTCATATTAATATAGTTTAGAATAACAAACTTGAAAAAACATACAAAAAGTAGTGATATCCCAACAAAAAGTTTTCAGTAAAAAAAAAAAAAAAAAAAAAAAAGCGCCAAGTTCTCCTTAATGTTTCGGCCAGAAAAAGTAGTGATATCTGAAGTTCGCACAAGTTAAAAGCCAAACATCCCAAATCTTTCATTGAAAATGGCTTCCTGCGACTTGGCCGTTAATGCCTTCGAGAGAGTCTTTCAAATATTCAAATATGTACAAATGAGCTACATGCCAACTACATTTTTTGATTATTTTAGGCATTTTGTGGCACAGAGTACAGAAATAAAATACACATTTGAAAAAGCATTTAAACAACTTCAGTCTATTTAAATGCTTAGAATTTAAAAATAACAAAATACTTGTATTCAGGAGATAATATCCGTAATTTCTAAAACATAATTAGTATCAGCTTTTAACAGTTTATAAATCGAATACCTCTTAATGTATGCAAACAAATTATAACTAGTAATTCTGCAGATCAAGAGCCTCAACGTCATCTCTGCAACTTATTGTTTTTAGCAAACTTTGCGTAATATTAATCTTTCTACAAAAACAAAATTTAAACTTTTTAAATTACACAAACATTTATAAAAGGAAAAAAAAAATATTTCGATGGTTTCAGACATTAGAAGCGTTAAATTAAACACGTTGTTATGTAATGATATTCTGAAATTTTCAAGAGCTACTTATTCTAATAATTTTTATACAGGGTGTCCGGTCTCAACGGTGTCCAATGGCTAATTCCTAAACCGTTAGTCATAGACATATAGTTCCAATTGGAAAAATGCTTTAAATCAGATAAAGAAATATTTTAAAAGCGATTTGGGTCAATAAAAACATTTCTTAAGAAATTACGAAATTTAAATTTTTATACGGTACCCCGGTCCTATAAGTTATATTTAGTAAAATTTTCCTATTACACTGACAAGTAAGACAAAAAAAGTCCCATTCATATGACACTAAAATTGTGCGAGTTATGAATCTTTAAAAATGCATGACTTATGCCACTTTTCTGCTCTGAAAACAAATGAGTTCGGCTTGGCTTTGAGGGGTCATATTCCAAGTGCTTAAAGTATTCGAAGATCTCCTTTCATGCGTATTTGCGCTTTGAAAAAAATCGTACAAGTATTACGTTTAAGTTAACATTTATTAAGTTTCAGATTGGCTGAAATAACGTATGTTTTATTTTGTCAGGATTTGAGACTGTTTCTTTTATGATTTCTTTTAACAAATATTATGTTATTTTTATAAGTTTTTATGTTACTTCAACAATCTTATGTATGTTTTTCCAGTTCAAAATTTGCATTCGAACTTTAACTCACTTTCAAATATCCGAACGAGATTACATTTTACATACTGGCACAAATCCGATAACAGTCTAATATTATTATGATTTTCGGTGGTTACCATTTATACTTATTTTTTATAGGATAACACAAAAAATTTCGGATAGATTACCGCCAAGAAGCTTATGAAAAAGTTTTAGATTAGATAATACAAGACGGAGATTGTTGGGTTTTTTAACTTTTATATGTTTTTTAGAACTGAATCCGAAAATTGCCTTAATTTTTAACCATCATGTCAGGATATTTCGCAAATCATAAATTGTCGAATTTAAAGAATAACAAAAATCGGATACTATAAAGTAGAGGAGATGGTTGTATTTTAGGTAGCTTTCTTTACAAAAAAGCTACCTATTGCAGCCGTTCGGAGGAAAGCGATTTCAAAAAATTTTGGTATATTTTCATCGATCATGACCCCCAGACCCCGAAACCACCCTCCGTTCAAAATTGATATATATATATATATATATATGACCTATGTCACACTGTAACTCCCGTAATTATGAACCGATTTCGATGTAATTCGGTGTGTACATAGTACATACCAATGTCTCGACCGAGTTCGTTGGCCAGCTTCATCCGCCGTTTTGTTTCAAAATGGCGGCCATTTAAAATTTTTTTTTAAATTTAAAACTTGAAATGTGGTACCAAAAAATTAAAAATGGAAAAATATTTTTTTCTTATGTATTTGACCTTTATACAAAGCTTCCGGAGCAGTTTTTGTTTCGTCTATATCTTAAAAAATGGCTGAGTTATAGCATTTTGAATTTCTAGCGTGGCTGACATTTTGAAACGTCCTGAATTTTGTCACGCGATAAAAGGCGTATTTATGAACCGATTTGGATGTAACTTCGTTTATACATAGTACATACCAATGTCTCGACCGGGTTCGTTGGCCAGCTTCACCCGCCATCTTGTTTAAAAATGGCGGCCATTTAAATTTTTAAGAAAAATTTAAATTTGAAATGTGGTACCAAAAATTGAAAATTGAAAAAATATTTTCTTCTTATGTGTTTGACCTTGATAAAAAGATTCGGGAGCAGTTTTTGTTTCGTCTATATCTCAAGAAATGGCTGAGTTATAGCATTTTGAATTTCTAGCGTGGCTGACATTTTGAAACGTCCTGATTTTTCTCACTAATAACAGGCGTATTTATGAACCGACTTGGATGTACCTTGGTGTGTACATAGTACATACAAATATCTCGACCGAGTTCGTTGGCCAGCTTCATCCGCCATCTTCTTTCAAAATGGTGGCCATTTAAAAAAATAAAAAAATAAAAAAAATTTAAATGAGATACCAAAAATTGGAAAATGAAAAAGATTTTTTTTGTATGTGTTTGACCTTAATACAAAGATTCCGGAACAGTTTTTCTTTCGTCTATATCTAAAAAAAATGGCTGAGTAATAGCATTTTGAATTTCTCTTGTGGCTGACATTTTAAAACGACCTGATTTTTGTCACGCGATAACAGGCGTATTTATGAACCTATTTGGATGTAACTTGGTCTGTACATAGCACATACCAATGTCTCGACCGAGTTCGTTGGCCAGCTTCATTCGCCATCTTGTTTGAAAAGGGTTGCCATTTAAAAAAAATTAAATTTAAAATTCAAAATGAGGTATTAAAAAATTGGAAAATGAAAAAGATTTTTTTTATGTGTTTGGCCTTGATATAAAGATTCCGGGGCAGTTTTTGTTTCTGAAAATTTTTTCTTTTGTTGGTATCTTAAAAAATGGTTGATTTATAGCACTTTGAATTTCTAGCATGGCTAACATTTTGAAACGATCTTGTATTTGTCACGTGATAACACACGTATTCGCCTATTTCAATGTAAGAAGGCATGTGGATAGTATACATCAACACCTCGACCAAGTTCGCTGGCCAGATTCATCAGCCATCTTGTTTCAAAATGGCGGCCATTAAATTAAAATATATATATATATTTAAAGTGAGGTGCAAAAAAATTAGAAATTGAAAAAGGTTTCTTTCTTAAGTATTTGATCTTGATATAAGGATTCAGGAGCATTTTTTGTTTGTCTTTACCTTAAAAAATGGCTCAGATATAGCAGTTTCAATTTCTATTGTGGGTGACATTTTGAAAAATCTGATTTTTTGCATGCGACAGCACTCCTATATATTAACCGATTCCGATGTGAGTGAGCATGTGCACAGCAATTACTAAGGTCTCGACCAAGTTCACTGCTTAGCCTCATCCACCATGTTGTCTTAAAATGACAGGCACTTTAAGAAATTGCCGAATTTGGCAGCCAAATATAAGTTACTTTAAAGAAAAGCAGCTTGGATAAAGCTGACTAATTTCGCGAAATTCTCCTTCATTATATTGATAAAAATTAGTATTGAATCTCCTATATTCGGTTTCCACTAAATTGAGCTTCGTGTGTTTGCATGATATAAGTTGGCTTTTTTTAAATAAGGATTATGAAAGCTACCTCTTCCTCCCGGCACTGGCCGGAAGCTTTTTCAAGAAGGCTCACGTTTTGAGCACTTTATCGCCAGAGTAACGGTTGGCGCGGGGATGAATTCAATGCTACACACCCTTTCTCGTTCATGACGTCTTACGCGTAACGAACAGCAACCCCATTCCTTTGCTGAGAGCTTTCTGTTTTTAAAACGAAGAGCTTTTTCGCATTAAAATACTTTTAATTGCACAATATATATAATTCAAAAATAAGTTATGTTTTTCAGTTCAATAATATTCATTTATTTCATTAATTCGTTATTTTCAAAGAAATTGAGAACGTATTTTATTTTTTAGGAAAAATAAAAATAGAGGTAAAGATTTTTTTTGTAATAAATATAATTCTATTGATCATGTTTTTATGAACCAATTGAACTTAGTTTTATTAGCATTACTACTGAATTTAGTTTTTTTAATTAAACGGCATAATTGTGTGACTTGTTGATTGCAGTAATAAAACATATTTTCACTGAAATAATTCATTAAAAATTAATTGTTCTTAATTTAATTGCGATTAGACGTTAATAGGAAGTTGAAACTAAAATCAATTCGATTATAATTAGATTGAACGATAAATCATAAATTATTCAGCTGTATCCTGCAATTAAATCAATCAGTTTAAATAATTGCAAGTTGATGCATGCTATTAAATCAATTACTATTACATTTTAATGCTGTTAAATCTTTATCATTATTTGAGTTTTTATGAAAAAAAAAAACATTGGTCTGCCCCTAGTGCACAAAATTAAAAATCTTTAAAATTCTTCAGTTTTTTATTTTAAAATTTTTGCCACATTTTTAAATATTATTTCGTCTTAGTTGTTTTATTTGTTATTTTAAAATAGTCATTCGTCATATTTGAATAAATCATCTAAATTCTCTCGGATGAAATCCATCCCCCCCCCCCCCCCTACACGCACACACACATTCCATTTTTCGTCATTCTGCACACATATTGCACTATTTATTAACTTGAAGTGGCAATAAAATAATGATCAATCGTCTGAGGCAACCTCCCATTTCGAATTTTCTCTACCCCCCCCCCCCCCATCTCCTCCAGCACACTGGTTTTTGACCATTTAAAATTCATTGTTGCCTTGCAGAAAAGATTAGTTAAAATTGTGTTTTGCTCTATCTGTTTATTTTTAAATAACAAATAAATAATTTACCATAAAAAAAAAGAAAAGGAAAAAATACAATGAGAGATTAAGAAAAAAAAAATCAGGATTAACCTTTTGTGCACACGCTTTCATTTTTTTTTTTTATTAATTCTTTACATTTTTTAAATTTTTCTGTCCTATTTATTACTTTGAAGTAACTATAAGTAAAGAACCCATTATTCAAATTCTCCCCCCCCCCCCGAAAAAAAAGCTTTTTATTTCTTTCACCCCCCCCCCCCCCAAAAAAAAAAATAAAAAAATAAAATAAAAATAAGTTAAATATTCCAAGTTTTTAATTTTTTGGTTTATTTTTCTGTTTATTAATTGATAAATTTAACTATTTAAATCTACAGCCCCTAACTATCATACATAGTTAAAAAATTTCTCTAGTGATTTTATTTGTTATTTTGAAGTAACAAAAGATAGTCATTCAATATTCCTTCTCCCCCACCTCCCCTTAAGAATTTCATCTCACATTAAAAAGGCAATTTCAAAACATCCTGGTTGGGGGTGTTTTTTTTTCTTTTTTTTTTCTTTCCTGGTTTAGCCTATTTTCACTCGACTTTGGGTACTGTTTCTGCAGAATTATTTGGTATTAAATTAATAATATAAGTTCAACGCAGAAATTATAGTAATTTTCTGTCACGGGTATTTTTTTTAAATCTGTGCTTATATAAGACAAAATGCACTGAAACTGCATTAATTCATCATCCCCATAAACCCATCTTTATATATAATCAAATATCTAGATTTATGAAAGTATGAGTTTTTGTTTAACAGGTATTGAATTAATAATACTCAATTCAATGAAAATGTAGATTTTGGAGGGGATCAAGTAATCAAAATTTTAGTCTATATCATCAAAAGTAATAAAGGCCTTTGATAAAACAGAGTATAAGAGTTCGTAATACAATTTCTTTCGAAGAAGATTTCTTTCTAGAACACATAATTGAAAATATTTCTTTAATTTAGGTAGGACTGTTATTCTAAAATATGCTAGTTCGTCTTCCGCCATTTCGGTTCAAAACAAAACACAAGACGACGATTGGCGTTAGAGCTGGCTGAACGTTCTCGCTTACGCCAACTCGCCAAGGCTGGTGCTGAAAACGTGAGCCTTCCTGAAAAAGCTGGCCGGAAGGACTTTTTTAACTTTTGATAATTGATTTTTACGTACTTTTTAGCACTAAATCTAAAAATGTCTTTTATTTTAACCATCGCGTTAGAATTTTTTTGCAAATGTGTAAGTTAAAATATAGCGAAAATCTCATACTATGAAACATATGTAAAACATTTATTTTATTTGATTCAATAATTTATTCGATATTTTTGCTTATCTTGTGATTCTTACAACTGGGTGGTGTGATGAGATGGGGGAGGAGATTAAATTTTAACTTTGAACTTTTGAACTTTGAAATTTACAATTTGCGAAAAATCTTGATGTGATGGCTAAAAATGAAGGTCGTTTCCGGATTCAGCGGTACAGAATACATAAGAATCAATTATCAAAAGCTAAAAAAAATGAAATAACCCAACTTTTGCAGGCTAGAGTAATCTAATAATATTTTAAAATACGTATCATTTTGTAAAGAATTGAGGCTGTTAATTTAGCATCATTTTATTTAACAAAAATTCTGTTTTTTTTCTTTCTTCTTAAATGTGTATTACAAATTGTATATTTTGCGTTAATATTTCAGAATGACTAAAGATTTCAAATTTATATTGCAATGTTAATTTACTCTCAACCATTTTTTAATATATCTGACGAAATTAAATTTCGACTAAATTTGTGAATGACCCCCAATTTGCAGCAAAAAATATGCTCCAACTTTAAACAGGTATTACTCGGTCAATTTTAATCGTAGAACAACAGTACTTTTTTTGTATTACTTGTCAGTGTAAAAGGAAAATTTTACTAAATATAACTTACAGGACCGGGGGACCGTATAAAAATTTAAATTTCGTAATTTTTTAAGAAATGTTTTTATTGACCCAAATCGGTTTTAAAATATTTCTTTACCTGATTTAAAACATTTTTGTAATTGGAACTATATGTCTATGACTAACGGTTTAGGAATTAGCCATTGGACACCGTTGAGACCGGACACCCTGTATAATAAAGCAAATTTCTTCAGGGGGGCGCCCCCCTGAACACCCCGTTGTGTAAGTTATTTTGCATTTGTAATTTTCTATTGATTGAGTTAATGATTATCCTATATCTTAGATTCCTTTTTACACTGCGATTTATAAGGATAAGCAACAATTTGGTCAAGCATTTTACGTTATCCTAATATCCATACAGCAGTATTTACTTGCCTGCTAACCACAAACACCTGTATCTAATGGATAAAGAACTTTTGGAAATGTAAACTGAGACATCTAATTTAGAAATCTAATACCTTTATAATTTTTGTTTCCAAAAAATAATTTTGATTACCATTCTGCAAATATTTATATCTAAGATCTAATCTAAATATCTAAAAATGTACTCAATAGCATTAACTTACTAAAATCACCCTAAAGTAAGGGGACTTCTAAACCTAACGGTTAATAATTCATCATCGTGTCCACTTCCAATTGACTAAATAGATAAACGTGATTTGGCGCCGTTAAGTATTTTTTGTGATAGCCTTTTAATAGTATCCACATTTAATTTAAAATCGGGATGTTACAAACACCGTTGAAATTTGACGCACACTGACGCACTGTGTTCAGGTCAAATGACGAAAGGTTAACTAACCTTTTATTTCCCTTAGCCGGGCATTTTGTTTCATTTTTCGTAATAGGGATTATTTTAATAATTTAATTTATTTTACACTCTACAAGCTGTTACACGGGACATTGTTCACGTAGCATTAAAATAGAGATAAATGCATTAAATAAAACATTTCACTCCCCACCAGACATGGCAGGTCTCAGACTTTTTGCACAACACTATTATCTTACAGAAAATGTTGTTCTTTTAAATCGCGCAAATGTTTCAATTAAATAAAGTAACATTTTTTGTATTAAAATACTGGTATACAGAACGCCGGAGGCTTGGCAGCTCTGCTCCTCTTAATAGAAACATATATAGTTAACCAACACTTTATCACATTTTATAGGAGACAATACGGAATTTCTTATTTGTATGGCCTTACATATACCTCAGTCATAAAAATGTAAAATTTTGTGCCAATTAATATACACAATTGCGAAAATGAAATCGCAACCAATGAGAAAAGGAAGACCAAGTAAAATCGTGTAAATCGAGGAATCTTTCTTCGTAGTGTTGGGAAAATACCACTACAAAAATTATTTTAGGTGGTATTTGGTGTGAAATGTTTATATGTATTCATTCCTGTCCTATTTATCTTTTTTATTATTTGTAATTTGCTTATTCCATTTTCCTTTTGCACGTGAAAATCTTACAAATTAAAATTAACTCTTTGGGATAAATTGTTATTCCCCCTTTTTTTTTTTTTTTTGGCAACAATAAAGTTTATAAAGTTTAATAGAATAATGTCAGTTTATTCTGTATGAAAATAACAAACTTTTTCATTTATAATCAAAATAGTTGAATACATAAATAAAAATATTATTCTATATAGTATATAAATACTATTTTCATTTCTGCGTTTAAATCAATCTATATGCAAATATCTATACAAAGGCATTCATTAATTCCTTCCTTTTAACTTTGATTTGACTTAAAAAACCATACATACTTTCACATTTATGATATTTTTAGATGAGATATAGTTGCATTGCTACGCAACGGTTAAAAGAAAAAAAATGAAATATAAGTAAATTCATAAAATAAAACGTTTTATATTATTCGAACACATGTATAAAATTCCATCATAAGTTATACACTTAATTGCTCTGACAAATGTTTTGACAAACTTGCAAACTAAAATGAATAATTTAATACTCTTATTTAAAAATTTCAGCATCCAAAATTTACCATTTAAATCTATTATTCATATGGGCGATTTCTTTCAACAAATGAAAATTTGAAAATCGTCTGACTTCCCACAGAAAAGCATTATGTCATAAAATAAAATGTTCTATATATTCCGAACGAATGAACCAAATTTAACCCAAAACTATACAGCTAAATCCGGGGAGCTCACCAATATACATCCTTAATTTCAAGCTAATCGGATGCTTTTTACGGCAGTTATCGCGTGACAGACAGACTAACTAACAAACAAACAAACAAACAAACAAACAAACAGATGGAAACCAAAAAATTTCGGGTCTCCATAGTAAGCCTTCACTGACGTTTCGGCAATAAATGTTCAAACGAAAAAAATCTCTTTCGTCAATACACAAGATTTCAATACTATACAATAAAATATAATGTAACATATTGTGAGATTTGAAGTAAGTAAATTTTGTTTTATTTCTTCGGTTTTACGTTAATGACTTTAGCTTTAGACCGTACAAAATGGCAATTAAACCACAAGTGGACTAAATGATCTGTAATCAAAACTAATGTTTGTTGAAACTGAATGGTAATTATCAGAAATCTTTTACTTATAATGTCTTTATGTGAATTTGCCTCTTTGCATTCTAATATTACTTTTAATATTTAAATAATTCATAAATGCGTAATTTCCAATCATTAATTTTGAAATGCTATAGAAGGCATTAACGGCCAAGTCGCAGGAAGCCATTTTCAATGAAAGATTTGGGATGTTTGGCTTTTAACTTGTGCGAAGTTCAGATATCACTACTTTTTCTGGCCGAAACATTAAGGAGAACTTGGCGCTTTTTTTTTTTTTTTTACCGAAAACTTTTTGTTGGGATCTATTTATTCTGAGATAACTTCAATTGAAATGACATTGACAATCCAATATCTGTTTCCACCTAAGTAAACACAAAAGATTCGTTCTTCATTGAGCGAAAAAAAATATTAATTTATGGAGGTAATCATTCACACAACAAGCTCTCCAACAATGAATTTTGTGCAAAAATAATTCACGCCTTTAAGCCAATCAAAGTTCAGCATATCATTCTGTTAGGTAAACTGCTATACAATTCAACTTCTTTCACGATATTTTCTTCAAAAACAAACCCAACTCATGTAATAATATTTAATGAATGGCATTTCAAATCGCATATTCAAATAATTTGATATTTATGTATTATCCGTGCCAGGAGGATAGATCACCGTAGATGATTGTTCATAGCCAATCATATTTCCCTTTGTCAATATCGCATTCAAAACAGTGATTTAATATACTTTTATTAAATAAGAGCATTAAAAATGGTAACTAATATTGAAGCAATCTAAAATTAAACAAAACAATAATTAAACACTTAACAAAAATGAATTATCTTGACGTCACATTCACTTGAAGTCAGATTCGTTCACTTGTTTGTTACGTCATGAAGTGATTTTTAATTCGACATTTATCTGTATTTTTAATGATGTTTTACAGATTTATTAGTTTTTCTCTAATTAAAATATCAATTACATCATTAAACGGGGACGTCATGATATTAAAAGAGTACAAACACTCAAAAAATGTGATGATGCATTAGTACAATAAATCAGTTTCAACCGTTTTAACTGAAGGTGTACATATACATTTATTTTACTGGGCGTTTGGCGATAGTTTTTTTTTTTCTTTTTTTTTTTTTTTTTTCATAGGAAGTGATCGACGGGATAATGGAGAGCAACTCTAAAAAGATATTACTAACAATATTGTCTTAATGTAAGTGTGGGTATTATTAAAGGTTTTTCACAAAAAAAAAAAAAAAAAAAAAAAAAAAAAAAAAAAAAAAAAAAAAAATTCATTGACTAAATCCTATTAGCTAAATACGCCATTTGGCTAGGGACCCAATTACAAAAGATTGCTTAATAGGTTTAAAAATCTCCTCATTAGTGAACGTATTGCAACTGATAAGCAAACGAATAAGAAGCATAAATGGCTAAGTGAACTAAGCGGTTTTTCGAAGAAAAAAAAATACAACTCAACTAAAAATATCGAAATGCTGCGATGATCGCGAAGTGTTCTTGAGTTCTCCACCAGAATCTCTTGATTTGGCGAAGAATTAAGCATATAAGTTAAATTATGAATAAGAGTAACATGTTGCAATGCATAGCATACATTTAAGGGAGACCAAACTGGTCGCCAGAGGCGGCTAGTTAAAAAAGAATTTTCATATGGAAATATGAATTATACAATCAAATAAATTTTTGAAATTTATCAAAAGCGATATTTTCTTATTGGCCGCATGCTAAGAGTTATTTGACCAAGATTTTGCTACTTATGGCATCCTTTTATGTTCTGATAATTTAAGAGTTTATGCATGTCTGTTAAATTTCTGTTTTATTTATTTATTCATAGGGAATTTGTTTTAATGGAAATTAGCCCTAAGAAAATGATGAACTCTTTGTTTTAAGGGTAAACGGATTAATTTTTCGTAATCGAGCTCCGCGTGATACAGATAAATGAAAAGATATTTCATGTTTTTAAATTGTTTTTAAATTCATAGACAATCAGTAAACTGGGATGAACTTTGCAAACAAATTCCATTTGAAAAAAAAAATCATAATCCTATATGGTGATCTAAAAATTTAAATTGTACGATTACAAATATGTTAGATTTGTGTTTTTTTCAATATTATTCTTTTATTTCTTTATAAAAGAAGTATTGATTTCGTTAATTTGTCTTTCACAAATATGTTAGATTTGTGTTTTTTCAATATTATTCTTTTATTTCTTTATAAAAGAAGTATTGATTTCGTTAATTTGTCTTTCACAAATATGTTAGATTGGTGGGTTTTTTTAATATTATTATTTTATTTGTTTATAAAGGAAGTGGTAATTTCGTTATGCAAAAATAGTCAGAAAGAAATGCTGAAAAATGTTTGTTGCTTTATGTGTAAAATGTTTATTATTATTATGTATTGAAACGGGCACGTGATAAGATAAAATTAAAAAAATCATGCTTAAAAATTATCCTTCTATATATAAAAAAAAGTTTTGATTTGGAAATGGACCAATGAACATCTGCGTAGATATTCCGGGTTGATCCGCATCCAATTTGAATGCTTAAGCATGGCCTTTCATCGTTAATATTAAGAAAACTGTTGCATACAAAAATATGAAAATCGGTGGTATTATAGAAAAATGTTTGATAAACACGCTGATGCAGACAGTTTTCAAATCGAGGAATTATTTTAAGAGATATTTAATGCTAAAGTTGGACAAAGTGCTTCCATTAAAAAAGTTTTATTTGAGCAAAAACTATGCATAAGAATTTAATCATTTTTAGATCATTTTATACGTTATAAGTTCCCAATGCGCAGATTGCATTTATTTTTCTTATTTGACGCAATTTTTGAGGTTTTATTTCTATTTTTAATTCAAATTTTCAGCATTTCGAGAGATGTTTTTTACAAATTTTAGAAAATGTCATTAATTTAAACTGTTGCCAATTGTATAAACAGCGAAACAAATTATCATATCAAATATTTCTTCAAATTAAAAATTTATTTACACGTGACTATTACAAACAGAAAAAAAAAACTTTAAAATTAGAATTAAATGATTACATGTTAAAAGCAGGAAAATTACGTCATAAGAACCATATTTACACTTGAAAATTACGTCATAAGAACCATATTTACACTTGAATTTTACGTCATATTTAAAATGTCCAAAAAATATGGTAAAACAATTTAAATTGAAAAATATATTTGCGCGAGATATTTTGAGATAATCTTTTCAACTATTATCGTGAATTCGAAGACAGCGCAAATAATATTTCCTTCTAACAACAAAAGTATTTTTACGTGAATATTAATAAGATAAATAAAAGTTTGGTGTAAATTACGTCAGATTTGAAACGATACATTTAAAATGAATTATTTAAAAGATCTATCTTATAGCGCTGCTAAAAAATACCGGGAGACAATGACACTGTTTACTTAATTCATTTTACATTAGCTTATTTTCAAATAACTAATATGTTTAATTAAATACGAAAACAGCCATTGTATCTCTTAACAGCAACAGATTTGGTCTTAAAAATCCTCAATCCAAGAAAAACGAATGGAAACCCGTTTACAGAGAGATCGCTACTGTTTTTTTTTTTTTGTTTCTTTTTTAATTTTAATTCAATATTTTTAAAGCCGATCAAATGCGTGCAATTAGCGTGCTTTTTGGATTTTGGTGTGCCTGAACATTGGTTGGCGAGCATAGCTCGTAGGGGGCAGAGCCCCCTAGTTTTAGAAAATATAATACATCAGTCAATTAAGATACAGTTTTTAAACAAATTGTATTTGAAAGTAAATTTTTTTTTCCCTATGCGACGAAAATTGAAAACGTACGATGGTCAGAAGATTAAAAAATTGCAGTAGCGAAAATTTCAAGACCTAAATTTGATCGCGAAGTGTTGCCATTCGCAAAATGACGTCAGCGTTACGCACAGATACGCTTGTTCTTTATAATATAGATAGATAGATACTTAATCAGTAAAATATAATAAACCTCAGTTATTAGGATGTGGTTCTCAATTGAGGCTCTTATGCTATTATTTCCGATTGAAAAACAGCAATTTTCACCTTCTCAAAATTTGCATACGCACTTCTCATATCCATATTCATCATTTTAAAAGAATTGTATTTTGTTTGAGCATTTAAAAATCATTTTAACTTAAAACTTGAAGTCACGATTGTCAGCAACATCTTTTATGTGAACAGACGTACTCTTTACTTGAGATTCTAATCTCAATTCCGGAGAGTAAAAATTTCCGTAATTTATGATTTTTAGACGCATTTGTGTTAAAATGTTTAGTTTTATCAAAGAAAATGATCGTTTTCTTTTAAATATGACTTCATTTTCACTTAAATAAACATTTCGCTAGTGTCTGAAACTTTGTATCAGTACACATGAAGAAGGGAAAAAAAATACAGAAACTTTATGAGGAAAAATACGTGTTTTCAAAAGCAGTATGTCATTTTCCGTTATTATGCCCTTAATTGCCGAAACGTCAGTGAAGGCTTACTGTGGAGACACGAAAAGTTTTGATTTCCGTTTGTCTGTTTGTCTGTTCCGCGATAACTGCCGCAAAAAGCATTCGATCGGCTTGAAATTAATTGGGCATGTTGATGAGGTACTCGGATTTAGCTGTATAGTTTTTGGTTAAATTTGGTTCATTCGTTCGGGAAATATAGAACATTTTATTTTGTTCTGTAATGCTTTTCTATGGCAAGTCAGGCGATTTTCAAATTTTCATTTGTTGAAAGAAATGGCTCATATAAAAAATGGATTTAAATGGTAAATTTTTGATGCTGAAATTTTTAAATAAGATTATTAAATTATTCCATTTAGTTTGAAATTATGTCACTATATTTGCGAGATTTTTTAAATTAGGTTTATAATTTTTGGGGAACTTTATGCATGTTTCCCAATAATATAAAGCATTTTGTTTTATCAATTTGACGTAATACATATTTCATTTTTACCTTTTCTTTCATCAGTTGCCTAGCAACGTATTTGGTCTTAATAATATTAGTATAAATGCGTCTATAATGTTTCAGTAAAGCCAACGTCAAAACGGATGAATTAATGTATACTGTCTCAAGTATTTCTTAATATAACAAGATGAAAGGTTTTGAGTAAGTATTAATAGCAGTTGAATTAGACGTCATTTATCAAAAAAAAAAAAAAAAAAAAAAAAAAAAGATGTTGGAATAAAAAGATCTTGGCTAAAATAAAATTAACTATTATTCACGGAGGAAAGAGATAGATGGAGATGCAATATGACGTAAAAACAGTTTGCAATATGATGTGCGTTATCGCTCAGATTTAAATGCCCTCATTCGGCCCAAACAAAACAAGCACGTGGAACAGGGACCGAATTCTTTGACTTCATCCGTGCATTTTTTCTGTAAAATGAAAATGATCTGCTTATATTTAAGTATTCTAAAGTAGCATTTATGTAATTTGAAAACTTTAAAAAGCAATTTGTAGTAAGATGAATATTACGCAATGAGTGTTAAAAAACAATGACTTGCAAAGATGACGTTGAGGCTCCTGATCTGCAGATTTACTAGTATAATATTCTGCTCCTAATGGAATTTTGCGACACAAAACCCCATGCAACAATTTTGAATTTTTGTCAGAAAATAGCATGAATAAAGATAAAGATACCTCAATATTTCTCTCTTGTCTTCAATAATGAAAGCTATCTAATTTTCACCATTTTGAAGAAATTTCATAAATGCTTTTAAAATTAAAATATAAAAGTGGAGATATTAAAAAAACAAAAAAAAAAAAAACAAAAAAAAAAAACGGATAGTGTGATCACATCTTCAAATGGAGAGCTTTTAGTTTAAAAAAAATATTAGTAAAATTGATTTAGTGAAAGATCAGGGCTGATGATTAAAAAAACACACTTGTGTTTTAAATATATAGATTATATAAAATTAGGAAAAATTAAATTAAGCAAATTATGTTATCTTGATAAAATTATAGCAGAATGTCCTAAAGAATAGCCTTAAAATTTTATTATTAGAGAGAATTTTGGACAAAAAGTTCAGGAACATATTATTTTAAACCACGAATTATTTATTTGCTTGTCTAACTCGGCGAAGCAAATCCATCCAGGCGAGAATCATCAATTTCTGTAATATAAATCTCTATTATTGTCATGTCACCTCTCTCTTATAAAGACACTCTAAATTTTTGTAAAACATTGCGTTTTATCAGTGTGTTATTTCGATTATATTATTTTCAAAAGTGAAGCATTTTCACCTGTGAAGAATTTCAAAGCAGCTGGGCTGTGAAAATGACGCACTTCTACAAAGCATAATTCAGGTTTAAGAATTAAAATACATGCTTTTTTATAAAATGACGTCATTTGCATCCACTAAAGCAATCCACTTTTACAATCCAATCTTAAACTTTGTCTATAGAAAAGTATGCATATGACGTCATTGTCACGGAATAACAGACAATATTATTGACCTAGACAATATTTTAATTTCAACTTTTTTTTTCAGGTTTTATGCGAAAATGGCCACAAAAAGATAGAGTATATCCTATTTTCGACTATTTTCCATTTACTTTCAATGACTTTCAATAGAAATGGTGTACTTTTGTTGCCACGATAAGAAAAATGGTATTAAAAGCTACAAAAAAATTAATATCTCAAAAATAAATTAAGATACAGCTTTCAAAGAAATTGCATTTAAAAAAACATTTTTTTCCTTATACGACGGTGTAAAAATTTAAAATGTGCGATGTTTAGAAGTTTAAAAATTTGCAGTAGAGAAATTGCAAGACCAAAATTTATTTAGAATTTCAAAGTGTTGCCATTCGCAAAATGACGTATGCGTTACGCACAGATATGTTTGCCCTTTATAATATAGATACTAGATTGTAAAACACACATTATTTTGTTATAAAGCACCAGATTGCCTTAAGAAGCAAAAATCGCCGGGTTAGCACGCCAGACAAAAAATCATCATTTTGGCGTGAAAGCGAAACCCCGGTGCATCTGCGACATCCGTACAAAAACCTTTTGTAATAAGAAAAGGCATAAAGTGTTGACACTATTTTACTTTATTAATATACTAGCAGGCTATGCCCGCTGCGTTGGTCCATTATTCGAAACGAAGCTCGAGTCAAACGAAAGGGTGAATTTAACCTTCGATTTTAAAGCAATATAGACCATCACCCGAAATGTCCTTCCGCATTGCTGAAAACAATGCGAACGCCATTACGATATTATACACTGGTTTCCAAAAATTAAGGAAAAATCACAAAAAGAGCGATAACTCGTTCAAAAAGAAACCTATCCGTATGAAATTATTTGGATATGTTGTTAACTAAAAGATGCTGAATAAAATTACAAAATGCAAATGAGTGGCTCTGCAATCAGATTGCGTCATTTGTGAGGAGCATAAAAATTCATGCTAGAGAGTACGGCTGCAAGTGTTGCTGTGTTTATGAGATAAGAAAACTGAGATAGCCAATTCACTAGTATAACCTCGAGGTATCATTTGTCCGCAGAACTGCGATATAGAGCTATTGGGAGATTGGAGGCAGGTCAAAGTCTGACAGAGGTGGCCAGATGGCTAAATGTGAGTCCTTCTGTTGTTCATAGACTTTGGCAAGAATTTCAAACGACTGGTTCGGCCCCCAGAAGGTTCAAACAAGGATGGGCAAGAGCTACGACAAGCACCGAGGACCAATATTTGCGATTATGTGTACGAACGAATAGAACAGCAACCCCCTCTCATCTTAGAGCCTCCCTTGCTGCAGCCACTGGAAGGTTGGTATCAACGTCTACAGTGCGTAGAAGGCTTCATGAAGGTGTTCTTGAAGCGAGGCGACAGCCATTTGTGTGCCGCTCACCTCACATCACCGGAGGGAACGTTTAAGGTTGGTACGTCAACATATCCACCGGACGGTTAATCAATGGAGGCGTGTTCTCTTCACGGATGAGTCCTGGTTTAGCCTCCAAAGCGATACTAGACATTGTTTGATCTGGAAAGAACAGGGAACGCACTATCATCTATCAAACATTCGTGAAAGATATTCATACGGAGAAGGCAGTTTATGTGTTTGGAGTGGTATCTATTTGAATAGACGCACAGACCCCCATACCTTTCCACGTGGAACTGTGATTGCTCACGTCTACAGAGATGACATTCTTGATGCTTATGTGCACCCTTATTCTGGCGAAATAGGTAAGGATTTCCTGTTATAGGACGATAACGCTAGACCGCACAGGGCACGCATCGTGGAAGATTATCTTCAGCACCAAACAATTCAGCACATGGAATGGCCAGCTCGATCATCTGACTTGAATCCCATCGAGCATGTTTGTTAGGAAGATGTGTTGCTGCTCTCAATCCCCCTCCTCAGACCCTTGGCACGCTTACAACTGCTTTGTAAGAGCAATGGCTCGCACTTCCTAGCGAACTTATCTATCGCATAACTGACAACATCACACATCACTATATGTGCTGTATTGCTTCTAGAGGTGATCATACTCCATATTAAAGGTATTTTTCCTATACCAAACTGACACGTTTATTTTCTTTATTTTATAATTGTGTTAATTTTTGAAACACCACAATCGTTTGATAATTTCTTTTAATGTTATTTTATACCTTACTATGAGTTGTATATTGTTGCTCAGTTTTATTAAAATCTACATGTAACATTTTGAGTAATTGCTATTTTTGCTGTTTTTCCTTAATTTTTGGAAACCACTGTACCATCTTATGCCTTGGACAAAATTTGGGCAATTAACAAACAACTATTTTAGTGATGGTGAAAAATATGCATGGTGATAAATAATTTAAATGTATGGAAATAAATGATTTTACCATATGTGTGAGAGAGGGGGGGGCAGACATTTACACTAAAATTTAAATATTTCACTCAACAATCATAATGTTAAATGCTTTTTATATAATTTACATCTACCCTATATACATAAAATCCTAATGAAACTAATTTATGAAACGGATATATGAAACGGCTGAAATGAAACAAATCTATGAAACGATTCTTCGAAACGACGGATTAAACAACTGATTATGTTTCACGGCGATTCCTCCTAAAATATGGAATACTTTGCGCTGAAATTAACGCAAAAATCTGCATTGATTCGCAGATCTCAAAACTGGCATTAGAATTTTAAAATTCGAATTAGTTTTCGAAATATTAGTATTTTTCGAATTTTAAATACTTTTTTTCTAAAGATGGCAACTCAAATATTAATCATAACAGATATTATTTTTCATATTTCAGAAAAGGTTATTATTTTAAACTAATCTGGCGACCGGTTTAGCCTCCCTTAAATCTATGCTAAGAACAATGCTTTTTTTTTTATTTCGTTATCATTTTATTTAATACAAAACTTTCATTTACAACTGAAACAGTTAAAATTAATGGCTTTCACTCCTTTCTTATTTTTTAAACGAAACGAAACGAAAAATATTAGGTGCAGATGTCATATACGCACACCAGGATACCTAATTGGCGCCAAAATGGCTTTATTTTGCCTGACATGGTAACCCGGCTATTGTTGCTTATTTATTAATAAATTTTTACTTATATTTATTTTCTTTTTATTAAAAAATGTTATAAATTGTTTTGTTCTATAGTTATTAATTAATTTTTTATTTATTTATTGTTACTTCATTTTAAAAATAAAAGCAAATAATTTAAAAATACATATGTAACTGGTATTCGAAAACGAGGTCGTAACAAATTGTCGTAAAAAAAATCGCTCCAAACCCGATTAAATAATCCAACAAATCATGACATTTAATTTCAAATTCAAAGTAATATTTTAATGGTACTACTTAGTCATCCCGTCGACCAATTTCGCCAAATTATACAAATCGCAAAACCACTCACCAAATTATACAAATTGACGTAATTTTTATTTTAAATAACGAAAGAACAAATAAATTAGTATAACATTAATAAAAATACAAATAAAACGTCGAAATAAAAATCCCTTGATGGCGTAAACACGTGTAACTTTCTTACAGTCAAGTGAATGTGACATTTACGATCAATCATTATTGGCATTTAATCTTATAGTCTGGCAATAGATTTTTGGTCTATTGAATAACTAAGTAGTACCGTTTTAATTTACCACTCGAAAAATAAAAAAATGCTAACTGGCGAGTTAAAAAAAAAAGAAGTTATTGGGGAGATTTGCACCCGGCTAACATAAAAGTACCAAAAATTCTTTGCGATCATGGCAACTTTTATGTAGTTTTATTGCAAAAAATAACTTTTATTCTTTAACCAAAATGAAACCTTTCTTATGAAAAGGGGAAATGATGGCGATAGAATAATATGTGGCGACTTATCCCTATTATAGAGATTGTTTTCAATTCTAAAAACAGTGAAAAGAATAATATTTCCTAACGATTAAAAATTTATTTATACGTGACTATTAAAAACAGAAAAAAACTTTTAAATTACTATTAAATGAGTACGTGTTAAAAGAAAGAAAATATTGAAAATTATGTCTTGAAAATTGTATTTACACGTGAATATTAAAAGTGAAATGAAACTTTAAAATAATAAATACATTAACATGCGTTTAACCCTTTCAGGGGCAAAATACTTCTATGCGTAAAATGTTGAAATCAGTGAATGGCACCGGAATTTACAAACAAATTTCGAAATACGGAAATGGTTTTGTTCACTTACTTGATCACCCGACCGGAGCACCAACCAAAAAATGGCATAGGATGTAATGCTCCGGTGGAAAATCCCCACAACAATCACCGATGCCGGACATCGGAACGCACCCCAAATAAGAAGGAAAATGGCACATATTCCGACGTACTTACATCAGTAAATCATAAATTTACAAAACAATTGATGTTGTTTTCATCATAATAATAAAAATAAAAAACGATAGTGAGGTGACTTAAATGTATAACAAAAGTTAAGACTATAAATCCTTGTTCAAAATTATGAAGTGTAAATGTTCATTAAAGTTCACTGATCACTAATGTTCATATGAGTTCAGTGTTCGAAAAAAAAATGTTGATAAATGTTTTGTATAAGAAAAACTAACTTGAAAAAGATCACCATAATGTTCAGACCTCAAGAGATAATCACCGTTAAAAGAAATGTCAGACAAAGGACAGTTACTATAAAAGGCACAAAGTTGAGCTCGATTTTGATGTATGTCAGAAAACCACGTAATGTCCGTAGCGAACCACTGATGAGTATTAACAGTATGATAGAAGCAAATAGTTACAAGTGTAAAAATTCTCAAAATTTATACCCAATAAATGAGTATTCCCTATTAAGTGCGTTGTACATAGCACACAATTTTCTATAGTTTGAAGGGGTGAAGAGAACGTTTCGAATGTTCCATCTCAGTGTACAATTCCTGTTGAATTTAAATGTACAAGGCATTAACGAACAATGTCCAAACAAATAATGTTGTATACTTTCTACATCACCACAGTTGCACCTGTTATTTGGGCGCTTTCCTATTTTAAACAGATACTATGGAAATGCTCCATGTGAAGAAAGAAAATAACATATCACCTGGGATTCAAATAGAAATAAATCGTCAACCTTGTTTAATATCGTATAAGTATCTCTTCCCTTGGCCGAATTTTCCCAGGAAACTTGCCATTGATAATGTAGAAGTGTTTTAAAATGACGTTTTAAAATAGAAGTTGGTGCAGGAATGTGTAGAACTTTATCATAAAGATCATTTGTAATAACTGATTTTGCCAACATGTCCGCTCTTTCATTGCCTGATATTCCAACATGCGATTTTATCCAGCCAACATATATGACTTTATTATGTAACAGGCGCAAAGAGTTGAAGATATTAAAAAGCTGACCGTTAGATGGAAATAAGCGCTGAAGAGCGTAAATTGATGACAAGTTGTCGGTATAAAGATGAAATGAATTATGCGGTGAGCCGATGCACCAACTGATAGCCTCGTCTATCGCAGCCAATTCCGCTTGAAAAACAGAGTTATAGTCATGTAATTTTAATCTCATGTCTAGCATAAAAGAATCCCTATACCAAACCGTAAATGCAGCTCCTACACTGTTCATCATTCGAGAACCATCAGTATACAATATCGGATGATTCACCACTGGTACTGTATCAACCACTGGCTTAACAAATTTTATATTTAAGTTTACAAAAAAGTAAGGATAATTATATGTCCTCATTTTATTCATAAAATCTTCACCTTTAAAACATATATTGTCAATCAAGACTGTACCATTTCCATAAATGATATTATAATGCTTAGAAGACAAATTCAGTTCTATGTCAAGTGGTGGAGCACCCACCAAAACACACAATGCGTCATTAGAAATCGTACGATATGCCTTTAAGACGAATAGCAGACATAGACGTTGACATGAAAATAATCTTGTTATTCCCTTTTGATTTAAGTCAGGCATCCAGATCTCATGCCCATATGAAATACGTTTCTTCAAGACAGTATTGTACCATATTTTAAGATAAATAGAAGGAAGACCTCTATCACGGATTCTGGTTTGGCGCATTTTACACGTGAAATCTTTAAGCCTAGTTCGAATCATATCTAGGTGATCCACCCAGCGAAAATTGCTGTCAAGTAGAAATTCCAAATAAAGAATATTGTCCTTTACACTGATACTTTTGTCATTATGTTTAAAAATTGGTCTTCTTTTACTAAGAGTGTGGCTCCCAAACAGCATTGCGGCTGACTTCTCTGCACTAATTTGCAATTGATGTATGGAACAAATATCCGAAAAGTGATGAACACTAATATTCATTTTATGTTCTAGCGCGGAGCGCGTATCTGCGCCCTCTATAATAACGCTATCATCAGCATAAGAAATAATCAGTAATCCTCTCTGCTTGCAACTCTTTAAAATCCTGTCAGCAACTAGTGTCCAGATAAACGGCCCAAGACATGACCCTTGCGGGCAGCCACGGAATACATGAAACCATGTTAATCCATGCGTATATTTAAAACAAATAAGTCTATTACTCATGTAATTTTTAAGTGTAGACTTCGTGTAATCAAAAATAGGTAAGATATTTATGATGTCGGCTACAATACGCCAATCCAAAACGTCGAAGGCACCACTGATATCAAAAGAAATCATTGCACAGTATTTATATACTGATAGTGTTTCTCCAATGATATTCTTTAACGCAGAAAGTGCTGTCAGGGTGCTCCGTCCCTCACGAAAGCCATGTTGTTCATCATCAAGATAATTAGAAGTCTTTCATATAACTTACCCATCATAGGGAGAAAAGTAATAGGTCGATACGAATTAGTTTTTTCAGCTGTCCTATTACGTTTTCGAAAAAAGATGATCATTCCTCGTTTCCAACATTTTGGGAAGTGACCAAGTGAAAAACAAGTATTAAATAGCGTCAACATAAGAGCTGTAAATCTGTTACACAAATTTTTAATAATTATTCCATCAATATCGTCCGGTCCTGGAGCTTTATTTATATCCTGAAGGCGCAGCACATGAAAGAGTTCTTTTTCTGTAAATGGAATAAAATCAGGTGATGAGGAAAAATTGAATGAGTTAATGTACTCATAAGGGACAGAAGGTCGATAATACACGTCAAAATGACCAGACATAAGGCTATGTGCTACGCTATCATACGTGTCAAACACAGAAGATTCTTCTAATATAATAAAGATCATGTCGTTATGGTTTAGGGTTTTACCTGAGACATGTCTGTATAGAGACCCATAGGCATTATCAGTGCGTTCACAGAATGACAGCCAACCCTGTCGTTTTGCACGACGTAAATTACTTTTGTATTGTCTTCTAGCAGTAAGATATTTATCCTTGTAATCTTCTCTATTCAAATTCTTCCTATAACTTCACTTACTTGATCACCCGACCGGAGCACCAACCAAAGAATGGCATAGGATGTAACGCTCCGGTGGAAAATCCCCACAACAAGGTTCACTTACTTAATAAACGGAAAATTTTCATTCCAATATTCTGATGCCAATGTGGCATTTAAGAATTAAAATTAAGTGGTTCAAAATTGAACCACCGCCCTTGTAGGGGTTAAAGCAGTAAATTGTAGTAATTGTAGTAAATTGTATTATGTCAATCATTTTATAACGCTGTAAAAAAATACCGGGAGGCAAAGACTCTGTTTACTTAATTCATTTTATTTTAGCTTCTTTTCAAATGTTTAACTGATCTTCTTTAATCAAACGCGAAAACAAGCATTGGATGTCTTAACAGCAACTGATTCGGCCTTAAATTTTCGCAATCAAAGGGAATTGAATGGAAACCCATTTACCGGGAGATCGTAATAGGTTTTTTTTCATTAAAATTCAATCTTTTCTAATCTTTTAAAAGCCGATCAAATTAGCGTGCTTTTAGATTCTGCTGTGTCTGAACGGGGGTTGCTAAGCGTAGCTTGCAGGGGGCAGAGCCCCCTAGTTTTAATATAAAAATTTACTTTCAAATGTGCCCATGCACTTAAAAAATAACATTATTGAGAGCATTGCTCGTTCTTTTGTGTCTGTTTAGCCTTTTTGGCTTAAAATCGAATTGTTTGGCGATCAAGGTAAGAAACAAATAGACTGTAACTCACAAGAATATCCATTTGGTACTACTTAATTATCCCTTCGACCAATTTCGCCAAGTTATACAAATCGCCAAATTATACAAATTGACATAATTTTTATTTTAAACTAGCTGTACCGGGCCACGCGTTGCTGTGCCTCAGTCTGGTTAAATGGAAAAGAAAGAAAAGAGAAAGCGCACGTTTTTAACATGTTTAATTTCACAGTGCTTGTGGGCATACATTATTTTGTGTTGTTCCATTCTCTGTGCAGATATAGATATTGTCTGGTTTGCCGATATTCTTGTCCGTGTGGGAAACAATCCGTGTCTAGATCTATATCGCATAATTTCAAAGATTGGCTCTGAGCTTTGTTGATGGTGATTTCAAACGCCAATCAACTTGGGAATTGCAATCTATTAAATTGAAATGGCATATCCGTTGGTATCACAGAAATGCGAGGAATGAGGACATCCTAACCTTTGAAAGGTCCTGTCAAGATTGTTGGTTCTACAACGTTGCTCATTATTTTTTTTTACTGCAAGCCGCGTGCCGTTGCAAAGCTTTGGTTGGTGGATATTTCGCAACATGATAATTGGCACGCCGATTTCCATTTGCAATACATGAGGTGGCATCCATGGCATATCGAGCTAATTAAAAAATTCTGCTGGATAATTAACTGTTTCGCCTGCTTCCACAACAGTGTCGACGGACTTGTGACTGCCTCGCTTTCAACGTTAGATTGAATAATGCTCTTAAGTTCGTAGACGTCTTTGTTCTTTGCCACAAGAATAGCTTAGTCACTCAGTATATCGCGATTCTTATAATTGATTTGAATATTGGAAATTTTTTTTCAACCGGTTCTTTTGACGTCACTAAATTGCAGAAGTTATGAGGTAATTGAAATTCGTCCTGAGGTCAGATCAACCGGCACCTTACCAAATTCAAACACACCCAAATTCCAGTAATTGATGTGAGTACATCTCAGCTGATCGATCGTTTTGCAGCTGGACACGCATATTTCTAGTTAATTTTAACGTCTTTACGTAATACCACAAAATAGCGTATTTCAGGCAAGTATTTATTTCATCCGCTGGTGTCGATCGAGAAATTACAGGTAATATTCGCCTGAAATTTCCTGCAAGCAATATTACTGCGTTCCCAAATGTTCTGATGTTTCCACGCAAATCTTGCAATGATCGATCAAGAGCCGCGAACGACTTTTTTGTGCGCCATTGTGGATTCTTCCCAAACAATAAGTTTGCATTTCTGCAATACTTTTCCCATGCCGGATGCTTTGAAAGTGTTGCATGTAGGAGTTTCAATGAATTGCATGTTCAATGGAAATTTAAAAGGGGAATGAGCAGTTCTTCCACTCGGTAGCAATGTCGGTTATTTCGGACGACGCAAGAGCTAAGACTATGTCATTTTGGGATCGAATTGCTGTCAGAATCAATCTAATTGAGAACTTTTTACCCTTTCCTCTCGGTGCATCTAAGAATATTTTTCCAACCCCGTTATTGACAGTTTGGATTATTTGATCGTAAATGCCTTTTTGCTCAAGCGTTAACTTAAGAATATTTGATTGCACATACGATAAAAGATCACCTGTGTTGCAATTCTGTTCACGACGCAATTCTACATCGAACGAAGCAGCTGCAGATCGATTCGGGGATGGCATTCCCAATTGATTGAGAGCTTTATTCTAACTTTTGATATCCAAGTACAAATCTCTAATCATTATCAACGCTTCGTTGTAGATTTCGGCTGTGAAATACGTATTCATATTTGAATTTTGACCGAAAATATCTTCAGGCATGTGCGATTTGTATTTCTCCCATAACTTTGTTGGAAGTTAATGAGAGCAGCCGGTAAATATGATTACAAACAATGCACGAATTTTATTTGGATGCAACGTATTGCACGCGTGATTAATGCATACATCCAAGTATCGGTCGTTCTCCAATAAATTCAGAACTTGACATGCACTGCGGAAAGTGACATATGTAACGCCGTTGACAATTCTCAATCGCCGGAGATGTTGGACCGGGCACATTTACCAACAGCATGCAAAGAAAGAAGCATTCATCTTGATTGGAATGCACAGTGTACAGTTTGCCTCTCATAGTTTCTTTGAATATACCCGGTTGACCCCTCCTTGTTTGCATCGTTCAAATGATTTTCTACTCGCTTTCCATGTGTAATACTTAGACACTTCCGAATACAGCAGTTTCTTCGCAAATACGTCATTTTGACATAATGTGAAGAAAGTAGTTAAAGTTGTAGCCGGTGGATTCAGGGTTATTTGTTGCACATTTGCAGCTGTGAAATAAGCGAATTGTCAATTTTCTAGATGTACCGCTAAGAGAACAACAGCTGGGCTTCGTTCATGTATGGGAAACGAAAGAATTCGCCATACAGCTTCATTGATACTTATGTATCTTCCAGCCGGATACAGAGTTGGGCAAATTTGTAATCTCAATTATCCGCAATGCAATTACAGGTTAATCGCATGTAATTGGTTATATTTACACACATTCAAACACAGAAATTTTGTCAAATAAGAGGACGGGGGCGGTTCCGGTTACAGTTCTGCAAGAATTTTTTGTGGCATGTAATTTTAACTATAATTAATTACATAGAATTAAACTGCAATTACATGGCAGATAATTGGAATTACAAATTTGCCCAACTCTGGCCGGATACTGTGCGATTTCATTGATATGTATGACCGCATGCCTATCACTTCTTTCTGATTCGATCAATTTTTTCTGATTGCACGCCAAAAACTACCATGTCGCTGCCTTTATTCGCATACTTACAAATGTACTTGATCGATTTAACGAAGTTACAATATTCCTCGTTTATTTGCGCTTTATATGTTTTTGATAACTAAAGCGAATATGGAACAACCCAACAGTTATCATTTATCAACTTCGATGGCACCGTTTTGCATTTGTATGGTTGCTAATTCACCACCATCTTCTGCTAACCTTCTTCTGTATAAAGGATATATATCGTTTGCAGCGTGCATTTAATTCATCATTGCCATCACCGATGAAATACATTTGTAGGAATTTATGTTGACCATCTGGGAAAGGAAGCAGGGAGCCGGCTTTATGATAAATTTGTCTTTTCACTTTGAAAGTTGCCCTAATTTGAGCTGTTACAATTTTTGCGCCGAACGACGTCATTTGGAAGCATGAATTGTATTTCCTGATGTTATGTAGGAAAATCTTTGATACGGCAATGCATCCTGCAAGCAAAGCTTTTAATGGCTCTGGCGGTTCTACAAGTTGAGGTAGTTTAATTTTTCCGGTGCTGCAACATATTCCTATAGTTGGCGAGCGTAGCTTGCAGGGGGCAGACCCCCCTAGTACGCATATAAAAACACGCGCGTATTCGAATGCAACGCAAACAGTGAATTTCAAAATAATCGGTGAAGAACTTTCGGAGATTTAAGATTTTGTACAAACGAACATTTACATATTTATTTATATAGAAAGTGCTCCCCGGGGGGAAACGTGGGGTGAGGGGATGGGGATGTGAATAATATTAACCCTTAAATGCCTGATTTTTCAAAAATCATTTTAATAACGTTTTTCGGCTTTCATTTTTTAAATAAATCATGGGAAAAATACTTAAAAAAATCATATTTTGTTTTAAGTATGGTTTACGGCTAATAAACAGTTTGTTACTAATCGGCAAAACTGGTCTTTAATTGAAAAAGTAACTTTCTCTAATAAAATCCTATAATATTAAACACACGAGAATTTTCAGAACTATCATGAGAAATAAATTTTACTTGCTCACGGCAGAACAAAATAGGGTATTTCGCAAGCTTCCAAAACAAACAAAAAGAACATTTAGTAACATTTGAAAAAATAAATTTATTCTTAAACAGCACAAGTGTTGTCATTAACATGTTTACAATCTATTTATTAATATTTTCAGAATACATTTTATTGACAACATTAGGCATTATAGCTTAAATATTATTTTAATAGTATTTTAGAAGCCTAAATTGGGTATGTTGCCGAAAGGCAACACCCGGCATTTAAGGGTTTAAGAGTAATCAAAGGCCTTTCTAATGATATATCACATGATGGGTGTCGGAAAAAAATTAAAAAGCGCCCCCTCCTGGGAGGTTGGAAAATTGGGGGAGGGGGGAGCGAGGTTCATAAATGGTATATAACAACATGCTCGTATTAGAATGGAACTCAATCCGTGAATTTCAAAGCAATCGGTGAACAACTTTCCGAGATTAGCGATTTTGTACAAACAAACATTTACATTTTTATTTATATAGATAACGAAAGAACAAATAAATTAGTACAACATTAATAAAAATACAAATAAAAATCATTTGATGACGTAGCAAAAACGTGTATGGTGTTTAATGTCAATTGAATGTGACATTTACGATCATCCATTATCGGCATTGTATCTTATAGTTTGGCGATAGTTTTTTAGTCGACGGGATAATCAAGTAGTACCATTCATTTTTACAATTACTTCTGTCAGTTACTTTTGTAAGACATACTAGGGGGCGCTGCCCCCTACGAGCTAAGCTCGTCAACCCCCGTTCAGACACCGCAGACTTTAAAAGCACGCTAATTTGATAGGCTTAAAAAATAGTTCGGAAGATTGAATTATAAGTTTAAAAACAGTGGCGATCTCCCTATAAACGGGTTTCTATTCATTTCTCTTTCATTGGGGAATTTTAAAGCCAAATCAGCGGCTGTTAAATGATACAATGGCTGTTTCCATCTTTGATTAAATAAAATCAGTTGACATTTCAAAATAAGCTAATGTAAAATGAATTAAATAAACAGAGTCTTTGCCTCCCGGTATTTTTTAGCAAAGCGAAAAGAAAGTTTTTTTTTAATGACACTTTAAATGTATCGTTTTTAATCTGACGTAATTTTCACTAAACTTTTCTTTCTCCTGTTACTATTCACATGAAAATAATTTTGTTAGAAATGAAATATTATTTGCGCTATCCTAATAAAAATAGTTGAAAATATCATCTTAAAATATTACATAAATGTCTCGTGCAATTTTTAAATTTAAACTGTTTTGCAATATTATTTTTTGTTCATTTAACGTAATGTGTAACGTTACGTAAATGTGACGTAATTTCTCCTATTTAAGACTTCTAACGCATGTTATTGAATTTATTATTTTACAACATTCTTTCACTTTTAAAATTCACGTGTAATATGGTTTTTATGATAATTTTCAATGAGTTCCTGCTTTTTATATTTTCTTGTTTATAATAGTCACGTGTAAAATAAATTTTTAATTTGAAGCAAATATTATTATTTGCACTGTTTATACAGTTCGCAACAGTTTAAATTAATACCAGTTTCTAAAATGCGTAAAAAAATATCTCTCGGAATGCTGAAAATTTGAATTTAAAATAGAAATAAAACCTCAAAAAATGAGTCAAATTAATAAACTGAGTGCAGTCTGCACACCGGGAAATTCTGACGCATAAAATGTTCTAAAAATGAGTAAATTCCGATGTACAGTTTTTGCTCCTATAAAACTTTTTTAATGGAACGATTTTGTCCAACTTTAGCATTAAATATCTCTTAAAATAATTCTTCGATTTGAAAACTGTCTGCATCAGCGTGTTTATCAAACATTTCTCTATAATTCCACTGATTTTCATATTTTTGTATGCAATATTTTACTTAATATTAACGAAGAAAGACCTCCGGTCACAAAAAATTCAAAACCGGCGGCGGCGGTGACAGCGGTAGTTACTTTTTTAGGTAGATTTCGTAAGAAATACTACCTATTGCAATCGTTACCATGGTGCGACTTTTGAAAAATTCCTTCATAACTTTTCATTATAGGACCCAAGGAACCCAAAACCACCCCCACCTAAAAAGTTTATATATATATATATATATATATATATATATATGTATGTATGTATGTACTAAATTTTGTCCGCACGATAAAAGTCGCAATTATGCACGAATCATCTTCCAACTCGCCAACAACTTTGAGATGGCTAATATCTCGGCGGGGATTGAAAATGGGCGAAATCGGCCCAAGAGGGTGGAAATGGGGAGGGTTCAAAATTTTGAATACTGTCTTAACATGATTCTGATAAAACCAGCTCTTACACAACAATGGCAGGAAAAAAATAAAAGTTTTTCGTTATAGCTGTTGCCAACAATTAAAAAAAAAACAAATAATAAAATTCTCACCACAACAATTACTTTTCTTTTGCAAAATTTTCACGTGTAAAATTAAATAGTTTGACAAATTGAAAACAAATTGAATATTACGTCATAAGTTTCCTAGAGCAAGATTTCAGCATGAAAACTCAAAATAAATAGTTTGACGAATTAAAAAAATATGTATATTGCGTCATATTGGAAATATAATGGACCTCAGCAGGTGAATATGTAACGCCATGCAAGTTTGAAGAAACGTATTAAAACATGATAAAAACCCGACTATGGAAATATTAACATATTTTAACACTTTAAGGTTCTCTGAATTTTTTGTAGCCATTTTTTAAACCTATTCCATATATATGTGTGTGTGTATTCGTGTATATTACAATTTTCACAAAATGTTTAGCTCCCTACAGCTCGCTCTTTGTGAAGAAACTGGGTTTTATCTCTAATCTTGATTTAAGTTTTGTTGGAGAATTTAGTACTTAACATCGAAATCTACCTCCGCCTGTAGGCCCGAGCCGGCAGGGATTTTTTTTAGAATAGAGAGATATATAATATATATAAACATTTTAATTATATATTTATATTATTGTTATATACTAGGGGGCTCTGCCTCCTACGAGCTACGCTCGTCAACCCCCGTCCAGACACCGCAGACTCTAAATGCACGCTAATTTGATCGGCTTTAAAAAGATTTCGAAAGATTGAATTATAATTTAAAAAACAGTGGCGATCTCCCTATAAACGGATTTCTATTCATTTCTCTTTGATTGGGGAATTTTAACGCCAAATCCGCTGCTGTACTACTTGATTATCCCGTCGACCAATTTCGCCAAATTATATAAATCGCCAAAACTCCCGCCAAATTATACAAATTGACATAATTTTTATTTTACATAACGAAAGAACAGATAAATTAGTACAACATTAATAAAAATACAAATAAAACGTCGAAATAAAAATAACTTGATGACGTAGACACGTGTAACTTGCTTAAAGTCAAGTTAATGTGACATTTACGATTAACCATTATTGGTATTTAATCTTATAGTTTGGCGAATGATAGATATTTGGTCGACGGGATAACTAAGTAGTACCAAAGATACAATCGCTGTTTTCATCTTTGATTAAGTAAAATAAGTTAAACATTTAAAAATAAGCTAATATAAAAGGAATTAAGTAAACAGAGTCTTTGTCTCCTGGTATTTTTTAATAAGTGAAAAGAAAGTTCTTTTAAATCAGACATTTTAAATTAATCGTTTTTAATCTGACGTAATTTTGATCAAGCTATTCTTTCTCTTTTAAATATTCACGTGAAAGTACTTTTGTTAGAAATGAAATATTATTTGCGCTTTCCTAACAAAAATAGTTGAAAAGATCCTCTCAAAATATCAAATAAATGTCTAACGCAATTTCTAAATATAAACTGTTTTGAAATATTATTTTGTGTTCATTTTATGTAATAACTGTAATGTGACGTAAATATGACGTAATTTCTCCTATTTAAGACTTCTAACGCATGTTGATGAATTTATTATTTTACAATATCCTTTCTCTTTTAAAATTCACGTGTATAGTTTTTATGAAGTAATTTTTAACAAGTTCCTGCTTTTTGTACATAATTATTTAATTCTAATTCCAAATGATTATTTCTGTTTATAATAGTCACGTGTAAATAAATTTTGAATTTGAAGCAAACATTATTGTTTGCGCTGTTTATACATTTGGCAACAGTTTAAATTAATACCATTTTCTAAAATAATGTAAAAAATATCTCTCGAAATGCTGAAAATTTGAATTTAAAATTGAAATAAAACCTCAAAAAATGAGTCAAATTAAAAAAAAGAAATACAGTCTGCACACCGGGAACTTCAAACGTATAAAATGATCTAAAAATGATTAAATTCCCATGAAGAGTTTTTGCTCAAATAAAACTTTTTTAGTGGAACGATTTTGTCCAACTTTAGCGTTAAATATCTCTTAAAATAATTCTTCGATTTGAAAACTGTCTGCATCAGCGTGTTTATCAAACATTTCTGTATAATACCACCGATTTTCATATTTTTGTATGCATTATTTTTCTTAATATTAACGAAGAAAGACCTCCGGTCATAAAAAATTCAAAACCGGCGGCGGCGGCGGTGACAGCGGTAGTTACCTTTTTTTTAGAATAGAGAGATACAAATTATTTCTATTCGTATTTAAAAATAGATAAATAGCTCTTCCTTATATAAAATAAATTGCATAAATATTGAAAAAAATGTTTGCATATATATGATATGTAAATAGGTTTCCTGAGATTGTGTAGAAATCGCAATTTAGATCGTCTTTAGAACGCTTTTCGCATATTTTCAATCCTTTTAAATTTCCAATTTTTTCGTAATTGTTCTTAAAGATAATTTATATCTAACTAGCTGTACCCGACCACGCGTTGCTGTGGCTCAGTCTGGCTAAATGGAAAAGAAAGAAAAGAGAAAGTGCACGTTTCTAATATGTTTAATTTCACAATACTTGTGGATATACAGTATTTTTTGTTGTTACATTGTCTGTGCAGATATAGAGATTGTCTGATTTGCCGATTCTAGAACACGAAACATATATAATTGCCCGTCTGAGAAGCAAGTCACGTCTAGATCTAAACTTCAGAATTTTAAGGCTTGACCCTAAGCTTTGTTGATGGAGCTTAGGCTTACAAACGCCAATCAAAAATTTGGTCAATCAAATTTGTGGGTATACAGTATTTTTTGTTGTTACATTGTCTGTGCAAATATAGAGATTGTCTCATTTGCCGATTCTAGAAACGAAACATATAACTGCCCGTCTGAGAAGCAATTCACGTCTAGATCTAAACTTCAGAATTATAAGGCTTGGCCCTAAGCTTTGTTGATACAGATTATAAACGCCAATCAAATAGGTAATTGAAATCCTTCAATATATAAAAAAAAAGTTTTGATTTGGAAATGGACCAAAGAAAATCTGCGTAGATATTCCGGGTAGATCGGCATCCAATTTGGATGCATAAGCATGGCCTTTCATCGTTAATATTAAAAAAAACAGTGGCACTCCGGGAGTGCCAATAGAAGTGAAAACTTCAACAATTACGTGTGTGTTTTATTAATCGTCAGGAAATTTTTTATGCATTGAATTGTGTAGCAGCACTAATGAAAGCATCTGAGCACACGGCAGTGCCCCTGCCAAGACTTGAAAGCACAGCTGTAAGCATCTTTTTCTGGAAGCAACTCAGGGTACTTTTGACCCCCCAATATCTTTGTGTTGGTGATTCCCAGAAACTTGAAACTTGGTAAATCTAAAGTAATGTGGAAATGGAACTAAATGCTGAAATTTCACGTTTCTATCTTTTTTATTTCAGAAGATATATGAACTTAAACTTTCGCCTTTTCGACACTGATTCACCGATCATCAAAACTCAGAGGTACGTCCTGTATCCCTAGAATCTTGAAATTTGGTATGAGGGTAGTGTTTGGGATACAATGAAAGGGAAAATTTAAAAAATCCGGAAAATTTGGATAAAAAGTCGAAAAATCAAAAAAACCGAGAATTTGGCAGAGATGTGATATACGAACCAGGTTTGGCGCGATTTTTTAACGTCAATTTGGCGAAAGCCCGTTTTCCAATACCAGTTACAATATATATATTTAAATTATTTTCTATTGTTTTAAAAAGTAAACAACAATAAATAAACGGTAATTTCATTAATAACTATAGAACAAAACAATTGTACAATTTAAAAAAATAAAATAAAAGTAAATGAACAATTTATTAATAAATAAGCAACAGTAGCCGGGTTACCTTGTAAAATAAAGTAACGCCATTTTGCTGTCAATTAGGTACCCAAGTGCGTATCTGACATCTGTGCCCCGTATTTTATCTTCCGTAATCGAAATTCCCGCCAATACTGTTGATCATTGACCAGACCATCAACACGATAAAATACAGCGTTATCGGTTTTAGTTACACGAAATAGGTAGGTCACGAATACGGTATAATTCATTTTAACTGGCGAAAAACAAAATAATAATTTGTTTTAGCAATATGCCGGGAGAAAAAGTGAGTTTTAGCTTCCTTCTTCTTTTGCGGATTGAGCTGAAGAGGGAAAAGTTCCTGTCATTCACCGCTTGGCGCGCTAGTGTCTATGTGTCAAAATGCTAGCATGTCGGTTACGTTACAGTGTCTCGAAATCAGTGGTTTTTTCCCCATCTAAAAAAAAGCTCAACGCGCCTAAAGAAGTTTTCACTTCAAAAAAACTGTTGCATACAAAAATATGAAAATCGGTGGTATTATAGAGAAATGTTTGATAAACACGCTGATGTAGACAGTTTTCAAATCGAAGAATTATTTTAACAGATATTTATTGCTAAAGTTGGACAAAATCGTTCCATTAAAAAAGTTTTATTGGAGCAAAAACTATACATGAGAATTTAATCATTTTCAGATAATTTTATACATTATAAGTTCCAGGTGTGCAGATTGCATTTACTTTCCTTATTTGACTCATTTTTTGAGGTTTTTTTTCAATTTTAAATTCAAATTTTCAGCATTTCGAGAGATATTTTTTACAAATTTTAGAAAATGTTATTAATTAAAACTGTTGCCAATTGTATAAACAGCGCAAACAATAATGTATACTTCAAATTAAAAATTTATTTACACGTGACTATCACAAACAGAAAAAAAAAAACTTTAAAATTAGAATTAAATGATTACATGTAAAAAGCAGGAAAATTACGTCATAAGAACCATATTCACGCTTGAATTTTAAAAGAGAAACAAAATCTTAAAATAAAAAAAAATCATTATGCGTTAAAACTTATAATTGGAGGAAATTACGTAACATTTAAAATGGCAAAAAAATACGGCAAAACAATTTGAATTGAAAAATATATTTGCGCGAGATATTTTGAGATAACATTTTCAACTATAATCGTAAATTCAAAGACAGCGCAAATAATATTTCCTTCTAACAACAAAAGTATTTTCACGTGAATATTAATAAGAGAAATAAAACTTTGGTGTAAATTATGTCAGATTTGAAACGATGCATTTAAAATGAATTATTTAAAAGAACTATCTTATAGTGCTGTTAAAAAATACTGGAAGACAATGACACTGTTTACTTAATTCATTTTACATTAGCTTATTTTCAAATGTTTAACTAATTTTTTTAATTAAATACGAAAACAGCCATTGTATCTCTTAACAGCAGCAGATTTGGTCTTAAAAATCCCAATCCAAGGAAAACGAATGGAAACCCGTTTACAGAGAGATCGCTACTGTTTATTTTTATTTATTTTTTTTTTAATTTAATATTTTTAAAGCCGATCAAATTAGCGTGCTTTTTGGATTTTTGTGTGCCTGAACGGGGGGTTGGCGAGCGTAGTTCGTAGGGGGCAGAGCCCCCTAGTCTCTTAAATTGCAATTGCGCATCCATGGGAATCAAAGGAACGCGGGGAATGAGGACATCTTCACCTTTGAAAGGTCATGTCAAGATTGTTGCTTCTACGAAGTTGCTCATTATTTTTTACTATACTATCATGTGACATATGACATATATTTACCATACTATATCTGTGCAGATATAGAGGTTGTCTGACTTGCCGATTCTAGAACACGAAACATATAATTGCCCGTGTGAGAAGCAATTCAAGTCTAGATCTAAACCTCAGAATTTTAAGGCTTGGCCCTAAGCTTTGTTGATACAGATTACAAACGCCAATCAAGTAGGTAATTGCAATCTCTTAATTTGAAATTGCGCATCCGTTGGAATCAAAGGAATGCGAGGAATGAGGACATCTTCCCCTTAGAAAAGTCCTGTCAAGATTGTTGCTTCTACGAAGTTGCTCATTATTTTTTTACTGCAAACCGCGTGCCGTTGCAAAGTTTTGGCTTTTGAATATTTCGCAACATCATAATTGGCAGGCCGATTGTCAACTGCAGTACGTGCGGTGGCATCCCTTGCAGATCGAGAGAATTAAAAAGATATGTGCCGAGTTAAACTTACGGCATTGAGCTCACAGGCTATTCACACTATTTGTATTTATACTCGTATTTCAAATAACTAGTAAATCTGCAGATCAAGAGCCTCAACGTCATCTCTGCAACTCATTGTTTTTATGAAACTTTGCGTAATATTAATCTTTCTACAAAAACAAAATTTAAACTATTTAAATTACACAAACATTTATAAAAGGAAAAAAATATTTCGATGGTTTCAGACATTAAAAGCGTTAAATTAAACACGTTGTTATGTAAGGATATTCTGAAATTCTCACGAGCTACTTATTCTAGTAATTTTTATATAATAAAGCAAATTTCTTCAGGGGGGCTCTGCCCCCCTGAACCCCCCGTTGTGTAATTTATTTTGCATTTGTAATTTTCTACTGATTGAGTTAATGATTACCCTATATCTTAGATTTCTTTTTACACTGCGATTTATAAGGATAAGCAATAATTCGGTCAAGCATTTTACGTTATCCTAATATCCATACAGCAGTATTTACTTGCCTGCTAACCACAAATACCTGTATCTAATGGATAAAGAACTTTTGGAAATGTAAACTGAAACATCTAATTTAGAAATCTAATACCTTTATAAATTTTGTTTATTATAAAAAAATAATTTTGATTACCATTCATCAATATTTATATCTAAGATCTAATCTAAATATCAAAAAATGTACTCGATAGCATTAACTTACTAAAATCACCCTAAAGTAGGGGGGCTTCTAAACCTAACAGTTAATAATTCATCATCGTTAAATAGATAAACATGATTTGGCGCTTTTAAGTATTTTTTGTGATTTTCTTTTAATAGTATCTACATTTAATTTAAAATCGTGATGTTACAAATACCGTTGAAATTTGACGCAAACCTATGTTCAGGTCAAATTACGAAAGGTTAACTAACATTTTATTTCCCTTAGCCGGACTTTCTGTTTCATTTTTCGTAATAAGGATTATTTTAATAATTTAATTTATTTTACACTCTACAAGCTGTTACACGGACGTTGTTCACGTAGCATTAAAATAGAGATAAATGCATTAAGTAAAACATTTCACTCCCCACCAGACATACCAAGTCTCAAGCTTTTTGCACATCACTATTATCTTAGAGAAAATGTTCTTTTAAATCGCGCAAATGTTTCAATTAAATAACGTAACATTTTCTGTATTAAAATACTGGTATCCAGAACGCCGGAGGCTTGGCAGCTCTGCTCCTCTTAATAAAAACATATATGATTAACCAACACTTTATCACATTTTATAGGAGACAATACGGAATTTCTTATTTGTATGGCCTTACATATATCTCAGTCATAAAAATGTAAAATTTTGTGCCAATTAATGCACGCAATTGCGAAAATGAAATCGCAAAGAATGAGAAAAGGAAGGCCAAGTAAAACGTGTAAATCGAGGAATCTTTCTTCGTAGTGCTGGGAAAATACTGCTACAAAAACTATTTTAGGTGGTATTTGGTGTGAAATGTTTATATGTATTCATTCCTGTCCTATATATCCTTTTTTTTATTTTTTATTTGCTTATTCCATTTTTCTTTTGCACGTGAAAATCTTACAAATTAAAATTAACTCTTTGGGAGAAATTGTTATTCATTTTTTTTTTTTGGCAACAATAAAGTTTATAAAATTTAACAGAATAATGTCAGTTTATTCTGTATGAAAATAACGAACTTTTTCATTTATAATCAAATAGTTGAATAAATAAATGAAAATATTATTCTATATAGTATATAAATACTATTTTCATTTCTGCGTTTAAATAAATCTATATGCAAATATCTATACAAAGGCATTCATTAATTCATTCCTTTTGCTTTGATTTGACTTCAAAAAACCATACATACTTTCACATTTATGATATTTTTAGATGAGCTGCTGTTGCTACGCAACGGTTAAAAGAAAAAATGAAATATAAGTAAATTCATAAAATAAAATGTTTTATATTATTCGAACACATGTATAAAATTCTATCATAAGTTATACACCTAATTTAAAAGCTCTGACAAATGTTTGACAAAATTGCAAACTAATAAGAATAATTTAATACTCTTATTTAAAAATTTCAGCTTCCAAAATTTACCATTTAAATCTATTATTCATATGAGCGATTTCTTTCAACAAATGAAAATTTGAAAATCGTCTGACTTCCCATAGAAAAGCATTATATCACAAAATAAAATGTTCTGTATATTCCGAACGAATGAACCAAATTTAACCCAAAACTATACAGCTAAATCCGGGGAGCTCATCAACATGCCCAGGGAATTTCAAGCCGATCAGATGCTTTTTGCGGCAGTTATCGCGGAACAGACAGACAGACTAACAGACAGACAGACTAACGGAAACCAAAACTTTTCGTGTCTCCACAGTAAGCCTTCACTGACGTTTCGGCAATAATGCCCATTGAAAAATAAATTAAGGGGGATTACCCCTGGTTTCCCCGCTGTATACTTAATCAATGAACCTCCAAATCTAATCAGGGAAACGTCTTATCAGAATAAACCGGTATACCAAATTTGAAGCAAATCGGATAATTCTGCATAAAAAACCCATTTATCTAAATTAAGGGGGGTTAGCCCCGTTTTCCCCTTTATACTTAATCAATGAACCCCAAATCAAATCAGGGAAGCGTCTTATCAGATAGAACCTATTCACAAAATTTGAAGCAAATCGAAGAATTCTACATGAAAAACCAAGTTATCTAAATTAAGGGGGAGTGGGGAATTAGCTCCCCGTTCCCCTTTGCACAACCAATAAAACACCAAAACTAATCAGGAAAGCACTTTCTCAGAAAGAACCTATTAACAAAATTTGAAGCAAATCAAATAATACTGCATGAAAAACCCATTTATCTAAATTAAGTGAGGATTATCCCCCCCCCGTTCCCCTTTTATACTTAACCAATGAACTCCCAAAACTAATCAGGGAAGCGCCTTATCAAAATGAAACTATTTACAAAATTTGAAGCAAATCGGATATTTCTATCAAGAGTTATCACGTTACATACATACGTACAGACAGAGCTTGCGGGTATATTAGCTCTCAGGCTAAAGCCTGAGACCTAAAAGAAAAAAAACACGAACTAAAAAAACAAAGAAAAAACAAATATCATAAACAATACCGATGAAATATTTCAGTAATGTGTCCCTCCGGAGGGCATAGAGAGGGGAGATGCATAATATGAAAGAATGGTCAAAGGGCTTTCTAATAATATACCACATAATGGGTGTCGAAAAATATTTAAAAAGTGCCCCGGTGGATGAAATTGAGGGAGGGGGGGTGCGAGGTTCATAAGAGTAATAAACACGCGCGCATTCAAATGCAACGCAATCTGTGAAGAATTTTCGGATGTTTAAGATTTCGTGCAAACGAACATTTACATTTTTTTAAATATAGAAATGTGTCCCAACGGGGGGAAAGTGAGATGAGGGGGATGGTAGGTGCATAATATAAAAGAGTAGTCAATGGCTTTCTAATGATATGTCACATGACGTGTGTCGGAAAAAATTTAAAAAGCTCCCCATGGTGGTGGCGAGGAAATTGAAGGAGGGAGGAGCGAGGTTCGTGATAGGTAGATAAAAGCACGTGCGTATTCGAATGCAACGCAATCCGTGAATTTCAAAGCAATCGGTGAAGAACTTTCGGAGGTTTAAGATTTTGTGCAAACGAACATTTATATTTTTATTTATATAGAAATGTACCCCCACGTGGGGAAAGTGATGGGAGCGAGATGCGAGGCACATAATATGAAACAGTAGTCCAAGGGCTTTCTAATGATATATCACATGACGGGTTTTGAAAAAAACTTTTAAATCGCCCCCTGGTGGGGTGGGGGGGGCGAGGTTCATAATAAGTATATAACAACACTTCCGTATTTGAATGCAACTCAACCGGTGAATTTCAAAGCAATCGGTGAAGAGATTTCGGAGATTGGCGATTTTGAACAAACGAACATTTGCGTTTTTATTTACATAGATCAGTATGTACCAGGCTTAATTTCAAGTTGCTAGCCCCTACCGATAACAAAAATCGCAATTTAGAACGTTTTTTGCTCCTGCAACCGCTAGGTGCTAGTGACACCGACATGAAATAGCGTATATGTTAGAGCAGAGGCTGTCAGCATCAATTTCCTTTCATTACTTTTGAAATCAGTTTGATTCTTTCTGAGATTGCTCACAAATCGGCATTTAGAACGTTTTTAGAACGCTTTTCGCGCATTTTCACCCTTTTAATTTCGAATTTTTTAAGAAGTGTTTTTAGAAATCCTTTATATCTAAAAAGTAACTAATATTCCAAATTTCATATTTCTAGGCCCTTCAGTAACACAAAAATCGCATTTTTAGAACGTTTTTTTACTCCTACACCCTCTTTGGGGTAGTGGCATCGACTTAAGATATAGCCTATGTTCGAACGTGGTCTAACACAATCATTTTGATACCATTACTTTTGAAATCGGTTCGGTAGTTCCAGAGATTAACTCCTACAAACAAACAAACTTTATTTCTTTATAATATTAGTATAGAGAGAAGATAGATAATATTAAGTATAGATAGATAACTTAACTCTACACTGCACGAATTTTTCTTTTTGATGTATGTTTTTATACTTTTATTTAGGGTTAGTTAGCAGGAATTTTAAAGAGAAATTCTTGGCCTTATTTACTAGCAAACTTCTGTTACTACATAAGGCGACTATTTTTATTGTAATATAGCGGTTGTTTGGAATTAAATTTATTTATAAAAGTTAAATTTTAATTGATTCATATATGTATCATTTCACGGTGTAGGGGTTTAATTATAAGACATTTTTTTATTCGCCTGCCACATGTAATAAATCGCCAGATATTCTACCATGGTAACAATTGCATACGAGTTACAACAGCAATGGATTTAATTATGCGCCAAACCACGCTTCCCCCCCCCCCCCCCCCACACACACACAAAAAGCCAACTAAGTGTGAAGCTGCAAGAACGAAATGTTTTAAACACTAAAAAGTAGAAAATATCAAGAAAAAAATAAATAAAATAATCATTTTTTAATACGCTTTAATCAATTAATAGTTTCATATTAATTAAATTATGATTAACCGTTGAGAAATCAATTTAGAAATCTTAAAAAGATAGCTTAATTTTTTTTTTTATCCTGTTGCCGTACTTTAAAAAAGAAGCAGAGCAAAAATTGTATATATTTTTTAATAAACTAGGGGGCTCGGCCCCCTACGAGCTACGCTCGCCAACCCCTTCCAGACACCGCAGACTCTAAATGCACGCTAATTGGATCGGCTTTAAAAAGATTCCGAAAGATTGAATTATAATTTAAAAAACAGTGGCGATCTCCCTATAAACGAATTTCTATTCATTTCTCTTTGATTGGAGAATTTTAACGCCAAATCCCCTGCGGAACTACTTGATTATCCTGTCGACCAATTTCGCCAAATTATATAAATCGCCAAACCACTCGCCAAATTATACAAATTGATATAATTTTTATTTTAAATAACGAAAGAACAAATAAATTCGTACAACATTAATAAAAACACAAATAAAACGTCGAAATAAAAATAACTTGATGACGTATACACGTGTAACAACATTTCAAAATAAGCTAATATAAAAGGAATTAAGTAAAGAGAGTCTTTGTCTCCTGGTATTTTTTAATAAAGCGAAAAGAAAGTTCTTTTAAATGAGACATTTTAAATTAATTCTCAAAATATCAAATAAATGTCTAGCGCAATTTCTAAATTTAAACTTTTTTGCAATATTATTTTGTGTTCATTTTATGTAATAACTATAATGTGACGTAAATATGACGTAATTTCTCCTAAGACTTCTAACGCATGTTAATGAATTTATTATTTTACAATATCCTTTCTCTTTTAAAATTCACGTATTTACTTTTTATGACGTAATTATTAATAAGTTCCTGCTTTTTATACGTAATTATTTAATTCTAATTTGAAAGTTTTTTTCCTGTTTATAATAGTCACGTGTAAATAAATTTTCAATTTGAAGCAAACATTATTGCTTGCGCTTTTTATACAGTTGGCAACAGTTTAAATTAGTACAATTTTCTGAAATCTGTAAAAAATATCTCTAGAAATGCTGAAAATTTGAATTTAAAATAGAAATAAAACCTGAAAAAATGAGTCAAAATAAAAAAATTAATGCAATCTGCACTCCGGCAAATTCTAACGCATAAAATTATCTAAAAATGATTACACTGCCATGTATAGTTTTTGCTGCTATAAAACTTTTTTAGTGGAACGATTTTGTCCAACTTTAGCATTAAATAACTCTTAAAATAATTCTTCGATTTGAAAACTGTCTGCATCAGCGTGTTTATCAAACATTTCTGTATAAAACCACCGATTTTCATATTTTTGTATGCATTATTTTTGCTAATATTAACGAAGAAAGGCCTCCGGTCACAAAAAAATCAAAACCGGCGGCGGCGGCGGCGGTGACAGCGGTAGTTACTTCTTTTTAGAATAGAGAGATTCACTAGCTTGTACTTTCTACCAAGCGTAAAAAAGCGGTGAATTTTTGCATAATTGGGTTCGGTGCACACGCCAAATTAATGTATATTGTAATGACTTTTTTTTTCTTTGAAAAATCCCGATTCAAAGCCATAAAATTAGGCGTGATTTTCAAGATAAACAGTGAATCCTTATAAAAAAGAGTATTAAAAAAACTATTTTTAGTTTTATACTTATTTTTAATATTTATTGAGGAAATATTAAAAACACAAATGACTATCGGACAAATTAAGTAAAAAATACCGAATATATCTATCGATGTTACCTACAAGATAAAGGACACCACTTTATGAATAACAAAGTGAATTAGAACATACTTTCAAATATGACAAAACTTGTTCGTCAGACATTTCTTTAGTCCAAGAAAAGTCATCTAGTGAGCAATCTAATAGATTCATTAATGATTTAACTCGATTAGTTTCTGTAGTGGGCGATAGCTCCTACAAGAGAAAAATGTGTGTCAGATATTAAATAGCATGCTACTCATTTCAAAAAGCATTATATGTAATAGAAGCGACAATTTTCTGTTTAACCCTTTGGGGACGAGCGACCGGTATTCGTACCGCATAAGGTGCTCAGAATCAGTGATTATTCTCACCAGTAAAATTTTTTTGTAAATTTTGCCTTATTTAATCCGAGAATTTTCCCGATTCAATGAGGCGAAAATTTCTGTTTTAAAAAACCGGTGATAAAAGATTAAAAATTCTGTAAAAGACGCTCGTCCCGAAGGGGTTAAAAACAAAATATATATGGAAATGTTATAAGGATGCATTAGGATGGGATTTGCAAAAAAATTTAAATGTTTAACATTGAATGCATCACTGCAGCTTCAAACAGTTTGAAAATTAATCATTTTAAAAATACATTCTATACAGTAAAGTTTATTAATTTCGTTATTTTCCCACAACTAGTGGGCGGAGAGGTTTATTCGCACCAATTCTAGCCAGGGTTGTCCATGCAGAACATTTAATAAATTATTTTAAAACTCAATATTGAAATGAAGGTCAACGTTTAAATTTGTAGCATAAAAATATATAAATAATATGACATGGGACATACTTTAACTTGGTTGACAGTTACAAATGCCAGCAAAGGAGGACAAAAGAAATCAAATAAACTAATCATTAATTGCTTTTGCTCATGAGTAACAGTGGAAGGCAAAGTGTTTAACCAAGACAGAAACATTGGTTTCCAACCCAGAGAAGCAGGTTCCATGTAAATCATGCCACATCTTGATACCTGTAAAAAATAAGATTAAACTAGTTGTTAAAATCGATGTTCTAAATAATATCAATAGTTTTTCGAAGATAATAAAAGTAAAAATAGCTTTTGTTAAAAATCACTTTTTTAATAAAAATCCAATGTTTATCTTAAAAAAAAAGCCTAATTTTTGACAAAAATTCATGTAGTTCTAAATAATTTCCATTACAATACGTTAATTTGAACTGAGTCTCGATTATCGAAAATTCACAGATCTAATCGATTGCAAAATTCCATTTTTCCAATACAAAAACAAAGTTAAGTTAAAATAGAAAACATGAATTATGTTTTTTCAGAATTTAGTGTCGCCCCCGATGAAAAAAAATATATATGTATATATAAATAGTACAAAACATATTTCAATTTTAAGACTTACAGCACACGCTTTTATTTTATATAAAATGACGTCATTCTCATCCGCTTAAGAATCCCACATTTACGATCCACTCTTAAACATCTACAGTAAAGTAGGCATAGGAGGTCGCTATCGCGAAATAATACACAAATGCAGCAAAAAGGTGACGTCATTAAAGAAACTCGACCAAAAGAAAAACGGCTGTCTAATGATTCATAGGCCTTCATTTGCTTGTAGCATTAATATAGATATTTAAAATTAAATATAGTTTATAATAGCTCCATGTTTTAACATACTTTGCTGCACATACCATGTTTTAACATACATAACTTTGCTTTACGGCTGGCTTCTGTAAGGTAACGCTATTTTTTTAAGACAACACAAAATAAGCTGGGTTCTGTGAGGTAACGTTATTTTTTTAAGACGACACAAAATAAGCTGGGGGAAAGAAATAGCATACCGTACCGGGGGCTAATAAAAGAGTGTCATAAAAGAGCAGCACAAGGCTCATTCCATACAAAATGAGCAAATCAGCTGTAGCTGACATGTCGCAGATTTGAATGATAATCAGCATATAAGTAGATCATACTAATTTAATGGGTAAACACAAAATAATAGATTTCAGGATTGTATATTTAAGTATTAAAATGTACATTAAAAATTGATACAAAATCGAGGTTTTCTCTACATGCTTGAAATTTCAATTTTGATTATTAGCCTTAGGAATGGAAAGACTATATCAAAAATTATTCATAATTACGAATGAATAATAAGTAACAGCTAGGCGTAATTTAGTAATTGTCTTTTTATTCCTGAATGAGAATACAAAATAATGAAAAATTTTGAGGGGGAAATGCAAACACTTCTATTACTTATTTGAACATGAAGGAAAGCTCTCAAAATTTTAAAATTATTTGAAATTATAGATAAAATTGCATATTTTAAATATAGAAACTTTCATTCTTGCCTTTTTATTCCTTAATGACAAAAAATAAATAATAGTAATTTTTGAGGGGAAAATGCAATATTTCTATTACTTGTTTGAACACGAAGGAAAGCTCTTAAAATTTGTAAATTATTTGACATTATATAAAATTGTATATTTTAAATATAGAAACATTCATTCTTGCCTTTTTATTCCTTAGTGAGAAAAAAATAAATAATGAAAAATTTTGAGGGGGAAATGCAATATTTCTAATATTATATATAAAAGCGTCTGTTTTAAATAAGAAACTTTCATTCGTGACTTCAGTTTATTTTTGTCTCAAGAATATTTTAAAGTAAAGTATAATTGAACAAATAATCATTTAGTAATCATAAATCAGTATAAATGGCAGCATTGATTTCTCCTGAAATCACGCTTGTAAACCTTATTTTTTTTTTCCATGTGTCAGTAAAATGAAAAAGAGTTTTGTGGCAAACCCTGTGTAAATTTCAATTTCTTCATTTGTTTCGATTGTGTATGACAAAAATTGGTGGCTTGGTATTGTGACTGACATTTCTCTAGATAACAGTGATTTTCTTGTGAAATTTATGAGTTCACATGGCCCTAACATTTTTCGTGACCCATTAGAGATGATCTTTGTTGGATTCCACTCGAAAATATACTTATTACAGTACTAGTTTCATCGACTTCATCAACAGGCAAAATCTTACAAAATCGAACAACACAATTTTAACCAGATTGGGGAATATTTAGAAAGATATTTAAATAATTTGTTGCATAACTGTTGACTGATTTTCTTTTCTTGAGTATTTTGTAATAGTATATGTTTATATATGTTTTCTTCCATAAAGATCAGATAAAATATTATTCAATCTAATAATAATATTTTCATCTGTTTTAACTCTGATATTGATTTTATTGAAGTACATGATAATCATATATGTGAATAAGTTACATTAACTGAGTTTCAAGTTCCTGTTTATCTACGTACACATATTTTATATCACATACATCACTGAACGTAGTTGTTAAATAAATACAGAAAAGCCCCGATTATCCGCGAGCGGATGATCCGCGGTGCGGTTTATCGCAAAGCGATTTTTTTTTTTTTTTAATTCAAGCCAACAGTAAGGAAAATACAATAAGTCCTATTAATAAATATAAACAGAAAAATTCATGTATTCGAAAGTAATAAAAGAATATTTCTAGTTTCGGTTACCATGTTTAAAATATCAGATATAAAGTCTTGATGTCTTTTCTTGATTTTATTAACAAAGCGTAAACACAGCAATTAAAATATTTAACAATTAAATATGACTATCTATATTATAAAGGACAAACATATCTGTGCGTAACGCATACGTCATTCTGCGAATGGCAACACTTTGAAATTTGAAATGAAATTTTGGTTTTGACATTTTCTCTACTGCAAATTTTTAAACTTCTAAACATCGCACATTTTAAATTTTTACACCGTCGTATGAGAAAAAAATGCTCTTTTAAATGCAATTTGTTTGAAAGCTGTTTCTCAATTTAATTTTGAGATATTAATTTTTTTGTAGTTTTTAATACATTTTTTGTAATTGTGGCAACTGAAGAACTCCATTTCTGTTGAAAGTCGTGGAGGGGTGAAAGTAAAGGGAAACTAATCACGGAAGAAAGAAAATAATATATTACTGCACCTCTTTGTTGCCATTTTCTCATAAAAACTGAAAAAATAAATTGAAATTAAAATACGTGCTATGTCAGCGATTTTTTAAATTTCTAAATATCGCACATTTTCAATATTTAAACCGTCAAATAAAGAAAAAAATCTACTTTCAAATGCAATTTGTTTGAAAATAGTATCTTAATTGACTAAGTTATTATATTTTTTAAATAACTAGCCGCCCGTGGCGACCAATTTGGTCTCCCTTAAATGTATGTTAGGCATTGTATCATGTTACTTTTATTCATAATTTAATTTACTTGCTCAATCCTTCGCCAAATTTGAAGATTCTGATAGAGAAATCGAGAACACTACAGTTAGTCGGGCACAGGTGATAAATCGCCAAACATTGTACCCGTCGCAATTTTTTTTTCCTATTTCGTTAATTCAGATTAAAATATAATCCTTTCACTCATTTTATTTAGAATGGATGACTTTAATTTAAAAAATAGAACTTTTAAAATTCATGACTTTCACTTTTAAAAAAGATTCTTTACAAAAAGAAAAAGAAAAGAAAAAGAATAAATAATACCATAAACCATTTAATTTCAACATCAAAGATTGTTTTAATTTACCCCTTGAGAAATAAAAAATACTGATGGCGAGTTAAAAAATGCTATTGGCGAGAATTGCACCCAGCTAACATAAAAGTACGAACTATTTGCGGTCATAGACACTTTTATGTAGTTTTATTTGAAAAACATATTTGGATTAAATCGGTTGCCAGAAAAAAATTTCTTTTCTCGCCATGGACCTTTTCTCTATTTCGCCAAGTACCTATACTGGAAAAGCACCTGCATTTATTTTTTTATTTATTGTAGTTTAAATTAGATGAATAAAAGATGGCACAGGTGTCATATACGCACTACGTTGGCACGATTTTTTTCTGACGCCAATGTCATATACGCCCCGGTGTACATAACTGGCGCCAAAGTGTCGTTATTTTGCTTGATATGGTAACCCGGATGTAGTTGTTTATTTATTAACAAAATTGTTTATTTACTTTTATTTTATTTTTTAAAATTATATAAATTGTTTTGTTCTATAGTTATTAATTAAACTTTTTATTTATTTATTGTTTTTCACTTTTTTAAAATATTACACAATAACCAATGAGAGGCGTTTAATTCGGGCGTTGTCATTAACACATTAACCGCCAATTGTTTACAATTAACCAATTGAACAATTAACCAACAATTAATCGCGATTTCTGTGCCACGTACGATAGCGTAATATAAATATACATTTTCAAGCATAAATTATTTTTTAATTTATCTCTATCACGTGTAGCTCGATTACGGGAGGTTAATCCGCTTGCCCTTAAAACAATGCAAAAAGTTCAGCATATGTTTTCGTCTAATGTTCCATAACAAAGTTAAAACTTCCTCTTAGTTAAAACTTATAGAAAAATAAATAATTTAATGTAAATAAGAAACAAATTTAACAGACATGTGATTGAACCACGCGCCTATGCACCGAAATGAACGGAAAGACTGACGTAAGTCGCAAAATCTTGGGTTAATAACTCCTGACATGCAGTGACATGCGAAAGTATCGCTTTTAATAAATTTCAAAACTTTATTTGATTGCATAATTGATATTTTTCATATAAAAATTCTTTTTGATGTTAGTGGGCAATCTAAAATATATATTACATGTAAAAAAATAATTAGATTTAAAAAAAAAATTGGTTTTCACCTATATTCTGTAACCCGAGGAGCTCGGGTTCGATCCCCTAGTTATGATAAATTCCAGGGGAGCATATCAAGAAAAGCTTCATTCTTGCGATACAAAAGGTGTTTCCAAAGTAAGAAGTAAAAACAAGTGACTGATTTTTTTAAAAAGGTGTAACTCAACACTATTTGTACAGTATGTGTGGCATTGTTTCTTGTTTAGTATTCTTTATTTTAAAGATTTAGACGTAAAGCAAAGGTTTCTTCTGTACTGTGCATATGTATGTGTTTTAAACGTTTTATGATGTTTTGGTACACTAAAACATAGCTTTTATGTTGAATCAGTTGAATTTTCTTTTTTTTTGATTTTCAGTCTTTTTCGGGTTATCCGCGGTGTCCTTGCCACCCAATTCCGCGGATAATCGGGGCTGTACTGTATACATATTCTCCTTTTAGGAAACAGAAGTGCAGTATATTTGCACATTTTATATCACATACATCACTGAATATAAAATTATTAAATAAATATACATAGTCTCCTTCTAGGAAACAGAAGTGCAGTAATTTAATTTGATGTCCATATTAGCCATCTGTATGATTTAAATAATTTTAAATTAAGATCATTAACAGATTTTTTTTAAGTGTTTGCAAGCAAAAAGAATTTCTTTAGCAAGATGGTCACAAACAACATTGAAGTCCAATTACTTCCCATATAATAAACAGAAATTATCTAAATGAAAGCCAAAACATATTCTTATGGGTCTTTTTAACACTTTCCAACAAAGTTGAAAAGTGTTTATGCATTCGGTTTGTCTTTCCAACTGTCCATGCTGTAACTCCCGTAAATATACACGGATTTTCATGCAATTGATAAATTTTATTTAAGGTCACCAAGGCATGTTTGGTATCTATACTTCTATACTAATATTTTAAAGAAGTAAAAATTGTTTGTATGTTAGAAGTAATCTCTGGAGCTACTGAGCCGATTTCAAAAGTTAAGGTATCAAAATGATGGTGTTAGCGCAACTTACAACATAGGCTATATTTTATGTCGGTGCCACTACCCCAAAGGGGGTGCAGGAGCAAAAAACGTTCTAAAAATGCAATTTTTGTGTTATGGAAGGGCCTAGAATCATAAGTTTGGAACGGTAATTACTTATAAGATATAAATGATATGTAAGAACATTTTCTAAACAATTCGAAACTTAAAAGAGGTGAAAATGCACAAAAAGCGTTCTAAAACACGTTCTAAATGGCGGTTTCTACACAATTTCAGGAAATACCAAACCGATTTAAAAAATAATGGAGTCAAAATGATGGTGACAACCCTTGCTCCAAAATAGGCTATATTTTATGTCTGTGCCACTACCCCAGAGGGGGTGCAGGAGAAAAAAAGTTCTAAATTAAGGTTTTTGCGTTACTGAAGGGCGTAGAAATGTGAAATTTGAAATATTAGTTACTTATTAGTCATAAAGTATTTCTAAGAACAGTTATTAAAAAATTTTAAATTTAAAGGGTGTGAAAATGCGCAAAAAGCGTTCTAAAAACGTTCAAAATGCCGATTTGTGAGCAATCTCAGAAAGAACCAAACTGATTTCAAAAGTAATGGTAGGCAAATTGAGGCTGACAGCCTCTGCTCTAACATAGATGCTATTTCATGTAAGTGTCACTATCACCTGGAGGTTGCAGGAGCAAATAACGTTCAAAATTTCGATTTTTGTGATCAATAGGATATAGCAACTTGAAATTAGGCAAGGTACATATTTATTAGATATATGTGATCTTTAAGAACAGTTTCGAAAAAATTGGAAATTTAAAAGGGGTGAAAATGTGCGAAAAGCTTTCTAAAAACGTTGTAAAAACGTTCTAAATTACTATTTCTGCGCAGTCTCAGGAAATACCAAACCTATTTTAAAAGTAATGGTTGCAAATTGATAGTGACAGTCCCTGCTCCAACATATTCTATATTTTATGTTGCTGCCACTACCATGTGGGGGTGCAAGAGCAAAACATGTTCTAATTTGCGTTTTTTCCATAACTGAGGGGTTTAACATCTCGAAATATGGCATAGTATTTACTTGCAAGATGCAACTGCTTTCTAAGAACAGTCGAAAGAAAATTCCAAATTTAAATGGATGAAGTCAGCGAAAAGCATTCTAAAAACGTTCTAAATTACAATTTTTATGCAATCTTATCAACTACCAAACCGATTAAAAAAATAATCGTGACAAATTGTTGGTGGTAGAACCTGCACAAACACAAGCTATATTTTATGTCTGTGCCACTACCACCAGAGAGTTGTGGGAGCAAAAAACTTTCTAAATTGCGATTTCTGTGATACTGAAGAGGCTAGAAACTTTAAATATGGCATGGTAGTTACTTATAAAATATAAATGCCCTCGAAGGACTGTCGAAAATAAATTCGAATTAAAAAGGGTTGAAGCGAAGGGGAGGTGCGAAAAGCGTTCTAAAAAAGTCTTAAATTACGATTTCTATGCGATTTCAGGGAATATAAACCGATTATAAAAGTAATAATAGCGAATCAATGGTAACAATCTCTGATCCTACACAGGCTATATTTTATGCGGATGATTCTACCACCTGGGGTTGACAAGAACAACAAACGTTCTAAAAAAGCCTTTAAAAGCCTTCTAAATTACGTTTCTGTGGAATATTAGGAAATAACATACCGATTTCAAAATTAGGCAAATTAATGGTGACAGTTCCTATTTCAACATAGCCCTTTATGTTGAGAAAGGTATTGGGACTTGGAATTTGACATGATGGTTAATTTTAAGATGTAAGAAGATGGTTTCTAAAAACTTCAAAACTTCAAATGAATACTGAAATAAACGTATTAATTGAGCATAAAAGTTTCAAAATATTTTCGAAATTATCATTTATTTTGTTTTATTTCTTTTTATTAATTTAAGTCTAATTTCTGCCTAATACAGTGTAAAAATGAAGTTTAGTCAAACTATGTTTTAAATAGTAATTTTTGAATTATTCCTAAAAGTATAATTTCTTTTAATAAAAATTAGACATATAAATTCACTTGGCATATTTCAAATATTACGCGAGCAAAGCCGCAGGGTTTGCTAGTTGTATATAAAGTATGTCGGATTAATAGTTCATTTACAGGGTTACTCAAAAGAATTCTATTACATTATGGTGTATGAGGAAAAATCGTTTGCAGATTATTTTAATGAGATTAAATGTAAAACTATTTCAAATGTATTGAAACTGATATAAACACTGAATTTCAGTAAAATATGATTACGATAGAATAGGGCATTCATAGCATTTGCCGTTCATTTACAGGGACACACAAAATAAATCGGTTACAGTACTGTCTTTGAGTAACAATTACTGGAAGTGCGTTTTAAAATTCGGTATGCGCTATTAAATTTAACTAATTTTTTGCATGTTACTCGTTGTATATAAATTCTATACCTCATATACAGGGCTGCACAAAAAAATTCACGTACCATTCTCCTTATTAGCGGAAATTCATGAAGGGAAATTTTCAACTGAGGTATATGTATTTCTTAACTGAACTAAATTTCGGCAGACATGTAGTTAATAGATACAAATCTATATATCATATACTGTGCTGCTTAAAGAATTCGGATCATTTTCCGATTGTAGATGAGAACAGCTGAAACTGTTTTTTAAATGTGTTATTCGTTTCCATTTGGTTGAATCAGACATAATATTTTAACTTATTAAACGGTGCAGTTTTTTTACATTATTCTGAATGTGTTGGAAAGTGTTTCAAAATCTATGCTTGACGCATGATTTTTTGTTTCTTGTTAAGAGATATCGTGATTCTTTACAAAACATTTCCTTAATGTAATGAGATGAAAAAATATATAGTTAACTGGCTCTTTGTGTCATCATGGCCACAGAATGAAAAAAATATTACCTTTTTGAACCCGATTCTGTTATGTTTGGAATCGAAAGGAAATCTTGATTTTTTTTTTAAGCATATCATGAGCTTATTGATCTTTATGCCTGTGCAATATTGTTGATGTCTGAATTTGCCCTCATTGGATTTTTGGTACCTATATAACAGGGAAAATTGTAATTTTGTAATTTTTTGCTATTTCGAAGATGAAAGAAATAAATGGCAACTTCCAAACTTAAGTAGTGTAATTTTCATATATAACACTACATCAGGCATCAATTTCACAAATGTCTTTAAATTCCTTTGATTTAAAATCCTTTGATCCTCTGATTTTTTTATTTTCTCAAAATGGACAAAATTTCAATTTTTACAACCAAGTTAAGATCAACCATGGCGTTACCAAATTATTATTACTAAATAAATATGTACATAATTTTTCAGAGATTACACTATTATAAATATTTTTAACTTATGTTAAAGTTTTCAAGATAGTTTTCGGGGCTTCAAACTTGCAATTTTGAACGATTGCACACATGCCATTCTATGTCAGATGTTTTTTAAATGGCAGACCTGTCAAAATATTTTATTTTTGTCAAGATATTTTGCATAACTCTGTTTAAATATGAATTGAATCTGTATACCAAATTTTATTAAAATCGGTTGCTATGTGACCAAAACTTTTTTCAAACTTCCGCTCATTTTGTATAGAATGACCCAAAAGCAAAAAGTAAATTAAAAACAAAAGAAATGACACTTACAGTGGCTGGTGATGCAGCTTCTAAGTCCATAGGTTCAAAGATTAAGTTAGTTGTAGGAGCTAACTGAATAATTTCACCACTCATAAGACAAAGCTTTTTATTATCATCTAGAACAGTATTCATGTTTTCAATCCAAATGGCATCAACTGGACCATCAAAAATGAGCCACTTACGATCTGGAGTCTAGAAAAAGAAAAAGGATAAAAATAAATAAAACAACGTTTTCTTAATAAATCAAAATGCATTATATTTAATAAAAGTATAAATGAAACTTGGAATAACAATATTATTTGATGACTAAGACTGCATGCAGAACTTTAAAAGGAAGTAAATATTTTTAACTAGAAAGATTACCCGTCAAAAATGACGGAAAATGAGATATAAAGATATATACAACATATATGCAAGAATATGAGTTTTTCTCGCTTGTTCCGCTGTGATAGATGAAAACAACACATTTTAAAAAAGAAACACATTTATGAACATCTGTGTAATAATAAATACATAAAAAATACAATTTAAGGATAAATTAAAATTTGATCACCAAACTTCAGGATATACGATGCTTTTTGTAAAACTCTTTCATTATTTAAAAGCTCTTCAATATCTTCGGCATAAATTTTTAACTGCCCTTCCTCTTTACATCTTGAAATACTTACATATAGTTGTCCATGAGAAAAAAGCGGTTATTTTAAATACAGCCCATCTGCAGAAAATGTTTGTCCTTGTGACTTATTTATCGTCATTGCAAATGACAGTTAAAATTGCAAATAGCTGAAAATTTCATTGATATCAATTCATTTCATTCATTACTCATTCATTTCAAACGAAAAATACTATAAATTATTGAAAAAAAGTATTTCCTTGTTAAAAAACATATTCTATATTACATCTCTATTTCGTTATTATTTTCCCACTCAAAGGGTAGGGCAAACCTAAAAAAAACTTTTTAAAAAATCGTTTTTTAAAGTTTGGCATCTTTTAGGCTTCAGAAGTGAGAGATTTGTTGCCAAATGATGTAAAAAGCTATGAAAACAAAATTAATGAAATTTTAAGTTTATTTATATAATCTATAAACATTTATATCTATATTACTGGTGTTTTTTTATATACAATTTACTTCTGTTTGTATACAAAAATAGTTAAATGGCTTCTTTATATTAAATAAATTGTATAAATATTGAAAAGTTACTTGTGTATATGAAACAGTGAATAAGCTGCTAGAAAATATGTTGCCAAATTTCATTTTCTCGCTAAGGCCCTTATACTGGAAAAGTATCGAAAGGACGTTAAAATCGGGTAGTTAAGAGCTCAGATAGGACAGAGCCATCTAATGGCTGTTATGTTATTTGTAGCATCGGGATTAAGATGAAAAGACGTACATTTTCGTATATTACACTTTAAATTCTAACCCATGGATTTTGAAAAAAACCTTAAATGTCCGGAGTTTAAATTAAATTTTTGTGAGCTCGACTATGGGAGATTAATGGTTTTAAGTGGGAATTTCGCCAAATTAGTCAGCTATCGCCAAGTTAGCTTCATATATGACAACTTATTTTTTTCGCCAAATTTGACGATATTTCGTCAAATCTGGTGATATCTAGCCAAGTTGGTCAAAATTTGGCGCTATTGTGGCAACCCAGCAATTAGTATTTTTCAACAATTTCTCATTCAATGAAACGGTCAAACCGGAATTGTGAGGGACACACAGAGACTTGGATTTTATATAAATACTCTATAATTATACTCTATAATTATAGTCACTCTATAATTAATGTCAAAAAATATTTTTTGCGAAACATTATATTAACACAAACGGTACAAGCTCCTGTAAAAAAGCTGAAGTTTTCACGCCATCACGCATCTTCCCACAATCAAGAAAGTTATGAGATAATTAATCATGTAAATTTAAATACGTAAATCTCTCTATTCTAAAAAAAAGCAACTACCGCTGTCACCGCCGCCGGTTTTGAATTTTTTGTGACCGGAGGTCTTTCTTCGTTAATATTAAGCAAAATATTGCATACAAAAATATGAAAATCGGGGGAATTATAAAGAAATGTTTGATAAACACGCTGATGCAGACAGTTTTCAAATCGAAGAAATATTTAAAGAGATATTTAATGCTAAAGTTAGACAAAATCGTTCCATTAAAAAAGTTTTATAGGAGCAAAAACTGTACATCGGAATTTAATTATTTTTAGATCATTTTATGCGTCAGAATTTCCCGGTGTGCAGACTGCACTCAGTTTGTTAATTTGACTCATTTTTTGAGGTTTTATTTCTATTTTAAATTCAAATTTTCAGTATTTCGAGAGATTTTTTTTACACATTTTAGAAAATGGTATTAATTTAAACTGTTGCCAACTGTATAAACAGCGCAAATAATAATTTTTGCTTCAAATTAAAAATTTATTTTACACGTGACTATTATAAACAAGAAAATATAAAAAGCAGGAACTCATTGAGAATTATCATAAAAACCATATTACACGTGAATTTTAAAAGTGAAAGAATGTTGTAAAATAATAAATTCATTAACATGCGTTAGAAGTCTTAAATAGGAGAAATTACTTCACATTTACGTCACATCACACATTACGTAAAATGAACAAAAAATAATATTGCAAAACAGTGTAAATTTAAAAATTGCGCGAGACATTTATGTAATATTTTAAGATGATATTTTCAACTATTTTTATTAGGATAGCGCAAATAATATTTCATTTCTAACAAAATTATTTTCACGTGAACAGTAAAAGGAGAAAGAAAAGTTTAGTGAAAATTACGTCAGATTAAAAACGATACATTTAAAGTGTCATTAAAAAAAACTTTCCTTTCGCTTTGCTAAAAAATACCGGGAGGCAAAGACTCTGTTTATTTAGTTCATTTTATATTAGCTTATTTTGAAATGTTAACTGATTTTATTTAATCAAAGACGGAAACAGCCATTGTATCATTTAACAGCCGCTGATTTGGCTTTAAAATTCCCCAATGAAAGAGAAATGAATAGAAACCCGTTTATAGGGAGATCGCCACTGTTTTTAAACTTATAATTCAATCTTCCGAAATATTTTTTAAGCCTGTCAAATTAGCGTGCTTTTAGAGCCTGCGGTGTCTGAACGGGGGTTGACGAGCATAGCTCGTAGGGGGCAGCGCCCCCTAGTTTTATAAATAAAAATAATGTTAATTTAAACTGCATACAGTAAACATAAAAACAAAAAAATACATGTTCAATATTATTAAAATTCCAGTAGTTTGTTTGAAACTGCTTCGTAGGAGACAAAATTATTACACTTACTTGAAAATAGCTGCAAAATATCTTTCTTAGAAATATATGTAGAACTGTATATATCTATATACTGCTCAAAATAATTAGGGGAGCAAGCATGAAAGTGAAGAGAATAGTGCGAGACAGTAATGCATGGTCATAAAATGGAGAGTACATGTGTATCAATACGCAATACAGAAAAAAAGACGCAAAAAAATTTGCAAGAAAGCTTTAATCTTTCGAAATGATGGATAGAACATGAAAAGATGGACACAAACGGCAACAATTTGGTTACATGTAAACGACAAAAAAAGTACTGTTTAAGAATGATACAAGGTATTTAATACGGTATGTGGCCCCTTCGAATAGATGAAATTTCCGCACACCTGTTTTCCATGGCTTCGATGACATTATCGATGAGACTTTGGAGAGTACTGTTACACGCCTCAAGAATTGCAATCTCCAAGTCCCGGACAATAAAAGGAGGACTTAGGTTCGATGCAATGCGTCGTCTGAGTGTGTCCCAAACATACTCGGTCAAATTCAGGTCAGGAGATCATGTTGGCTATTCCATATGCTGTTTTGTTTCAGCTTTAAGCCTATTCTTCACAAGACGAGCTGTATGTGGTCTTTCATTATCATGCGTGGGAAAAAAAGTAATCGCCAATTGCTGCAGCGTAAAATACGACATGAGGTCTCAGTATCTCGTCTGTATAACTTTGGGCCATCAAAATGCCTTTCTGAATGATATACACGTCCGTACGCCCACCTATGCTGATTCCAACTCATACCACCAACCGATCTCGTCTGTAATGTGATCTTTCAGGAACGAATGTGGCATTATTTCGAGTGCACCTTTCCCGCCATACCAAACCACGTCGGATGTCACATCCAGACTGAATCGGAACTCGTCTGTAAACAGCACTTTTCTCCAACCGCGTTGCTTCCAATTTCAAAGTTCAGTTGCCCAACTTTTTTGGGCCACACAGTGGACTTTACCCACGAATGGCAATAGCCACGACTCTGCGGGGAAAAGCCCTCAGAAAAAGACCGTTTATTGGACGAAGGGAGAGCAGCGTTAAAATGTTCTTCACGCCTATTGGTGTTTTTCCTCTGTTTACCCGCGGTTGACGTCACATGGGTAAAGTCCGTTGCTTGAAGTCAACGGAATACAGACCATTGGTATAGCGACTAGAATACATAGTGTGGAAATCGGCTATCTCTGTAATACTTAAAAAAGCGCTAAAATATTGTATCCCTTAAATATGCAACGATGCTGCTGCAATATACAGATCGCAGCGACATCTGCAGGATATTTTCTACAACTGCAAGGTATTGCTAGTCTATACAATGTAATACTAGTAATACGAAAATCCCGCAGATGTCGCTGCGATCGACACTTGGCATTTTAACACTATCGTCGCACATTTAAGGGATAAACTTTTTTAGCACTGTTGGGATAGCATATTTCCACACTAGGTATTTTAGACGCTGTACCATTGGCTTACGTCCTTAGATACAACCCTGATGAAGCCTGCTTCGGACTATTTGGCTGGCCATCCTTCGTCCTGTGGCCAAGAAGGACTGTGTTTGCAGCTGAGTAGCATGGCTTGTTCTGTCTCGACGAACTGTTAACAGGATATATCGGTCATCATTTTCTGTGGTAGCGCATAGATTCCACAACCTTGCATTGACACTTCTTGCGATTCCAACAGCGTCCGATACGCTTCGCTGTGTTTCCCCGAATTCAACTGTTCCGATAATACGTCAAATTATAGTGCCTAGAATATATAGTGTGGGAATTGGCTATCCCTGTAATACTTAAAAAAGTGCTAAAATATTGTATCCCTTAAATGTGCAACGATGCTGCTGAAATATACTGATCGCAGCGGCATCTGCAGGATATTTTCTACAACTGCAAGATATTGCTAGTCTATACAATGTAATACGAAAATCCCGCAGATGTCGCTGCAATCAGAGTTGGGCAGTATCGAAAATACATGTATTTAAAATACATTTTCAAAATACATTTGTAATTTGTATTTTGTATTTTAAGCCTTCAAAACAAATGTATTTTGGTAATGTATTTTGGAATGCTTTTGCAAAGTATTTTTATTTTCAAAATACTCAAAATACATTCCTCAAAATTTCAAGCTGTCATATCCAAACTGCAGATCCTAGATTTGCAGGAGAGAAACACATGCCTGTCTGTTTTGAATAGTTTTTGAATTTGTTTCTGGAAGTTTATATGCACACATTGTTACGAGCCGTTAATTCCCAAATTGGCTCAGCCGAGCTCAGCAATCTGATTGGCTAAAACTGATATTTATATAGTAGAAAATTGCATTTATTTTCTTCTGAAGTAATGTAATGTAACATAGAAAGCATTTATAATGACTTAAATTGATTTATTTTGTTAAATTTGATCAAAATCACAGTAAAATAATCCAAAATATTAATATTAACGAACAATCAGATTGCTGAGTTCGGCTGAGCAAATTTGGGAATTAACGGCTCGTCACATTGTTTAACATTTGGTACGATGTACGATTAACATATTAATGAATAGGATGTTTGTTTCTTCAGAAGCACTTTTGTTGAGTGGTCACAAAAATAGTTTTTATAATTCATAACATTCAATGAGAATTACAAAAAAAAAAAAAAAAATTGTAGGAAAATTGTTGCCTAGGCAGGTGCTGCCTATTTAAAATACATTTAGAAGTGTAATGATATTAGTTACCGCAGAGGCTCATGAAAATACTGTTAAATCTCCCAATGAACATTTACCAAGAGGATTAATTATAATAATACACAATATTCGCAATTAGACATGAAATATATTTAATATTCTGTTAATGACAACAAAAAAATTAATGGAAAATAGCAGCAGTATAAAACAAGATGTTCGATTATAGGTTAAATTTTTGAATGATAAAACAAATTTCAAAACCTATTTAAATGTAAGATTTTAGTCTTATGCCATCACGTATCGATTTTAACATTTTTCCTAGTTTCTTAGTAATCATTCAGTAGAGGTTCTAATATGATTTACCATACCTTTTATATTCATTTAATTGGGATTGAACTTTAATATAAAAGTTGTTCAATTTATTCATAAAGTATACAAATGTCCATTAATTTTATTTACATTAAGTATACTACGTATTGAATGTTTAAATGCGGACTTGCCTTATTATAGTTTAGCGTTTGCATGGTTGCTTTACATTTCAAAACATCTTGACGTTTCATTTTTTATTTTACACATGTGAAGCCAACTCTTGTTTCCTGTCTTACAAAACATACTGTTTGGTGTACAAAACATACTATATGAAAATCATTTTTTATTAAAAACTCTAATACATTTTTTATCTTTAACTTTTTTTCACTAACAATACAAAAAAGTAATTTTATATGAAAATATAAATTATGAATTTGAACAATTTTTTTATATTTATTAAAAGCAGTACTTTTGCCTTAGCTACATTTAAAAGATTAATAGCCAAATAAATCGTCAGAGAATTCATTAATTATAGCAGCTTTTTTTATTCTACTTTTTTCAGTGGTAGTTCGATTATATATCGGTTAAATTTGTGTTTATTTATTTATTTTTGATGAACTTTTAATATCGTTATAGAATATTAACCAGGGGCAAATAAAGAAATTATTTACATCATTTTAAGTGCATAGAGGTAAATCGTCCGCAATCGGGCTGCATGCGATACAGATTTTCTCTTTTTAATCATGCTCGGATTTTTAAAAAGAGACGATAACAAATCTGTAAATTAAGATAGTTTTCAAACAAATTGCATTTCAAAGTAATTTTTTTTTTTTATTCGACAGTGTGGGAGGATTATACGTTAATAGATTTGCTAAAAAGATAAATTTATTATTCAGATCATTGTATCGTCGATATGACATCATCGTTACTAATGGGCATGTTTTTGTTTTGTAATACAGATCAGCGATCTCACTCAGATTAAAGATGCCCGATATACTGTGCAGTGTACAGAACATATATAAGTGAAAATCATTTTTTAACTGAAAACTAACAACTTGTTTTCAGTTTACAGGGCTCGCAGCGTTCCTAAAATTTTCGCACTTTGCTACCACTAAATTAAAACGATAATCTTTGTTGTATGGTTCTATTATAAATGTTAAAGGAATCTACCACGAAGAATTCTTATTTAAAATACTGGTAGCAAAGTGCGAAAATTTTAGGAACGGTGCGAGCCCTGAAGTATATTTTTTCGAATTTCCAACCAACTACACCGAAAAAGCATTTTTGAAACTTTCTTATTAGCCACATACCAGCAGGTAATTGAGAAAGGTGTATTTCATTTACAGCAAACTTTGTCATTTTTATTATTTCAGTATTTAAACGCGTAGTTCAATTACACATCTGTTAAATTTTTTGTTTTATTTATGTATTTGTGAGATTTTAATTTCGTTTGGAAATTTCGTTATGGAATATTACACATTAATAAACAAATGCTGACTTGTATCGTTATTTTAAGTGCAAGGTTTAACCATCCGTAATTGGGTCACACGAATATTTACGAGATAAGTTTAAAAAAATTAAACTTGAATTTTTTTTTTAAAAAATCCCTAAAAACTGGGTAAATTGAGATACAGTTTTTAAAGAAATTGCATTTGAAATTACTTTTTTCCTTATTCTAGTGTGTAAAAATTGCAATTATTGCTATATTTAGAAGTTACAATTTTTCTTTAATAAATGGAAAAAGAAAAATAAAATGTTCATTTAGGTCGTTGTCACCATTGATATGACATTAGAATTACTCACGGCCATCTTTTTTGCTTTTTAATATAACTTGTTTGTGGAAAAATAAACACAGTGAAGATTTTGCAATAAGTGAACAAGATTTTCAGTCCGAAATCGCATTTCGAATTTTTTAAAGTTTCAACAGAAAACGAAAATGGAAATTTGAATAAATTAATATAGTATCCATAAGTACAGGGTGTCCATAATTAAACGACCCTACTTTAAAGTTGTCTACAGACAAAACTATTGTTCATAAAGGTGTGAAATTTACTGAAAGATATAATAAAGGGATGGGAATTTGTTTAAGCAAAAAAAGTTCAAAGTTTCACCACCAGAGGGCATTTTTAATAAATTACACATTTAGCATTAGGATAGTTTAGAAATTTTATTTATATATAAAATATGTTATTAATTTAATTAATCACAAGGACATACATTGTACAAAGACACATTATGTATATGCCCTATGCATGTGTTTGTTTATAATAAAATCAAAAATGTTATTAAAACATTACTTTGTATGATGTTATAACTAATAATCTAAGACGTTTATTCATTATTAAATGATGTTATTATATACGTATTAGAAGTTTTAGCCCGAGATTAATGTTCATTGTACAGAGAGTTTCAAATTGTTTAATATTTGGCTTTTAATTTAATTGAAAAATCTCAAGAACATATATTTTTACAATAATAATATAATATAGTTTTATAACATAAATGAGGCAGATATTCAGTATGTTATGAATGTTTCAGTAATTTTAATTCAGTGACTTATTCACAACCAGTGGAGTAGCCCTTTGGGACACCCACTTACGGGAGCATAATACCCCTCCCAACCCCCCCCCACCCCCCCCCCCCCCCAAAAAAAAAAATTGCATCAATAAATTTTTGAAATTTCGAAATGTATTATGTATTTTAAATGTATTTTGAAAATACATGTATTTTGTATTTGGGATTTTTTAATTTAGGAAAGTATTTTGTATTTTGTATTTTAGGTTCTAAAACCAATGTATTTTGTATCGAAAATGTTTTTTCGATGTATTTTGCCCAACTCTGGCTGCAATCGATACTTGGGATTTTAGCAGTATCGTCGCACATTTAAGGGATACAAATTTTTAGCGTTGTTTGGATAGCGTATTTTCACACTAGGTATTCTAGACGTTGTAAGTCAAGTCATGGATTCCGACAAATCACGTTGTTGTGACATTTTCAGATCACCTTTTCTCAAAACACAAGCTGAGCAATGGAGGATATTCCATCTACATTTTGATCACGGGGTCAAGGTAAAAACTTCTAGCGTAAAGAAGGGAAGGCTCCGTAGACTTGTAATGTAAATCCCCGCTAGCCATTGAAACAGTTCATGAGACAAAGCAGTAGTATCTTCCCTTCTTATCAGTTAGCAGTTCCTTGGGCAAATTACCGGTATCACGTGACTTTTTTCAGCCTCGAACCCATATTTGGAATATCCTCCATTGAACTTTACAACTGAGACAGTGAAACAGATGTTTCTGCGAAATCCCGATTTCTGCACTTATCTCCTTTTTCTAGTTTTTGACGTCATAAACTTTGATTTGCATGTGAAGTTTCTTGATCCGTTTTCTACTACGCTTTAAATTATGGATGTTTTATTTTACGTTACTTATAGGTGTAAGTATTCGCGTAATTTTGTTAAAGCCATGTGCTCCGCTAATTGTTTTGAGCAGTGTATATATACACCATATAGCCATTAATCACCGGACGCTTTCAATTTTAGACATTTTGTCGAATATTTAAAGACATACTGTCGGTACAGTGGCTAGAATAGATAGTGTGCCGTTCATTGGTTACCATAACGCTTTTTTTTTTTGGTCGTGAAAGGAGGACGCCGCAAGGTGGCGCGCATGTTAACACCGACTGGACATTTTGAAAGCTTTTAGCGCCGTGACAGTGAAGCATATTGTAAACAAACGCGAGTTTTTCCCATAAAGTTTTAATTATTTCTGTTTAAGAAACAAAATATGAGTGAAAAACTAGCAAAAAATATCAGAAAAGGTATTGTTTTGGGCCTGGTTGTCGTAATTTGTTTTTAAACAAGTGTATAAAGCAAAATGTATCTGTTTTCAATTAGTTGATCTCCAATTTTGTTCTAAAGAAAAAAAATGTATTTTTAGAAGTTTGATTAAGTTTTTCATGATAAGTGCAATATGTTTTAGTTTCTAATTTATATTATGCTTAAAAATATTTATTGTCAGCAGTAAGTTGACTATTTCGAAAATATCGGATATTTTTTATATTTTCGAAAATATCATGATATTTACGAACCCTGGGCCCGGGGGAAGGAGATTAATCCACAGAGCAATGAGATGTCCCTCCGGAAGATTTGATATTTTGTTTTCAATGGTCAAAAAGTGTAATTCCACCCCACCCACCCCCCTCCCCCGGAGCTACAAAAATCCCTGCCGGAGAAAAGTGTCTCAATTCAACACTGGTTTGAGCAGTTTTGAAAGTAGTGAACAGTTGTTGGTATTTGTAAATAAAACTAATGCCAATATACCCTTTGAAATTATTTACTTTTCATACATAATTCATAAAGATTTTTTTTTTTTTATAATTTTCTTAAGAATTTTAATATGTGATTTACAGTGTGAGAAACATTTATTTAACAAATGTTCCTTTGCTTTGAAAATAACACTAAATTTTGCTATTGGGAATTTATTTTTATATATTCATTGCATGTTTGTACCAGTGCTGAATTCAGGGGAGACATTCCTCCCCTGAATAATGAGATGCCACACCCCCCGGAAGATTTGAGATTTTGTGTTTTCAATGGTCAAAAGGTGCAATCCCCCCCCCCCCTCCCCCAGAGCCACTGAAATCCCTCCCGGAGAAAAGTGTTTGAATTCAACACTGGTTTGCACAATTTTGGAAGTAGCGAACAGTTGTTGTTTTTTGTAAATAAAGCTAAAGCGAATTTAACCTTCGGATATTTTTTTTTTTAAATTATTTACTTTTCATACATAATTCATAAAGAAATTTCTTTTTAATAATTTTTCTTAAGAATTTTAATATGTGATTTCAAGTGCAAGAAAGATTTATTTAACAAATGAGGCTTTGTTTTAATAGTAACGCAAAATAAATATTGCCATTGGGAGTTTATTTTTAAATATTCATTGTATGTTTGCACAGTTTTAGAAGTAGTGAACAGTTGTTGGTATTTGTAAATAAAGCTAAAGCGAATTTAACATTTGAATTTATTTGCTTTTCACACATATAATTTTTATTTAAAAAATATGTCTCTGTTCTAAAAGTTTGTAAATAATATATTTATTATTGAAATATTTCAGACTTATTTAAATTTAGAAATTGATATTTAGATGAAAACATCTTCTTATATAATATTAAAATAAATATCTAAAAAGTATTTATCCGATCTGCTTTCGGAAATTTCCAGTCTATACTGCAGTCAGCGCCATCTATTGGAGGATTACTTTCCCGGTCATTTTTTTAGCGTCGAACGGCACACTATATATTCTAGGCACTGTACTGTCGGTGTTTCCTGGAACTTTAGAATTATGAAGAATATGTTTGACTTCATGTTTATCAATGGCGATTTGATCAGAAGGACAATTAGGGGGCCAACAAAAAATCAAAGAAAAATAATAATATTTGGGATCACCCTGTAAAATAAAATGCACAAAATGATCGATGTCTACAGCTTACGAATATGTGAATATTGGGCAATATATGTATACATTTGTGTAAGAATAGCACGTTTATTCATGGAGATATATCGGGGATTTTTTTAAAGTAAAAAAAAATTCTTGCATGATTTTTAACACTTTTCAACAAAGTTGAAAAGCGTTTAGGATTTCGGTTTGTCTGGCCGTCTGTCCGTGCTCTAACTCTCGTAAATATACTCCGATTGTTCTACAATTTTTGTATGTTATCAACCTCTACCATAGCACGATCCCTATTTCAAATGAAGTTTGTAGTATGTTTAGTTCATTTACAACGACAGTCAAAAGTATTCCTTACATTACGGCCAATGGGAAAAAATCGTTGCAAATTATTTTTAATGGTGTTTGAAACGAATGTATAAAAAAGAAAACAAAGGTTGTTCGTGAATTCGAAACGTAATAGAATATTTCTATATTCAAGTGCCGTGTTGAGATTATCCAAATTAAAGTCCTGATGCCTTTTCTTCATTTTATTAACAGCAAACTTAAACACAACAATTAAAATATTTAACACTTAAATATACTTATAATAAATTCCATGGGAGCATATCAAGCAAAGCTCCATTTTCGAGATCAATTTATTCCATCTGAATGAAAAACAATAGTTTTCTCACCAGTTCGGGATTATGACGTAGTCAAAACTCCGCCCTGGGTCACGTGATCCAATAAATTCTCAACATCCTGCCCCACCATGAACAACATGGGGGTTCATCAAAATTTGTCAAGAAAGTATATCATACATAAATAACTTCAATACAAGTAACCTGGTTTTCATTTAACAATAATACTTCATATTTCTCAAAAATTCAAATTCTTACATAAATTTTAAATTAAAGTAATGTTAAGTTATTCAAGCACACAATTTAATATAATAGTATTCAAGATCAATATAGTATATTCCAAGTACAAAATTAAAATTAAATTATAAAGGTTTAAATTAGAAACAACATATCCAAATTGATAAATATTCAAGAGTGAAACCAAGTGAGTAAAGGAAACATTTTAAAACACTTAAATATTTTTCGATATTCTATCTAGATTAATCATGCTACTTTGATAACAATATTCTATATACTTAGTCCGAGAATGAATACAAACCTAATAGAATATTTAACCATCAAATTTAAATCAAAAAGACAAGAAAATTGCAAATATAAAATTCAAGAAATAATGCAAATATAAAATATATACATATACATTTCAGTGATACTTACTCAAGATATATTCCTGTAAATAATATTTAAAAATACACATCATATTGCTTAAACATTAAATATACATCATAATAATGTTCTAGAATGTTCTATTATTGAAAAAAAAAGTTTTACTTTCAGTTCTGGAGCTCCAAATTGTACAATAATTGTACAGGTCGTTTAATAATTGATGATTCAGTTTTTAACTTGCAAGACCTCACCTTACCATCTCTTCCAGGAAATAACTCTAGAATTCTTCCTAATTTCCAAAAATTTCTAGGTAAATGATCATCTTTGATCAAAACTACATCGTTAACTTTAAAGGAGTGGGTGTTGGTATTAACCGAACTAGAATGAGCCGATCTCAAATTTAACAAATACTCATTTTTCCATCTTGACCATAAGGATCTCATTAACTTTTCTCGATAATTAAAAGCCTTTATAAAAATTTTCCTAGAAGAGAAATTTGAATCAAGGTGAAGTCTTACTGGAGGTAGTGAAGAGATTCTTTTTCCTAAAAGAAAATGTGCAGGAGTTAAAGCAGTTGGCTCTTCAGCATCACTTCCAACGTAAGTAATTGGGCGGGAATTTATCATTCCCTCAATTTCGAGAAGAACAGTATGCAACTGATCCACAGTCAGAGAGGACTTTCCTAAAGTTTTCCGCAGAGCAACCTTTACAGTACGAACCATACGCTCATAAAATCCGCCCCACCAGACCAGGCGGCTCGTTCAACAATATACTTCCATTTGATTGAGTTTGAAGCACAGTAATTTTTTACATCTTGATGATTCACAATAGACCAGAGTTGTTTTAATTCCAGATCGGCAAGTTTAAAAGTACGTGCATTATCTGAAAACACCACAGAAGGCAAGCCACGTCGTGCAATAAGTAAGAAGAGAAGCCAAGTAAGAAGAAAGGTTTCTGTCGATAAATTGCTGACAAGTTCAAGATGAATTCCTCTAGTCACTCACTGCACATGTTATTAGAAGAATATAATGTTTGGTATCATCATATTTCACAAATAATGGTCCGGCAAAATCAGCTCCAATGGCTGAAAACGGAGCTGCTTGTTCCACTCGATCAGCAGGTAGTTGAGAAATCATCTGTTTTCCTGGAGAAGAATTGAATTTTCTACAAATAACGCAATTTTTGAGAAGTGATTTTATAGTTTGTCTGGCTCTTATTATCCAATATTTTTCTCTTAACTGTACTAACGTGTGAGATACACTTGAATGAAATACTTTTTCGTGAGAATCCCAGATTAATAATTTAGTCAATTCAGCTTTAGAAGGGAGTATGACAGGATGCTTTTCATCCGCTGTCAATTGGGATTTTTGTAATCTTCCTGAAACTCGCAATATATTTTGGTCATCTAGAAAGGGATTTAAACACAACAAATTGGAGTCCTTTGGGATAGGTTTGGCATTTTTTAAACATGCAATTTCATTAATATAAAATGCATTTTGCTCAACTTTTATCCAAAACTGTTCAGCATTATTTAATTCGTCAGACGTAAGAGCACCTTTGTAATCCTGTTTTCTTTTAAGTATATCTACAAAGCGTAGTACCCAAGCAATGACCCTTAATAATTTTCTCAAGTTGTTAAATCTGCCAGGATCAATAATTTTTTCATAAGTTATTGCTGAGCTAACTATAACTTTAGACTTATACTCGGATTCAACATCTTTGTCAGTGGGATCAAATTCAAACGCTTTTACCGTAGGCCAAACGTTTTCTGGCTCAGTCAACCATTCAGGGCCATGCCACCATTTTTTTGAGTTTATTAAATCTTTACTAGATAACCCCCTGGTCAACAAATCTGCCGGATTGTGTTTGCCTATGCAATGTTTCCATGAGCTGGGATCTGTTAATTCCTGTATTTCGGTGACTCGATTGGAGACAAACGGTTTCCATTTGGACGGTGTGCCTCTTATCCAGTGTAGGACTATAGTAGAATCACACCACAAAATAATCGTTTCAATCCACTTAAAAAATTTCCTTCAAGTGTTTAACAAGTCTTGCAGCTATTACAGCACCCAATAACTCTAACCTGGGCAATGTTAACTTTTTAAGCGGTGCTACCCGTGCCTTAGAAATTACTAAACTAGTGTTAAAAGTATCATGTGACGTTTTATACCGCAAATACGCCACTGCTCCAAAGGCTTTTAATGAAGCGTCTGAGAATACATGTAACTGTATATTATCTCCATCCACAAAATCGGGAAAGTAATATCTAGGGATATTGATTTTTTGTAGTTCCTGAATTTCGCTACAACACATTAGCCACCTGTCCTTAATTTCTCCTGAAAACTCTTCATCCCATTCCAAACCTAGTTGCCACAATTCTTGCAGAAGGCACTTTATTCGAATTAAAAAAGGAGAAACAAATCCAGAAGGATCGAATATTTTTGCAGCTACATGAAGAACATTTCTTTTGGTACATTTAAATTCGTTTAAATTTGATAACACTGATATTAAATTCAGGGACAATGTGTCTTCCTCATTACACCAACTAAGACCTAGCACTTTCAAAGATTTATCGGAATGTTCATTTATTTCAATTTCGGGATTGGAATTTTTCCACAAATTTTTTAACTCTTCAGAATTTGTGTCAAATTTTCTCATAGTCATGTTCGCATCTTTCAAAATAGAAACAGCATCAGTAGATAATTTAAATGCTTCTTGAACAGTGGAACTTCCATAAAAAAGGTCGTCCACGTACAGCGATTTATTTAACATTTCATGTGCGAGAGGATGTGTAATTTTATATCCCTTAAGATGGGTTTTGATAGTCGCTGCCAAAACATAGGGCGAACTGGTGACACCAAAACAATGTCTATTGAAATGATACATTACTACGGGTTGAGATTTATCACAGTTTTTATAGTATAAAAAACACAAATAATTTCTGTCACATTCGGAAACTTGTATTTGTAGAAAGGCCCTGGCTATGTCACCACAAAAACCTATTTTATATTCCCGAAATTTCAAAATAACATTCACTAATTCTGCATTTAAATTTTCCCCCCGAAAGAAGACATTCATTTAAACTGTAATTAGTTCCTTGTTTACTACTTGCATAAAAAACAACTCTAGTTTTAGAACTATGAGAACATTCCCTAAATACTTCTCTATGGGGCATCGTATATTTATTTTCACAATTCTTGTCACACATTTGAATTATCCCTTCTTTCAATTGCTCTTTCATTACCTCATTATATCTTTCAAATAATGATTCATCCCTATCAAATCTTTTTTCTAAATACATAAATCTTGTCTTTGCAATATTAAAATTATCCCTTAAATTATTTTGCATTTCTTTCGATTTCCACATTAGAGGTGACTCATACCTGCCATTTACAAATCGTAAATTGTTTTGGAAAACATTTAAATTATCAGAGGCTAATTCCCTTTTTTTATTAGACAGAAATGATTCTGTTTCCCATAAACAAGTCAAATCTTTTTCTTTAGATGAGCAATAGACATTTAAACACTGAACAGAACTGCTTATTTGATTATTTGGCACCTGTCCAACTAGCGTTTCGCCAAAAATTGACCTTTGAAAATATAATTGCTTGTTTATTTGTGTAAGAGATCCAGACAAAGTTTGATAAATATAATTGGCGCCTAACAGAATTTGAATTGGATATTCTATTTCAAATGTATCAGCCCATTTATATCTTTTAGAGATAATATTTTTTATCTGTGGATTTACATTTTGACACAGATGAGTACCGCATATTTCATCGGTAATTAAAGCTTCAACATTAATAGACTTGTAAGGAAAAAATCTACTTTTTAAAGTTATTTTTACACATTCAAATTCGGATTCAGTGGGATTTCTATTAGAAAATGTGTAAATGAAAAGTTTTTCCTTTCTTAAGATTTTTGCATTTAATGCTTTTGCTAAATCGCTTCGAATAAATGTCTTGGTGGAAGCCGAATCATATAATATTCTAGAGATTAGTTTTTTAGATCCACTTTCAACTTGAACACACGCAGTTTGAAGCAGAGTGGTATAATTTTTCCTCAAATTTTTTGACTCGTGGACCGATGACATAACGGAGTCATTTTCCTGAACTCTATTAACTTCTTTTAATTCAGAATCTTGATTTTGGACTAGATTTTTAGATTTTGTTTGGGGGCAAAACAGGTAGTTATGTTGAGAACTATCACATGTTTTACAGTTTTGAATTTTAACTTTACAAGCTGACTGTAAGTGTTTAAAAAAACACCGATAACACATGCCCTCTTTTTTTAATTTGTATCTCTTTTGTTCGTTCGTTAGGGTTTTACATTCTAATCCAGTATGCGAATTAGAACCACAAAAAATACAAGCATTTTTAACAATTGTATTCAATGCAGCCGCTGACGGGAAATTATTTTTTATTTTTAATTTGCTTTTAGGATATTCAACTTTCGAACGAAATGTTTCCTGACTTTTGACAGAAAGTCCTGAAATAGAATTTGCAGCTTCCCTAGATTCAATTTCAAATTTGATAAATTTCATTAATTCGTTAATATCACCCGCTTTGTTGGGGTTCTTTTTCCTGTGGAATTCTACTACTAAATTATGTGGTAGTTGTTTCAACAATATTGGGATCAACAAATACCCAAATTTTTACGAATCAATACCCATAGCTTGTAAATTTCTAATACTGACTTCACTTTCGTCATAAAGATTCCTAAGCCCTTTAATATTTGAAGAAAACTTAACAGGTTCAAGTTCTAGGAGTTTATTGACAAAACAACTAATTAATTGGTCTTGTTTTCCATATCTTTCTTTTAATAAGGTTAAACAAGACTTATAATTTTCTTCTTTCAAAGCAAACCCAGCAATTGTTTTATAAGCTTCACCAGTTAAGAAAGACTTCAAATATAATAATTTATCAACAGTACTTAAAGATTCATTTGAATCAATAGCGCTTTCAAAACTGTTAAAAAATTCCAAAAATTTATTTGGATCACCATTAAATGGGTTTATATTAAGTTTTGACAAATTAACCGAAATCAGTGACTGTGAAGCAGTATTAAAACCTGAAACATTATTACTTGGAACAGATTCAGCTTGCTCGACCTTGAATTGTTTCAATTTAATTCTGATAGTAGCTTTCGAATCCGATATTGATTCGTCATACCCAAGTGATTTTTGAATTTCCGTTTCGAATTGCGTTGCATCGGAAATTAGTTCCTCAATTTTTTCATTTAGCGTTTTAAGATCATCCTGTTTTTCTTGCAGATTTAATAAATATTCAGATAGTTTGCATTTATCATCTGTACTTTGAGTATCAATAGTCGATATAAAAGTGTCAATAGTTGTGATTAATTTTGTACATGCCGATCGAACAAGCTTCCTCTTGGCTTTCAACTTATCAATTGATTCCATTTTACAATAATGATAATAATAATAATAATAAATGTACAGTACCTTTTATTCGAACTCACTGTTCGAAATTATCTTACAGGGTGAGCCGTCCATAAGTATTTGATTCATTATACTAAATATTCCCTTGAGTTCGCGGACTTCGGCACCAATTGAAACGAATGTATAAAAAAGAAAACAAAGGTTGTTCGTGAATTCGAAACGTAATAGAATATTTCTATATTCAAGTGCCGTGTTGAGATTACCCAAATTAAAGTCCTGATGCCTTTTCTTCATTTTATTAACAGCAAACTTAAACACAACAATTAAAATATTTAACACTTAAATATACTTATAATAAATTCCATGGGAGCATATCAAGCAAAGCTCCATTTTCGAGATCAATTTATTCCATCTGAATGAAAAACAATAGGTTTCTCACCAGTTCGGGATTATGACGTAGTCAAAACTCCGCCCTGGGTCACGTGATCCAATAAATTCTCAACAGTGTTACACCCTTTCAAACATAATAAAATTGACATGCATTTATGAAGGGCACTAAAATATGCATTCTGTAGAATATGTGGTGCAAAGAATAGTTATTTTTCATTTACAGGGCCACACAAAAGAATTCCGTTGCATTACGGCCAATGGGAAAAAATCGTTTCAAATGATTTTTAATGGTGTTACACCCTTTCAAACATAATAAAATTGATATACATTTATGAAGGGCACTAAAATATGCATTCTGTAGAATATGCGGTGCAAAGAATAGTTATCATTCATTTACAGGGCCACACAAAAGAATTCCGTTACATAGTGATATAGGGGGAGGGCGGAATTGTTTGTGGTGTATTTTAAATATGTTAAACCATTTCATATATAATGAAATTGATACTATATTGTATCCGAATTAGTGTATATTAGCAATGATTGATGGAACTGTATTTTTAATTATGATATGCGCTTTTAAGTTTCACTATATTTATGCATACTATATAGTGCGTATAAATGTTATAGTTCATGAACAGGGCTACAGAAAAGAATTCGCAAGGATTACTGAGTATGAGCTTAAATTGCTTAAAGGTGGCTTTTAAATTAGTTATGAATTTATACGCTAAACTGCATTTATTTTACTAAGAAATGCTTGTAGTATATAGATAAAATGATAAACAGGGCCGCGCAAAAAATTGGATGCATGGACGTCTATGAATGATAATTTCTGGAAATGTGATTTCAGTGGTTTTAAAAGTGTTTTTGTTTGAATAAAATTTTAGCTAAATAATGGTGTGTAATAAAGGTACTAGGTAAACTACAGGGCTGTACAAAAGAATTCAAGTATGCTTAGATCTATTAGTATAAATTGCTGAAAGTAAAATTTCAAACTGTTATGCGTTTTCTTGCTAAACTAAATTTCCCCATCCTATAATATGTATATCAACTTACAGATCAAATACAGGGCTGTCGAAAAGAATTGGTAGATATATTCGGCTATGGACGGTAACTGCTGAAATCAGTTTTTCATATGTTTTATGCGTTTTCTAAAATGTTTACTTAGTTATCTTATTTCTCTAAATAACGAAGTTTTGGTAAAGCATTCAGGAAGTGTTGGAAAGTGTTTCATAATCTGTGCTTAACGCATAATTCTTCTTTCTTGTTGTCTATATCATGCAGGGTTTCTACCAAATTTAACGCCCGTTTCGGAAAAATTGACAAAATGTACTAGAAACAATATAGTGCAATTGGAATGTAAATATATTAAACATTTGGTGAAATATGAACAGTTTTATGAAATATTTTTTATCTGCCCATGCGTACACTGTAAAAAATATTTTTTTTTCATGATTTAATAATCAATATGTATATATATACAATATGTATAATCAATATGCATTATATTTCAATCAATATCAATTTAATAATAATATCCTATTTAACAACTAAAAAGCTAGTCAAATATCGTGAAAATTCAGAAAGATGCCGACGATAGAGTGAATTGATTTTTAGTTGCTCTCTAAAAGCTGCTGAATGATTAAGGGATTTTCCACAAATTGTTATTTTTTATTAATTGGCTTTCAGCAAACGAGTTTGTATTTAATGAATATCACTTAGTAAATTTAGAAGAAATACTTCTTTTTTTTCTTAGAATAGGCTCGTTCGGGTGATTTTCCAAGAAGAGCTAAAGTCTCAATAAAAAATGAAAAAAAAAATTAAAATTAAAAACGACAAGTTATGGAAACCGAAATTTTATAGAACAACTAACAATCAGCTCACTCTACTGCCGATATCTTTCTGAATTTTCACGATATTTGACTGGCCTTTTTTTATGAGTTGCCCTTTCGAGTTGACTGTTAAATCATGAAAAAATATATTATTTTTTATTGTGCGCGCATGCGCAGATAAAAATTATTTCATACAACTGCTCATATTTCACCACATGTTTAATATATTTACATTCCAATTGTACTACATAATTTTCACTGCATTTTGTCAAATTTTCTGAAACTGGCGTCAAATTTGGTAGAAAACCCCGCGTGATATAAACAAAAAACATGCAAGAATTTTTTGAACTTAAAAAAAAAATCGATATATCCCCGTAAGGCATGGTGACGTCACGGCGACGTCGTTGTGAAGTCACACTGTGACTTTGTGACCGTCGATGTGACGTCACGTGACGTGGATGTGACGTCACAGTGACTAGAATGCGAGGTCGTTATGGCCGTTTTAGAGGTCGTTTGTGACGTCACATTGTGACCACTCTGTGAAGTCACGGTGTGACTAATTTGTGAAAAGTGTGTCATTTGTGACTATTTTGGCATTAACTTTGTGACGAACCTGTGACGAAAGTGACAATGTTTTGAAGTCACACTGTGACCAATTTGTGAAATATGTGTCATTTGTGACGAACTTGTCATAAACTCTGTGATGATTTCAAATGAAAATCAAATTTCAAATTAATTGCTTAAAAGGCGCAAAGGCGAACTAGTGAAAAAGATTCCATGCTGGAACTCGAACCCGGGCCATCAGTATAGCGCACTTACATTCTACCGACTAAACCACACGGAACGATACCCAGCCTGGAAAATTTCTCACTATTACATGTTGGCAAGGCTACAAACGCAGCACAAGATGCAATATTTATCGTCAGCTACCGACATGGCGCAAACACGAAACTTAATTAAATCCAGCATCGATTGAAACTATATTAATACTTGGAAATTTTTTTCTGAGAGAACCATTCGCCTTGCATACAATATTTCAAATGAAAATCAAATTTCAAATTAATAGTGTAAAAGGCAATTTTAATTTGAAATTTGATTTTCATTTGAAATACTGTATGCAAGGCAAATGTTTCTCTCTGGAAAATTTTCCAAGTATTAATATAGTTTCAATCGATGCTGGATTTAATTAAGTTTCGTGTTTGCCCCATGACGGTGGCTCACGATAAATATTCCATCTTGTGCTACGTTTGTAGACTTGCCAACATGTAATAGGAAGAAAATTTCCAGGCTGGGTATCGTTCCATGTGGTTTAGTCGGTAGAATGTGAGTGCGCTATACTGATGACCCGGGATCGAGTCCCGGCGTGGATATTTTTCACTATGTTGGCCTTTGCGCCTTTTAAGCAATTTATTTGAAATTTGAATTTCATTTGAAATATTGTATGCAAACCGAATATTTCTTTGTGGAAAAATTTCCAAGTATTAATATTGTGATGAATTTTAAAATGGACAATTTTAAAATAAAGTTTTGTTTGAGATATAAATTCGTATCTTTTTACCGTACTTTTTAGCAAAATATAGCTATTTTGGAGTCCTATTCTTCTAAAATAGTTTTAATTTTTCCACTTAAAAAACAATGTTTGTCAACTGACATCTTTTTTTATTAAGTTCTAAGCTTGATCTTGAGTTCAAGCTTGATATTAAGAATGTATAAGATTTTAAGGTGTTGTGGTTGTGATTAATCTTTGCTTTATTAAATACGACGTAAGCCATATTTATTTAAATTTTTTATTTCCGTGTAAATTGTATTTTGTGAATATGAGCTTAAATAGATTTGGTATGTTCTATAGGAAAAGACTGATCTGGAAAATAGAAAAAACAAATAAGAAAAATCATGCGTTAAGCATAGATTACAAAACACTTTCCAACACTTCCCGAATGCTTTAAAAAACTTCGTTATTTAGGGAAATAAGGTAAATAAGAGAACTAAGTAAACATTTTAGAAAACGCATAAAACATTTGAAAAACTCATTTCCGCAGTTACTGGCCATAGCTAAATAGGTTTTCCAATTCTTTTGAACAGCCCTGTATTTGATCTGTAGGTTCATATATATATTATATAATGGGATAATTTAGTTTGGCAAGAAAACGCATAACAGGTTGAAACTCTCTTTCAGCAATTTATACTAATATATGGAAACATACTTTAATATTTTTGTACAACCCTGTAGTTGACCTAGAACCTTCATTACACGCCACCGTTTAGTTAAAATTTAATTCAAACTAAAACACACTTAAAACAGCTGAAATCACATTTCCAGAAATTATAATTTATAGACGGCCATGTATCCAATTCTTTGCATGACCCTGTATACCATTTTATCTATATTATACAACAGTAAATTAAATTCAGTTCAGCGTAAAAATGCACAACTCATTTAAAAACCACCTTTAAGTAACTTGCGCTCATACCCAGTAATCCTTGCGAATACTTTTGTGTAGCACTGTATATGAATTATAGCATTTATATACACCATATACTATGCATAAATATAGTGAATCATAAAAGCGCATATCATAATTAAAGATGCATTTCCAGCAATCATCACAAATGAACAGTACTTCGGATACAATATAGTATCTGAACTATATTGTGTGTGCCTGTAAATGCTATATACACTTCATATTCTACATGAAAAATTTATAGTATGTAAACCTCAGCGACGTATATCATTTTCATTATATATGAAATAGATTAACATAATTAAAGTACGCCGCAAACAATTCCCTCCACCGCTATATCATTATGTATTGGAATTTCTTTTTAGCCCTGTAAATGAACAATAACTATTCTTTGCATCTCGTATTCTTCAGAATGCATATTTTAGTACGTTTCATAAATGCATATCAATTTTTTTCTGTATGAAAACGTGTAAAATCATGAAAAAACCTTTGAAACGATTTTTTCCCAGAGGCCGTAATGTAACGGAATACTTTTGACTGTACCTGTAAATGAACTAAACATGCTACAAACGTCGTTACACATAGAGACCGTGCTATGGTAAAGGTCAATAACATCTAAAAATTTCAGACCAATCCGAGTATATTTACGAGAGTTAGAGAGCGGACAGACGGCTAGACAAACCAAAGTCATAAACACTTTTCAACTTTGTTGAAAGGTGTTAAAAGGGAAATATAAAAGTAAAATAAATGATTGAAAGGAAATATAAAAGTAAAATAATGAACTTTAAAAAATATATACTAAAGCAGTTTAATCTATAAGCTTCCTATCAGGCATGAAAAACACTTTATTTCAATGCTTAAATATAATATTTTATTTTTTAAGGGTGTATTTCAATCCAAACTGCTTATTTTCTGATTCATTTTTTAATTCCTTTTTGTTCTCAAACGCATCAAACTGAAAAATTCTCTTATTTAGAAACTACCTAATGTGCCGTGCTTCTCGATTTTTTGATAAATGCAGAAAATATTACAAAAAAATGCTGTCAAAGTAGGCGTTTTGAACCGAATTTTTCACAGCGGAAGATCTGGGAATGAAAAAAAAAAAGGGGTCTTACTGAGAAAATAATTATTTAAAACTTAAATTCTAATGAATTGAGGGGAAAATGAAATCACACGGCCTCTTAAACATCTCTTCAAAAATCACCTCAGCAAGTTTCATGTTTTTACTTTTAAAAATGAGTCTGAAAATGTCTCAGAAAATATCGAGCTGTTGAAGGTGGAAAAATATTTTTTAGAATACACCTTTAATGCCAATATTTATGTGTATCGAAAACGTAGAAAATGAGTTTACAATCGAAGAAAATTTAATAACTGATTCTGAATGTCTATAATTAAATATTTGATTAAAATCGCAAATAGAAAAAAAATGCTTACATACAATTAAAAATAAATAAATAAATATACCAATTTGAAAAACACTAAAAATAATAATTAGTATTTTTAATTGTACTATTAAACAACAACTAACTGCAATAGATGAATTAAATGCATTATTAGATTTAGCAATTTCTCAAAAATCTTTTCATATGTTATAAGGAATTCCTATTATTTTATAATTTTGGCAAATGTTAAATCTGAAAACATTGGTATGAAGATTCAGGATTTTAAATAATAATTTAAAATATTATTAGCAAAAAAAAAAAAAAAATCTTTCAAAAGTTACGCTATTATAATAAGTAAAAAGACATTTTCCCACTATAATGTTAATTTCTAAACTGAAACAGTTTCGTAATATCATACTATTCGAATATAATATTTAACTCCAAAACAATAATGACGATAAATACTGTTATATGAGTGTAAAGCGTCGTTTACACGGAGCGAGTTTACTAGCTACAAGCCGGCGAATTCACTAGCTGCTAATAAACTCGCCCCGTGTAAACACGTTGGCTAGCGAACTATCTGGCAGCTCAGCGAGTGCGAAAAAAGTTGAAAGCTCGGCTACTTTTCTCGCTACTCGCTGGCGTGTCAGCTATCTGGCTAGTAAACTCGCTGTGTGTAAACGTTGTTGCTAGTGAAATCGCTGCGAGTATTCGGTGGTTCGGGGTTCTGTAAATGTAAACAATGTCGACTGAAGCAGTTCGTGTCGGCGTGAATGAACAAAATATATTTTTCGAATAAACTTAACAATTAGGATACCAATAATTAAAATATTTTTGAGAATTATTCACTGTTTGAAATAACTACCGTAATTATCACAAGGTGAATATTTTAATTATTTTAGATAGATAGTTGAAAGTACTAATGTCGGGGAATTGCAGTTATCAAATTATTGAGACTGTACAATGTTTAGAGGGCAATAATTGAAAAAAAAAAATCGAAAAAATAAAAGTTTTGGCGTATTAGTGAATAGATTCGTATATTTTCCACTATTTTTCTCAGTTAAACTACCTGAAAGTACTTTTAGTAATTAGTATTACAAATATGATAGGAATGATACTGAGGGTTGAATGTTTTAAATTCTAAATAAAATAATTTCAAAATAAAACTGCAGAACTATGATCGAGTTTGAGGCTACTAATCTGCGGATTTACTAGTTCAGTTATTACCATAGATTTTATTAATATTACATTCATTTTTTGTGAGAGATGAATAAGTAAAAATGTTTAAGACAGATAATAATAGATTTTTAACAACTTCAGTAACTTATTTTTTTTTTTTTTACAAATTTAATGTTTCTAACTGAGCGAAAAAATGCCCAGGCCAGGAATCGAACACAGATCATTGGCTTACAGGGCTAATGCTCTACCGTATAAGCTAATTAGGCCGACAACCGGTGAGCATATCTGCAAGCCAAGGATCTGTGTTCGATTCCCGGCCTGGGCAATTTTTCACTCAGCTGGAAATATTCAATTCGTATGATAGCTTTAGCAATCAGTTTGATTGTGTTAAAATATAGTTTATCGTAATTTCCCGCGTATCCGCTACGGCTTCGTTAAGTCTTTTCAGACCGGAAATTTTATTGAAAAAAAGAAGTCAAATAAGTGACAAGCAGAAGCAAGTCACATTTTATTTAAAATAAACTCTGAAAGGAAATTGAGTTATCCGAGGTGCGGCAGATGGACGCGAAATCACGCGCTTTAGGTTTTATTTAAATGGGGAGGGGCTGAGCCCTATGAGCCTCTCTTTTCCATATGCCCTTAAACAATATGCTTTACTTCCTGGTTTGTTTCATTGATTGGCAGATAAACTAAACAGGGCAGAGTTATAAAAAAAATTATGTGATTAAAATATTGAAAATTTTATTAACCACATGAAATTAATTAAAAGCAGCACTATTTATAAAATTTTGGTGTTCCTATTAAACATCAGTGAAATTGCAGTTTTAGCAACGATTACATGGGGTGCCCATTACTGAAAATAGACTAATTAAACGTTACAATAATGGACACGGGTCTTAAAACCTTAAAAATTAATGAAATTTTATAAATGATCATTAGAATATAAAATTCAAATTTCATCTTTTAATTTCGTATTGAAGTAATCTGTGTGTTTTATTTTTTATAACACTCTTGGTATACACTTAAAAACTCGGCAATATCATTTGCGTTCCACTTCAATTTTCCAAGGACACACACACACACATTAAAAAAAAAAAAAAAAAAAAAAAAAAAAAAAAAAAAAAAAAACAGACAGGAAAACTCGGCACTTAATATAAAAACAAACACTGTTTTCAGAAAAAAAACATAAAAGAAAGCTTTAGAACACAGCAAGTGACGCAATAGCGAGTTGGCTACTGAGCGAGCAAACAAGTTCGTGTGTAAACGATCACTATCTCGCTAGCTGACTCGCTCGCTACTTTTCTCGCCGGCTTGTAGCTAGTAAACTAGCTCCGTGTAAACGAGCCTTTAGTAATCAGAAAAAAAAATAAGAAGCCGAAAAAAATTCCACATCACTGTCTCAATCTCAAGTAACTGCAAATTAATGTTTATATTCATCCAACTATGAATGTAGACATGAATTTCTTTTTTTTTTTTTTTTTTGAGCGATGGCCGATTAACACATTTTACAAAACAGTGTCGATTAGAAAATTTCGCTTCAAGACAATTCCAGATCAGTCACTTTCTATATGTAGAACATAAATCTATTTAATTCATAATCGTAATATACAAACAGAAATAAAAAATTTAAATTAAATAAGACTTACCTTTTTTTGCTGTAAATTAATAATATCCGAGTATTTTTGCCCGAAAATGGCAGACGTCTTTCTCTTACATTTAAAAAAGCAAAAACAAAAGCTGACATTGTAGGCTTGGTCATGTTCTTTTCCCGCGTGTATGACAAAAAGTTCTCTGTTTACCCTGCGGTTGCGGTCATATAATCCGACGCAGACGATCTTCAGCAGCTGATTTTACTGTTTATTTGCAGTCCTAACTTTCAGGCGGAATAGTTTTATGAGTTAGTCTGTAATTAAAATTTTCTATTTGAAGAATTTTCCAATGCATTTTACCATTTCTTTTTTATCAGTTTCAAAAAAATTCATTTGAAAACGGAAGTTTATTAGATAAAACACTGCTTAAATTTTTAAAATGTGTAAAAATAAATTTAATGGTAATAATACCACCCCCCTTTTTTTAAGTAAAGTTTGTTTCATGCGTAATAAATAAAAAATATCTTCTTAATAAATAAAAAAAATGTTTTCGAGGATAAAAAATTTTTCTTTGTCAATCTGTCAATATTTTCATGTTAATTTTCTGCAGAAGAAAACAATTTGTAAAATAACTTTTTTAAAAGTCATACCTCTAAAACACAAATTGGAAATGCGAAAAATTAATTATATCATGTGTTTTGCATAAATTTTGTATATATATTTTTTTTTTCGGAAAAGGCTAATTTTATTTAAAAAGGCTGAAAAAAGTAAATTTTTTTTTTTAAAAGCAGTTACTAAAAATAGATTAACAGGAAAAAAATATGACTTGAATGCAAATTATAAAGCAATAAATGCATATATGACTAAACTCTGAAGATTCTTTGTGCGTGCTCATTAAAATCTGCAGACTTAACTGTAATAGAAAATGTTTAGTTTGAAACCACAGAAGTGTTTCGACCAGTGGTCGCCAAAAAAGTTAAAAAATTTCCTCCCTGCAAACTAAATATGTAAAAAGTATAGATTTAATATTTCTAATTCTAAATATGTTTCAAATTGCTCCAGCACATAGCATTTTTCTGAGAAATACTTTTATAATAATAACAATCCGTGATGTATTATTATATTAAATTGCAATGCTAGATAAAATTGAAATCATGAAAAAAGTATACTTTCACTTCTTAGATATCAAATTGATAAAATATAGCATGGAAATCTAGTTTGTTGATACTTGTACCGTGCATTTTTCTTTTTCTCCCCTCCCCCTTCTTTTCGTGTCCGAATTTACTATTTGCTGTCCACTAATATTCATTCCTTATGCCGCTGTAACTAGGGCATGTTTTAAATATTTCTCTTCATTTTCAAAAATTTTTGAAGTTAATATTTTTGTCACACTGTGATTTACAATATGGTGGTTTTTTTGTCACATATATGACGTGACGTACGTTACATGCAGTGACATAACAGTGACGTTACAATATTTTTTTAATTGCCGGAAAAATAAAATTTTACAATAAGTAACATGTTTTAAAGAATTTTTATAATTGTTTAAAGTTTTCTAAGAAGTTCACATCTCAGTCACAATGTGACATCACTGAGTGGTGGCATTTTGGTCACAGATGTGACGTGACCACAGTGACTTACAGTGACGTCACTGTGACCATGCATGCTATGAGGGTCTGCATGAATATACGTGCTATTCTTCCACAAATGAATACATATATTGTGCAATATCCATATATTCGTAAGCTATGGCGATAGATGATTTCATGCATTTTATTTTTCAGGGTGATCCCAAACATTATTATTTTTCTTTGATTTGTTGTTGGCCCCCTAATTGTCCTTTTCTGATCAAACCGCTTTTTCGGGATCGTTGTACATAGCAGATTTTTTACCTGAATAAATAGCTTGGACTTCTTTTGAAAAATCGGGCCAACCCGAATATGATCCAAGAGAGTCCAAACTCAACCCGAAATAAAAAAGTAAACTCGACCCGAACCCGATCCACAACGGAAAAAATAGCGCTAAACCGACCCGACCAGATCGCGAGTCGGTCAGGTGCGCGTAAAAGCGGGTAATCCGAGCCGATGCAAGGCTCTAACATGTGGATGTGTGCACAAACTGTCACAAACAAAATGTTGATCATATATTTCATATTTCGAGAGAAGAAAAAGTTTCTTAAAGAAAGAATAATATAAGATCACTTTTCTTATATACCTTTTATTTCTCATGCATTAAATTGAATATATACTCATTCATATTCAAATACGTATTTATTATCATCAACCCGATTTCCAAAAGTCCTAAATATGATCCGAAAGAATTAGTCTAGGGTGAACCTGACCCGCATGAAGAAAATTAAGGACAACCCGACCCGACGCACAACTCTCTGTTGAACTATCTCGAAGTATTCGTTATTCAGAGGTTTTACTATATTTGAACATTAAAGAATATAGATTTGTCCTTTCTTATGTAAAAGATAAAATCGATATTAGAGATATAATTGTACATTACTTTTCATAAATGCATTAAAACATGTTTTACTTTTATTTAATTCCGGGTTGAGGCTTGAAGTAGTTCAGGTTCCGGACTGTTACAACCTCCTCTGTGCTCTAGTCCATGTTTGTTTGTACACCAACGGGCGGAATATGTGTCCAGATCCAGAACCCCTGGTCGATTCCCTCACACGTACTGGCACTACTATATTCAAGGAACGTTAATATAATCGAAAGCCCTGAGGACCAAGAAGTTCTTATGTTGTGGTTATACAGTGCGTGTAAAAACTATAAGGACAGCAAAAAAGTGTAAAAATTTTGATAAATTGAAAATGCGACAAGTGAAATGGTAATTTAATGTTGATCATAAAGTAGAAATACTAATATAAAAGTCAACAGAATGTATCTGTGTCCTTTTTATTGCGAGAAAATCATAATTATGCAAAAAAACGCTATTTTTGACTGTGTAAAAACTTTAAGGATGCCGTGTGGTGACCGGCATTAAAGAATAGTCCCAATGTAACCCGTGCATGTCGTAAGAGGCGACTAAAAGGGGTTGGGCGAAAGGCTGACAACCTTTCCCTGGAAAAAAAACCTTGTTGCGAAGCCCTTAAATACAGATGTTAGACGGACTGATCTCATGGTAAAACGGACTGGAACTGGAAAACGGCTTATGAATTTTAGAATTGGAACTTGGAATGTTTTAAGTTTATACAGAGCTGGTGCAGTGAAGCAACTACAGAGTCGGATGGATAGTTATAGACTGGACATATTGGCCATACAAGAAGTAAGATGGAAGGAGAGTGGGATAAGAGATATTGGTAATTTTACAATTTTTAATAGTGCAAGCACAAGAAAAAACACGCATGGTACTGGATTTATGATCAGAAAATGCCTTAGAGAAAATATTATTGATTTTCACAATGTAAATGAAAGAATATGTATCTTGAGATTGAGAACAAAGTTTTTTAACATTTCAATAGTATGTGTCCATGCACCAACGGAAGATACCGAGGACGAACAAAAAGATACTTTTTATGAAACACTACAGATTGAATTTGATAAGATACCAAAACATGATGTTAAAATGGTGATTTTAATGCTAAAATTGGAAAAGAATACACTTTTGTACCAACAATTGGAAAATTTAGCTTACATGATTTGAGTAATGAAAATGGAATAAGAGCTGTGGACTTCGCTGCTTCTAACAACTTAATCATAAGTAGCACATGTTTTGAGCATAAGAACATACATAAAGAAACTTGGATTTCCCCTGATGGAAAGACAAAAAACCAAATTGACCACATTATGATTGACAGAAGACATGCTAGTGATGTTATGGATGTACGAAGTTATAGAGGTGCGGATTTAGATACTGATCATTTCCTTGTTATTATGAAATACAGACAAAGAGTTACAAGATTTCGAGATGCAAAAGGAACTAAACAAGTAAAATTTAAAACAAAAGATTTACTAAACATGCAGAGAAGAAAGGTTTATCAATGTAAATTAACAGAAAGAATTGCTAGTGAATATGCTGAATTTAATGAGGAAGATATAATCAATAGTAAATGGGCTAAATGCAAAAATATCATATTAAAAACTGCTGAGGAAGTAGTTGGAAAGGAAGAAAGGAGGGAAATTAATGAATGGTTTGATGATGAGTGTTGGCAACTGATTAAGAAAAAGAATAAAGCAAGAGGAAAAATGCTGAAACATAGAACAAGACAGAGTGAAAATCACTTTAAAACAATCAGAAGAAATACTCAAAAGTTGTTACATATGAAAAGACGAGCTTTGGAGCAGAGTAAAATTCAAGAAATTGAAGACCTATCAGTATTAGGTGATATAAGCCAAATGTATTCAAAGCTTAAAGGAATCAAAAAGGGCTATCAACCACGCACCCTTTTTTGTAAAGACAGAAATGATAAACTTATTGGAGGGCACGCAAATGTGACAGATAGATGGGCAGAATATTTTGAAGAATTATTAAACAGACAGTCAAATGACGAAAGAGAAATACAATCTAATCATAATGATTATGACATGAATGAAGAAAACTGTGAACCACCAACTGTAGAAGAAGTAAGGGATGCTATTGCAAAATTAAGAAATGGAAGAGCACTTGGTGAAGATTTGATAAGTGCTGAGCTTTTGAAATATGGTGGAGAGAAGTTGGTACAAATGTTACATGATCTAATAGTAGAGATTTGGCAGAATGAATATATACCAAATGAATGGAATGGTGCTATTATTATCCCAATTCATAAAAAGGGAAATATCTTAAATTGCCAGAATTATAGAGGCATAGCCTTATTAAATGTTACATATAAAGTGTTGGCAAAGATAATTGCAAAGCGATTAGAACCGTATGCTGAAGTGGTGATAGGTGATTATCAGTGTGGTTTTAGGAAAGGAAGATCAACAGTGGATCAAATCTTTAGTATCAGCAACATCCTTGAAAAATTCTATGAACAAAATATTAATTTGCACCAATTGTTTGTTGATTTTAAACAGGCCTATGACAGTATAAACAGAAATAAGTTATTTGAAATATTAAAGGAATTTAAAATACCTGATAAAATAGTTAAGCTTATAAAATTAACACTGGAAAATACAAAAGCTAAAGTTAAGGTACAGGGAAGACTTTCAAGAGAATTTGCAGTGAATTCAGGTCCAAAGCAAGGTGATGTTCTCTCTACAATTCTTTTTAATTTATGCCTGGAGAAAATAATTAGAAGCATTTACAACAACAGAGGTGGTACTATTATGAATCGCTCCCTCCAAATCCTTGCATTTGCAGATGATGTTGATATAATTGCTAGGAATAAGAAAGTCTTGATTAAAACATACAATAAATTAGACACGGAAGGAAGAAAACTAGGCCTCGTGGTTAATAAAGAAAAAACAAAATACATGAAAATGGACCGAATGAAATCACAGGCAACAGCAGCTTTAACAATAAATAATGAATTACAATTTAATGAAGTAACAGAATTTAAATATTTAAGATCTACGATCACCTGTGATAATATGGTAGAAGCAGAGATTAAAACCCGACTTGCAGCAGGAAATAGATGCTATTTGTCTCTTCGAAACATTCTAAAATCATCTCTAATATCTCGTACATCCAAACTTAAAATTTATAAAACTGTTATAAAACCAATAGTAATTTATGGTAGTGAGACCTGGACCACTACACAAAAAGATGAAAAGCTACTTATCACTTGGGAAAGGAAGATCTTAAGGCAAATTTTTGGACCTATTAAAGAAGGCAATACATGGCGTATAAGGGCAAATATGGAGTTAGAACAGTTATATAATGAAAAAGATATAATAAATACTATAAAAATAAGAAGAATGCAATGGTTAGGCCATCTAATCAGAATGAGGGATGAGCGAAGCACAAAGAGGATTTATAGTGGTAATTTATTTGGGAAAAGTATTGGTAGACCCAGGAAGAGTTGGATAAAAGAGATAGAGAAAGATCTTGCAGAAAACCAAATTATAAAGTAAAGGCCAGAGATCGGAAGGTCTGGAGAAGTATATTGAGGGAGGTCAAAATCCTACATGGATTATAGCACCATTGTGTAAGTAAGTAAGTAAAAACTTTAAGGACACTTGTATTTTTTTTATAGAAATGGTATATATAATTATTATTAAGGATCGACCGAAACAGGTTTTTAATGCCGAAACCGAATTTCGGAGATCTTCCTATTTTCGGCCGAAAACGAAAACGAATATGTCCAAAAACTTTCTTAAAGCAATTAAATTGTATGTATTATAGTAATTAATAAATACATAAATATATTATTAATTAATTATACGTATTTATTAAATATGCATAATAATTAATGAATTATGCGTATTTTTGAAGTATACACAATTATTAATTAATTATACGTGTGGCTCAAATTGCCTCTCTGTGCCTTAGATCCAAAATCTGAGTTTCGCCGAAAACGAAACTCAGATTTTGGACCGAAACTCAACAGAAAATATCAGTATTCCGAAAATCTCGTTTCTTCCGTCGGAAATTTTTAACATTTCTCATCGATTTGACGATTTGAGCATTATCGGCCGGCTCAAATGAGACTGTTTATTGCTACGAACTTCGTTGTTTGTAATTATCAATCATGACTGACTCAAGACTTGAATGCAAATTATAAAGCAAGCAATGTATATATAACTAAACTTTTTCACGTGCTCATTAAAAGCTGCAGACATAACAGTAATAGTAAATTTTCAGTTTGAAACCGCAGAAGAGTTTCGAATACTCTTTGAGAAAGTTCAAGTATAACAGATGATCATTTACAGAAATCATTATAAAAGATAAATCGAGGTGTGTATACATAAAACTAAACTATTTTTTTATTAAATGAAATTCGTATAATTAGAAAATCTTTCTGTGTCGTTGATGAATTAATTACGTATTATTTTGTATGAAAAAAAAAGTTTTGAATCTAAGGCACAGAGACTTGGGCCACACGTATAATTAATTAATAATTATGTATATTTCATAAATACGCATAATTAATTAATTATTATGCATATTTAATAAGTACGTGTAATTAATTAATAATATATTTATGTATGTATTAATTATTTTAATGCATACAATTTAAGTACTTTAAAATGTTTTTGGACATTTTCGTTTTCGGCCGAAAATAGGAAGATCGCCAAAATTCAGTTTCGGTTTCGATCTTAAAAACCAGTTTCGGTCGATCTTTAATAATAATTTTATATAACACTAGCTAAAGTACCCGGCGTTGCCCGGAATTTTAAGAATGTTTCTTTTGAAAAATCAATTTCAAAATTTAACATGCAACATAAAAAATAAAATAACAAAAAAAAAAAAAAAAAAAAAAAAAACCACTCGAAGTGTTGTACACATGAATCAAATAAAAACCCAATATAACAAGTGGGTAAGTGTGATCACAGATCGCACAGAGTGTTTCGTTTAACAGTCCTTTCAAAACACTTTATCCTTTTAAAAAATCTGTTAGTTCCACATTTCGCAACCAGGGGCACACTCTATTCTAAACAAAGCTCTATCCGAACAAAACTCCGTTTTATATACTATCCGTAGGTATATTAGTCGAGGGGATTGGGCCGATAGCACCCGAGATAAGTAGGTGCCCCTGGCGGTAAAAAGTGGAACTATAATATGTAAGGCTATGGTGCATAATATGAAAGAATGGTCAAAGAGGTGTCGGCAAATGTTGGAAAAGTGTTCCCTGGGTGAAAAGGACGGAGGCTAGAAAAACTGCTTAAAATACGCAAGTTAGAGCCCGGAAGAGTATAATATAACACTTTTTGAAAATTTTATGATTGGCCTCAGGTGTTCTGCTATAAGTATGCAAAATTTCAAATCTCCAATTTAATAAGGGTCAGTTAGAAAGAATTGCTTAAAATACGCATGTGGCAGCCCAAAGGGTTAAATGTACGACTTTTTCAAAATTTTATGGTTTGTCATTTGATGTGAGGTGTTCAGCTATAAGTATGCAAAATTTCACGCCTCCAACCTGAATAGGGGCTCACTTAGAAAGAATTGTTTAAAATACACATGTGGGAGCTCAAAGTGTTAAATGTACGACTTTTTCAAAATTTTATGGTTTGTCGTTTGATGTGAGGTGTTTAGCTATAAGTATGTAAAATTTCACGCCTCCAACCTAATTAGGGGTGCACTTAGAAAGAATTGTTTAAAATACACATGTGGGGACCTAAAGGGTTCAATGTACGACTTTTTCAAAATTTTATGGTTTGTCGTTTGATGTGAGGTGTTCAGCTATAAGTATGTAAAATTTCACGCCTCCAACCTAATTAGGGGATCACTTAGAAAGAATTGTTTAAAATACGGATGTGGGAGCCCAAAGGGTTAAATGTACGACTTTTTCAAAATTTTATGATTTGTCGTATGATGTGTGCGGTTCAGCTATAAGTATGCAAAATTTCAAGTCTCCAATATGTATACTTTCTGAGAACGGGCTCTGTGACAGATGGACAGACGGACAGACAGACAGAGGAGCGAGACGAATAGGGTTTCGTCAGATGAACGAAACCCTAAAAATGTATAAATTTATATAACAGACGCAAAATAATACAGCTATAAATGAACTTATTTTCATTCATCATTGGAGCAATAATGTTAAAATACACCAATATTTCCATAATTGAGTTTTTATCATGCTTCAATACATTTTTTCACACTTGTAGGACGTTAATTCACCACGTCCTTTATATTTCCAATATGACGTAATATTCCATCTTTTTTTTTTCGTTAAATTAATTAAATAACTATAATTTTTCACACAGAATTCATAAAACAGAAAAATTATGACGTAACATTTACTTTTGTTTTTAATTCGTCAAACTATTTATTTTATTTTCCTTTTGCACGTGGAAATTTTGCTGTAGAACAGTTATGGTGTCATTTTCACTTTTTTTAAATTCGTCAATCCATTTATTTCATTTTTTTTCACGCGGAAATCTTGCAATAGAAAAGTAATTGTTGTGGTAAGAATTTTATATTGGATTTTTAAGTGTTGGCAACAGCTATAACGAAAAATGTTTCAATTTGATTGGAAATTGCTGTTAAATTTGGGTTTTTTTATTAATTAACAAGTAAAACAAATCATGCGTTTAGCATAGATTATGAAACACTTTCCAACACTTCCTGAATGCTTTAACAAAACTTCGTTATTTGGAGAAATAAGGTATATAAAAGAACTAAGTAAACATTTTAGAAAACGCATGAAACATTTAAAAAACTGATTTCTGCAGTTACCGTATATAGCCAAATATGTATTCCAACTCTTTTGAACAGCCCTGTATTTGATATGTAGGTTGATATATATAATATATAATGGGAAAATTTAGTTTAGCAAGAAAACTCACAACAGGTTGAAATTTCTCTTTCAGCAATTTATACTAATAGATCAAAACATACTTGTATACATTTGTACAGCCGTGTAGTTAACCCAATACCTTTATTACGCGCCACTATTTAGCTAAAGTTTAATTCAAAGTAAAACACTCTTAAAACTACTGAAATCACATTTCCAGAAATTATCATTTATAGACGGCCATGTATCCAATTCTTTGCATGACCCTGTATATCCTTTTATCTATGTTCTACAAACATTTCTTAGTAAACCAAATGCAGTTCTGCGTAAAAATGCATAACTTATTAAAAAAAAAACCTTTAAGCAATTTGCAATCATACCCAGTAACATTACGAATTATTTTGTGTAGCCCTGTACATGAATTAAAACATTTATACACACCATATACTATGCATAAATATAGTGAAACATAAAAGCACATAACATATGTAAAAAGGCATTTCCTGCAATCATCGTTACTGTACAGTACTTCGGATACAATATAGTATCTGAAATCTTTTGTGTGTCCCTGTAAATGCTATGCACTTCGTATTATAGATGAAATAAGTTATAGTAAACCTCAGCAACGTATATCAATTTCATTATACATGAAATAATTTAACATAATTAAAATAAACCGCAAACAATTCCCTCCACCCCTATATCGGTCTGTAACGGAATTATTTTGTGTGGCCCTGTAAATGAATAATAACTATTCTTTGCATCGTATATTCTACAGAATGCATATTTTAGTGCACTTGATAAATGCATATGAATTTTATTATGTTTGAAAGCATGTAACATCATTAAAAACCATTTTAAACGATTTTTTCCCATAGGCCGTAATGTAACGGAAAACTTTTGACTGTCCCTGTAAATGAACTAAACATGGTAGAAACTTTATTTGAAATAGGGATCGTGCTATGGTAGAGGTTACTAACATCCAAAAATTTCAGAACGATCCGACTATATTTACGAGAGTTAGAGCGCGGACAGACGGCCAGACGAACCGAAGTCATAAAAACTTTTCAACTTTGTTGGAAAGTGTTAAAAATGAACTATAGGTTATTTCGATTCCGGATTACTTTAGTTGCCTCGGCCGTGTTTTAATACACATGTACGTAGCATTTCACAATTCTGTCTTCCAAACTGTGGATTTGTATAACATTACAGACAGACAAATTTTCATTTTTATATATTAGATTTCTATAAAAAAAATACTGGTGTCCTTAAAGTTTTTACACAGTCAAAGATAGTTTTTTTGAATAATTGTGATTTTTTTCGCAATAAAAAGGACACAGATACATTCTGTTGACTGTTATATTAGTATTTCCACTTTATGATCAACATTACCATTTCACTTGACGCATTTTCAATTTATCAAAATTTTTGCTGTCCTTATAGTTTTTACACGCACTGTATTATCCACTCTCTAAGTGCATACTTCCTAGTTTAGTGGTTATAATACCTAGTTTTAAATGAAAACAGACATTCCAATTTGGATTTGAGCAATACAAAACGAACCATTCAGCTTTCTAGAAATATGATGTTTGCTTCTTAGGTAAAAATAATTTTAATTCCGTACTTTTTGTATGACTATAATATTTTGTGATTTGTATCAACAAAACAAATGCCTTTTAAAATCGTGTTAAATGGACGACAAAACCGATCAGCCAATTTTTACAATTGTAAAATTTCCGCCTTTTCTAGCGTTAAATTTCAACAAAATTCTAAAAGGATTTTCAGAGAAAAAGCATGAAAACAAACTTTCTTATAATAGAAGGCAATAATAATGGTTAATTTTTTATTTATATTTTTAGAATGCTAAGTGATTTTTAGAAGACCATTAAAGATGATTTATTTGCACTTAAATTTTAAATGTCTTTCCTAAAAAAAAAATAAATTAATATTTTTAAAACCCTAAAACAAGTGGCATAAAACTATATAACTTTTCAAAGGAAGTATAAAAAATTTCCTTGCATTTGTAGGCTTAAATGTGTGCAAATTTATATTAACACTATACAGACCTCAAACAGTGTTGCCAAATCTGGCGGTTTTTTTATTCAGAAATTTCAAGTTAAAACAAAAAAATTTTAATACAAATATTCCTTTATTTTATTCACGAAACAACCAAAAATAACTGTTCAAACTTCTGGAGAGGATGTACAATTTCTTAACGATAGTTCTACTAGTATTAAAAAATGCTCTGACGAGCACCAAAAAAGGCTAATATGTTTTTAAGTATGAAAAAGGGTTTGACAAGTGCTTCTAATTGAGCATGAAAAAGGACAAGGGGTACCTTCTTGGCTGCAGCTCACTGTCAATGCCAACTTTGAAAAAGTCATATTTGCGCTTATTCCATACAAAAAAACAATTCGCAGTACTTTAGTAAAATTTTCCGTCGTGCTTTACATGTTAACTGCACTGTTCCACTATTGTACTGCACATGCGTCTGCAATGCAACTTTGTACAGTGCACTGTGTACCATTATTTCTCTACAAATTATACTACACTGTGCATTCTTATTATGCTTTTAATTTTTGAACCTCAGCGCACACTCACACTGTGCTTTTGTACTTCCGTATTAAAGGTGTCTGCGTCTAATGTTCGTTTATAATTTACATATGCACTGTTGTACTGCATAGTACATCTTACAGCCATATCCACTTGGATATAATTTCAACAATCAATAAATGCATTATATTGTAATGCATGCACATGTGGAATTGTTCCTATGCAGAATGCTGCATCAGTCTACACTGCACTACAAATCAGTTTTCTGTACAGTTCTACACTGCGGAAGTGCTTGGTGGCACTGCATGAGTGTGATACGCTGCAGGAACTAAGATTTTTGGTACTATGTCGCCTTACATTCATATTTAATCAGGCTGCGTCTTTACTGTCTGTGTCTTTACACTACACATTTTTATCGTAACTGTGGCTGATTATTTTTTATATGGAATAAGCGCAAATATGATTTTTTCAAAGTTGGCATTGACAGTGAGCTGCAGCCAAGAAGGTACCCCTTGTCCTTTTTCATGCTCAATTAGAAGCACTTGTCAAACCCTTTTTCATACTTAAAAACATATTAGCCTTTTTTGGTGCTCGTCAGAGCATTTTTTAATACTAGTCTTTTAAATTTTTTTATAATTATATATTGAATATAAATAAACCTGAGTTCTTTTAAATATTCCCAATACTTTTATCTTATTTCGCACAATAACGCACTAGTTAACCAAGTAATGCACACTGTTTTAAGAGGTTCAAAGTTTTTAAATCAAATTCAAGTTATTTTTATTCATAATTTAATTTACTTGGGCTACTTAAATATAATTAATATAATTCCTTAAACTGATATTAGTTTTTGGTGCATTAAAATATCTCAATTTGTTGATTCTCTCTAAACAAGTAAACCCTATTGGTTTACAATGGGAGTCTATAGGTAATTGGTGATATATCGCCAAGTTGGCAATAAACTTGGCGTTATTTGGTGACAGAACAGGGGCCAGCCTATGGTAACCCCACTTATAGGTATGGAGATGCATTAAATGCTGTTCTATAAACAATGAGATACGTTTCATTGGAGCGTTGCCATTAAACAATTAACAAATAATCGTGATTTCTGTGACACATACGATAGCGTAATACATATATAGATTAGCGTGGAAATCAAAGATTTAGGCCACATCGTATTGCTTAGCTAGACCGGTTATACTAACGTCGTTCTCATGTTTTTCTACAATTTCTTTTAATGAACAGTAATTCGCTTAAGCTTCTTACTACTGCTATCACTAAGCACTTTTTCATTCTTAGAAGTCATAATGAGAGCTAATATTAGCGCAAACCTGAGTAAAAGTAAAACAAAAAGTTAATTTTTTTACAGTAATAAAGGTACACAAAGCATTCTGATATGCACACCTTACTCCAAACTTGACTAATAACAACATGTTATGTGAAGGTTGCCAACTGAACTATTCGGCAGCCTTGGTCGTGAACCGAGATATTGCACGCCAACCGAGTCAAATTTTGATCATCGAAGTTGGACATAAACCGAACTGGTCGTAAACAGAGGTGGTCGTGAACCGAGGTTCCACTTATATTTTGACCTATAAGTTTGCAAATATGGCATTACTTATATATTCAGTGGCGATGATCATTAAGCATCTTGGCGATTTTGGCGATGAAACTCACCGATTTCAAAGTAACGTTCCGAAGTGTACTTGAACCGCCACAGATATCATATGAACATCACGTTGACGCGATTTTTTTCTGACGCCAATGTCATATACGCACCGCACCGGGGTACTTAACTGGCGCCAAAGTTTTGTTATTTTGCTTGATATGGTAACCCGAATGTTGTTGTTTATTTATTAATAAAATGTTTATTTACTTTTATTTTTTAAAATTATATAAATTGTTTTGTTCTATTGTTATTAATTAAACTTTTATAAATTTATTGTTAATCCCTTTTTAAAAATATATGTGTAACTGGTATTCGAAAACGAGGTTTTCGCCAAATTGGCGTCAGAAAAAATATCGCGCGAACGTGGTGCGTATATGACATCTGTACCATACTTGGTACAACTTGATTATCCTGTCGGCCAAAAAATTATCGCCAAACTATAAGATTAAATAACAATAACGGATCATTGTAAATGTTACATTCACTTGACATTAAACACGATACACGTTTTTGTTACGTCATCAAGTGATTTTTAATTCAAGTTTTGGCACAGTTGTCATATACGCATATTGGCGCGATTTTTTTGACGCCGCTAATGTCATATACGCACCGGGTACTTAACTGGCGCCAAAGTGTCGTTATTTTACTTGATATGGTAACCCGGTAATAGATGATATATTAACGATGTTTTTGTCAAATTGGCGTCAGAAAAAATCGCGTCAATATGGAGCGTATATGACCAGTTTTTATTAGTATTTTTATTAATGTTTTACTTATTTATTTATTCTTCCGTTATATAAAATAAAAATTACGTCAGTTTGTATCATTTGGCGAATAGTTTGGCGAAATTGGTCGACGGGATAATCAAGTAGTACCGTATATTTTTGCTGTACTTTTCGACAATATCTTAAGCAAAAGTACCTAGAGTTAAACGAAACCCTAATTATTTAAGGCACAGATGTCGTATACACAACGGGTTTGGCGCGGGGTTTTTTTCTGACGCCAATTTAACGAAAACCACGTTTTCGTATAGCAGTTACAGATATATTTTTAAATTACTTTCTATTATTTTAAAAAGGAAATAACAATAAATAAAGAAAAGTTTAATTAATAACTATAGAACAAAACAATTTATATAATTTTAAAAAATAAAATAAAAGTAAATAAATAAAGAAAAGTTTAATTAATAACTATAGAACAAAGCACTTTATATAATTTTAAAAAATAAAATAAAAGTAAATAAAAAAATAATTGATAAATAAACAACAATAGCTCAGTTTCCGTATCAGGCAAAATAACGCCATTATCGCGCCAGTTATGCACACTGGTGCGTATACGACATCTCTTCCTTATTTAAAATAGATGGGGTGGTTTTTTTAAGGTATGCTTAGTATGTGAAGTATTTATGATAATTAAAAAAAACTTACATTTACCTCCTGAACAGAAGCTTTGGATTTACCCTGTTTTTTTCCTATTAATTCATTTGTGCTCCATTATGTCTATTACTGCAGTTCAAAATATTAATCAAGAAAGTTTATATATATATTTATGAAAATTATGCGTTATCTGCTTAGGTTGACGTCAGTTTCAAAAGTACAAAAATCTGTCAGTTGAATTTCAATTTTTATTGACTAATAAAAACAAAAGTACACGTGTTATCCTTTTTTTTTTTAATTATTGTACTGCTTTTTAGGGAGTGGCATCACGAAAGAAATTATTGAATTAGAAAATTAGAAAATGAAAAGGAGAGATTTTTATAATTTTATGGAGACATTATAAAAGACAAATTCGATTTTGTCAGCGACCGTTAAACATACAAAGATGAAAAAAAAACCTATTCTAAGTTTTAACAAGAGGATCAAAATAAAACAAAAACGAAGTTAATCCACCCACTGGAACGTTAGCTACACTTTGTTGAATTTTGTGTCTTCATTTTTTCGTTTAAGATTAAATAAAAAACTACTGAAAGCTACAGTAATTTTTTAAATGCTATCAGTTTATTCGTCTCGTCGAGTTCTATCTTTCAAAAGAAAAATCATTGTCGTATGTCAACTGGTTCGCCAGAAATTTAAGAAAGTCGTTTGCATTTTCTATTTTTTCTTAATCATATTATAGCTTAACGCTGCCGCGTTTGCTATGATAAATGAAGCTTATATGCATCAAGTGGCCTGTCTTGTGTTCTTAAGGTGTTTCAAATTTCCTGAACAACGCGAAATTTTCTGACACATTTTCAGACTCATTTTTAGACGAAAGTCAAAAAACTAGCAAGCCTGACTGTTGAAGCAATTTGGAATCGAATAGCGTTTTCCATATTTTGATAAATAGATAACATATCGAGTTATAAGCAATTCTTGTAACGTGACGACAGGTTCCCCCTCCCCTTTCTCACGTTGTCGCGTGAAGAAATCGGTTCAAAAAGTGAATTTTTACATTATTTTCTGAAAGAGCTTCTGCCTTTACCAAAAATGGAAAACGTCATTCGGTTACATAGTTTCCGAATAAGGACACTTGCCAATTTCATGCGTTTCCGAAAAAACTTTTCATATTCCCATTACTAGTTGTTCTTGCCAGTTGACGCCTTAGGCCAGTCGTTTTATCAGGATGCTCGATTTATAGGAATCTCCAGCGTCTTTGCAATAGATGGCAGCACCAGAGTATTCAGTGGTCTTTGCCCACGGCATGAAAGTTACCTAGTGATCTACACGGGCCGGCAAAAAATGGCCGAACTTTCAAACGGGCCAGCAGGGATCGGACCGACAAAACAAATTTAAAGGGCCCACTGGCGCGATATAAAAGTTTGGACGAAACCGATAAAATATGAACCATTTTCAATGAATATGACTTTCGCGAGAATGAGTGTAAATGTACGTCACGATGCTTTGATCGCAGGGGGGTAGCTACAGATGTTTTTTCGGGGGGGAGAATTCGAAAATTTCCCAACTTGAAACAAATTCTTCCAACTTTCAACTAAAGTGTGTATAATACATGTACCACAATGTGTATAATAATGATAATGAAAATGATGCATAAAAAATTCCTTTCCAAAGAAAAATTTTGAAACTGGAAACATAAAAATTCTAATTATTGGTTTGTTTAATAAAAAACAAACATGCAGGTCCAGAACACGATTTGACTGTTTTTAGAAAATGTCTGTCTGTGTGTATCTGACACAAATTTTGTGGTTGCTCTATCTCAAGAACTAATGTGCGGAATTTAATAAAACTTTTGATTCAGTTATATCTTGATAAGAATTAATGCTGATAAATTTTTGGTGTAAATCGCCCGAAAGGTGGCGCTGCTAAGCTGCATTTTTCACGAATTACATGATTTTATCGATAGTTATCGCTCAAAAACTGTTGCACGGAATTTGATCAAACTTCATATTCTGTTAAACCTTGACATAATTTGGTGCTTATTAGGATTTTGTGTATATTATATAACAGGTGGCACTGCTGTGCAGTATTTTTCACGATTTTCGCGTTAGCTATATCTGAAAAACTAATGCACGGAATTTAGTCAAACTTCATATTCGGTTGCACTTCCTTATTGGGCTTGGGTGTTTACTGTCCAAAGGTATCGCTTTTGTGTTCTTTGGGTTTGGAATTTTGGTTGCATCTAACAGGGTGTGTGCCGAAATTCAGTGAATTGTTTGAAAAATGCGAGGCTTATCTCCTTTTTAAATGAACACAATTAAACGTATCTATACCTTTAGAATTCATTATTATGGGCATAGAATTATTATTTAATTTTAGCATTGTGGTTGCAAATTTTGAGGTATTAACATATATGGCATAGAATAAAGTTTTGGGATTGGCACATCTGAATTGTTTTCATTTAACATTAATTCTTCTTGTCTTCAAAGAAGCCAACCTGATGATAACATCATCCAGTTTAATAAAATCCACTATTTGACTTTCACATTTTAAAAGCATTAGGCTGTCAAGCCTGTCATCCCTCATTGTAGTTTGTAATATATATATTTTTAAATTTTTATTTGACTAAAGATTCTTTCATTAGATGCAACGCCATAAAGATAAGCTTCTGTGAATGTTAAGATATGAGTATATAGTTTGACGTCATGACCCAAATAGTCTTTGAATTTCATGGCATGAATAAAAGGTTTGTTTAAAGCTGCTATCAGATTCACCAACTTTTCGAGCAATTTTTGAGCCAACTGTTGATTTCCTCCAACTTTTCGTGAAATATTGTCTCAACACCCAGTGTGATAGCAAACAGCAATATCCCCAACTTTTTATCCACAGCTCTAAAAGAGTATGCGCTCCCCCCCCCCCCCCCCAACTTTCAACATTTTAGCCAATCAGAGATAAGCGATTGATACGAATAGGCGATAAATATTAACGACTGGTACTAACTAGTAGTACTGGTTTTCCTCCAACTTGAGCAACGACAACCTTTTTCTCCCTTTGAACGGGAAAAAGTTAGGTTTAAAATCGGCTGAAAAGTTGGTGAATCGGATAGCAGCTAGTCAGTTAGGATTTGGTTTATTTCTATTTGACTCTGCAAGTCATGTACATCCGTTTCTCATATATAGGTGGAAACATTATTAACTTTTCTAAGTTAGTGATACTCAAATTTGCCTTGCATAGTTGAAATTTAAATATGAAATGTATTGGTGCAATATTCTCCTGATATAGGGAACATTGTCATTTAAGCTCATTACTAAATTGCCGAAATTTTCTTGTATTTCTTATAATTATTTTCTGTAAAACTTATGTGTATCAATGTTCATTGCTGTGCTATTATTTTTATCTATTCTCTTTGGTGAAACCGTTTTCCTACCGCGCTTTCGGAAGTTAGCTTCTTCAGTCACCTAATATTCATAATTGTTTGTGAACTTGTCTATAAAGAAATCTTTATTTCTTCAAAATTTTATTCCAGTGCAACGTGTCAGCGTTACCGTGCATGTCGATTTTTTCTTCAGATGATGGACAGCTTTCATAATCATATTTCTTTCCAAATTCAAATCGTCCTTTTTTTACCTTTATCATCCTCGAATGGATTTTTAGATGTTCCAAAATCTTCCACGAAAACTCTTTTCCTATTATGAAGGGTTCTTTCGTTCTGGTATTTATAGTCATTTTTTAGAACAGCTTTAAACACACAAGACGGACTTTTGGTTTAAAATTTCACAAACACCCATAAATATAAACGAACAGGACTAATGTATATTTCGCACACACACAAATAAAAGTAAAATGTGACAAATTTATCAGAACCAACGACTTCTTACATTCACATTTGCTCATATAACTCCCTTTTCTTTACCGCGAAGGGTTAACTAATTTTTGTGGCAAAAAATCACGAGAATGAGTAAAATATTGTCCAAAAATCGGCAAATTAGTTAAAATATTGCAATTTGTGAAAACTCATCAAATCTTCTTGCCCAGCTGTGTTTCAAGTAGGTGACTACATTCCTTTCTGTTATGATACAAGTGATCTCCAATTTTCAAAAAAAGGAGATGCAACCCCTTTGGATTAAAATAGCTGGATTCTGTTTTAGGAGGAGAAGGTGAGGTAGGTTGAAATTTTTGAGAAAGGAACAAAGTTTTGGAGGAAATAAAGGAACTGGAAAGTCAGCTATTGATGGACAGGAGTAGAGAAATTTAGGTCTGGTAGATGTATAATATTTTTGTATAACCGAAAAACACAATGATAAATTGAGTGCGGCTGATTTCTTTTGATAATTTAACTTGTTTACTGTTACAGTTCTCAGAAACATAATCACCAAAACAATAAAAATTTCGTAATTTTTTTAAAAAAAGAAATTGTCACAAAAATCTAGAATTTCCCAACTCTAAGCTCAAATTTCCCAACTTCACATATATTGGGGGGGGAGGCTCCCCCCCATACCCCCCCATGGCGACGCCCCTGTTTGATCGACAACATCAATACAGAAGTGTAATACGTCCAGCGTAGAGATCGGCATCGGATAGTTACATGGGATCTGACCCAGGGCTTAATTTTTTCAGCAGACTCGTGCTGGGCCCAGACCAGGATTGCATTTTTTTCTACGTAGTCGAGCAGGTCCGGAACAGGATTTAATTGTTCTCAGGATGTGTAGGCCAGGCAATATGTTTTGTAAAAATATTAATAGCGATGATGAACTTCTGTTAACGAAATCTTTGGAAATATACATCTTAATGTTGTTCTCAAATTCACAGCTAAACTTTCTGTCTAATTTTTAACTGTAACTATATGAAATTGACAGGACAGACTATTGAAGGGATTTGGAATCGAATAGCGTTTTCCATTTTTGATAAATAAATTACTAATCGAGATATAAGAGATTCTTGTCACGTGGTTGTAGGGTTTTTCTCCTTTCCCGTGACTCAAAGATGTATTGCCTTTACATTTATCAAAATATTATAATGCCATTCTATTACATAGTTTCTGAATAAGAACATCTGCCAATCTTATGCGTTTCCGAACAAAAATGAATTCAGAAATGTGTCAGAAAGTAGCTCCTCTGGATTTGAGAAAAGCCTAATAAATTACAAAGAAATATTTTCACAAACCTACTTTTTAGTATACAGCTTCAAAAGTTATTTTTTAACCCTCCTTTTCTTCTAAACTACATTAATTTTTTTTAATGAATCCCTATTTGAATGTTGAAACGTCTTAGAATCTAAGTAATCATTAATGTTGCTATTGCGTATTTTCTATCTTGCGAACACATCGTAATTTTAAAATACGTATACTGTAAAAATAGTCCATAACATGCAGTATTCTTTAAAAGAATCTTAATTGTATGTTAAGAAAAATCTGAATTTTTTGTAGAAATTGAGTTTTGCCGGATTTAATTGCTTTTTGCCCGGTCCATGCCAGTTTTCACTGACTTTTGTACGGGCCGGGCCGTGAAAATATAAACGGGCCAAGCCGGGCTCGGGCCGAATTTTTAATTTTTACAGCCGGCCGGCCCCTGAAGACCTCTAAAGTTACCTGGAAAAGTAGCCATGTAGCCCGAAAGATGAGTTATAGACGATGGGATAGAACGATCCCATGAAGATGTGTCGCTATGCGACCTAACAATGTCTGCTTGTAGAATTTAGAAGATGTTGCTTCATTTTTTAGGGTTCCGTACTTAAAAAGTAATAAACGGTCAAGTGCGAGCATTACTCGCGCAGAGAGGGTTCCGTAGAATAAATATATGAATTTGTAATTGTATTACAAAAAAAAAAAAAAAAAAAAAAAAAAAAAAAAAAAAAAACGTTGCTAAAAGAATACTAAGACTTTGTAAAAAACTATACAACGTAGGGTTGGGTATAACTGTATATATTAGAAAAGTGTAAATGGGTATACCATGAAAGTTCAAAGAGATATGGAACCTAAATAATATCAAATATAGCTATTCGTATAACTCTTTTTTTAATATTATCCTAATCTGTTTATGATGAACTTAATTCGGTACTGACAATAAAAGCAGTGCATAGTTAAACTTCATTTGGCATTTCATGAAACTAAATTCAGCGTAGTAATAACCTTTATTTCTACAAACCTTTATGCTAAAACAAAACCTTTGTTCAAAGTTTAAATTTGGCATTGTGCTAAGCGCGCTTCGAATTCAGGTCTCAAAGTTGCAACGCCGCCTTGGTCAGTGCCGCGTTTTTCCAGATAGGTGTTTAATTAACTTTTAAAGTCACTCGAGGCGTATTGAGAGATACAACCAATGCAAACTATCGCGAATCCCACAGTATTTATGCGATTCATTCTAATTAAATCTTTCGAGGTCGATGCCCTTAAAAAACGGACACCTAATTTTAATTCCAAAACAGACAAACGGCACCAAGAATATTTAATTAAGATTTTCCTTTTATCATGTACGTGAAAATAAGCAAGTTCGCATTTTCTAATAAATTCGTTTATAAATTCTGGTGTCAGTTCATTATTTCATAAGTTTATAAATAGAATTACTCCGTTCCGGAAAGGATTCAGTGGTCGCAGGACTGAAGCTTCAAAATTTAAGAAATTTAAATTTTTTTAGGTGTTAAACTCCTATCTTTTCTGAATATTTTGATATAATTGTTTCCTTAAAATTCCCATTAGAACAGAAGTTTTGGCTTTTTGAATTATACCCGCTCAATAGCTGAAGCGGCGTTTCTGAAACTTTAAAGTCATTATTTTCCAAATGGCGTTTTTGGGGCATAACGCGCAGGATACCTCAAAAACTCCTGAATATTTTTTCATGAAATTTTCAAAACATATATTTCATGTTAGTCTGTATAAACTGAACCTAAAATTTCCTTTTTATTGTTCAAAAAAATATTTTTTTAGGTGATTTTACTGTTGAAATTTTCAAAATTTTGTATTAGCTAAATGCAACATTGCATTAAAAATATAAAAATGCTTTAAATACAAATTTATTTAAGTTCAGGGAAATTATTACAATCTGAAGTATAAGTAAGTACCAAAATTTTCATTCTAGTTGCAATATTTATTTTGTAATCCTGCGCGTAAACTGTTATGCCAATTTTTTGTTCGATAAATGTATAACAGTTTCGAGCCCCCTATAAATACTAATTCTGTATCTTGCAATTTTTTAAATACATGAAACGAAAGAACATACTTATATCTTTCATCCCAATTAAAATTGTGTTTTAAAATCATATACATTTTAAGATATTAAATGTTGAAAATGGTCTTTTTTTCCTTTTTTCCACTTTTTAGAGTCCCGAGACCCCTTAAATCAGTATGTTTTTAACAATTTGACGTTTATTGCTTTTATACTGTTACTGGACATTACATTACACATATACATCATTAAAAGTTGTTAACTAGGCATAGAGTACGCCGCCCCTGTCCTTGTGTATGTCCAAACTGACCGTACCTTTAAGGGTTAATATCTCGGTTAATTACCGATGATTTTTTTCGAAAATCATTATCAACAATGCTTTTATTCTTCTGCAACGATAGGTACATTCAGCGATGCTCAACAAATTTTCTGAATGCACGTAAATCGAAATTTGTGTTTAACAGAAAAATGCTAATTACTCAAAAACAATGTGACCTAGGGTAATCGTTATAATTTTCCGGCAAGGTTTATATTAACGTCTACTACCTCTAATTTTTTCATAATTTTAGTTTCAGTAGATTCGGAATTAGATGGGGGAGGGAACATATTTTTGCGCTACATTTTCAACAATATCTTTGAAAATATAATACCTAAAATTAAAAGGAATGTATTTTTGAGTTCAGCGTTACAAAAGCTTTCACAGTATACCCCACATGATATACAAAGAAAAATTTTTTTTTTCAAGTAGCATAATTAGTCCCTCTACTTTTTTACTAAATATATTTATGAATGTTTATTAATCTGAAAATATGTGGGTCAATAGTCTTTATTACTTCCCCGAATTTGAACTTTCCACGTTCCATAGTTTACGAGTAAAATGGCTGTGACAGACAGACGGACGGACAGACACGGGAGTGATCTTATAATGGTTCCGTTTTTACTTTTTAAGTACAGAACCCTAAAAACGGAACCATTATAAGATCCCTCCTGTGTCTGACTATCCGTCTGTTACAGCTATTTTACTCGTAAACTATGCAACGTGGAAAGTTCAAATTGGCGGAAGTGATAAAGACTATTAACCCACATATGTACAGATTATTAAACATTCAAATATATTTAGGAAAAATGTAGAGGGGTAAATTAAGTTACTTGAAAAAAAAAAAAAAAAAAAAAAAAAAATCTGTTCTTTGTATATCGTGTGGGGTGTCAAGCAAAAGCTTTCGTAACGCTGAACTCAAAAATACATTATTTAATTTTAGGTACAGTAGAAGATCTTTATAACGCAATTCTATATAACGCAATTCTCCATATAATGCACAACTTCTGAGATGTAAACAATGATTTTTGCAGTTAAAAAGCACCTGGATTTTCACATTGTAAAATATTGCTACTCTCTAGAGGACTAAATTTGATACATTAGTTCAACTTTATCTTCTAATTTAAGACCTGTATATTGAAAAAATGCTATTATTACAGTAAACATTTTTGAAAATGTCTAATATAAGGGATGGTTGTGTTGGATCATGTTTATAAAGTAAATTTAACAATGTCTGACCTATATTATGCAAAAATTTATAATTTGGATAAATCTTGGCAACAAGGAATGCAGTATAAAGATATTCTAATGTGTTTTGATATGTTTCAGACATATTTGGCCATGTTTACAAGGTGAATTTAATGATGTGATCCATATAACGCAAAATTCTATGCAACCTTGCGTTTTTAGGTTTGCGTTATAAAGATCTTCTACTGCATTATATTTTCAGTGATATCGTCGAAAATGTAGTGCAAAAATATGCCACCCCCCCTCTTTTTCCGAATCGACTGAAACTAAAATTATGAAAAAATTAGAGGTAGTAGACGTTACTCTAAACCTTACAGAAAAGTTATAGCGATGACCCTAGGTCTGTGCTTTTTGAGAAAAGCACATTTTTCCGTTACACACAAATTTCGATTTGCGGGGATTCAGTCAAAGTGTTGAGGAGCGCTGGAGGTACCTATCGTAGCAGAAGTATAAAAGCATTGTTGATAATGATTTTCGATAAAAAGCGTCTGTAATTAGCCGAGATATTAACCCTTAAAAACACGGACGGTTTGGGTATACGTAATGACAGGAGCGGCGTACTCTATGTACCATCGGCTTTTAAAGCCTAAATAACAACTTTTAATGATTATTTGTGTAATGGAAGTAGCAGTATAAAAGAAATAAACGTCAAATTGTTAAAAACAGGCTAATTTAATTAGAATTAATCACATAAATACTGTGGGATTCGCGACTAGTTTGCATTGAGTGATCTCTCAATACGCCTCCCGTGTCTTCAAGAGTTAATTATAACCCTATCTGGAAAAAGGCGGCACGGACCAAGGCGGCGTTGCGATTTTGCGACCTCCCTTCGAAGCGCGCTTAGCGCAATACCAAGTTTAAACTTTGAACAAGGGTTTTGTTTTAGCTGTACTGTAAAAAGAAAAGATTATTACTACGCTGAATTTAGCTTTATGAAATGCCAAATGAAGTTTAAATATGCACTACTTTTATTGTCAGTACCGAATTAAGTTCATCATAAATAGATTAGGATAAGATTAAAAAAAGAGTTATACAGAATACCAATATTTGATATTATTTAGATTTCATATCTCTTTGAATTTTTATGGTATACCCAACCCTACGTTATATAGTTTTTTTTACAAAGTTCTATTATTCTTTTGGCTACGGTTTTTTTAGGTAGCTTTCATTGCAAAAAGCTACCTATTGCAGCCGTTCGGAGGAAAGCGATTTCAAAAAATTTTGGTATATTTTCATCGATCATGACAACCAGACCCCGAAACCACCCTCCGTTCAAAATTGATATATATATATATAATATATATATATATCTGATATATATATATATATATATCTGACCTATGTCACACTGTAACTCTCGTAATTATGAACCGATTTCGATGTAATTCGGTGTGTACATAGTACATACCAATGTCTCGACCGAGTTCGTTGGCTAGCTTCATACGCCGTTTTGTTTCAAAATGGCGGCCATTTAAAATTAAAAAAAAATTAAAATTTGAAATGTGGTACCAAAAAATTAAAAATGGAAAAATATTTTTTTTTGTGTATTTGACCTTTATACAAAGATTCCGGAGCAGTTTTTGTTTCGTCTATATCTTAAAAAATGGTTGAGTTATAGCATTTTGAATTTCTAGCGTGGCTGACATTTTGAAACGTCCTGAATTTTGTCACGCGATAAAAGGCGTATTTATGAACCGATTTGGATGTAACTTCGTTTATACATAGTACATACCAATGTCTCGATCGGGTACGTTGGCCAGCTTCATCCGCTATCTTGTTTAAAAATGGCGGTCATTTAAATTTTTAAAAAAATTTAAATTTGAAATGTGGTACCAAAAAATTGAAAAAATATTTTCTTCTTAAGTGTTTGACCTTGATAAAAAGATCGGGAGCAGTTTTTGTTTCGTCTATATCTTAAGAAATGGCTGAGTTATAGCATTTTGAATTTCTAGCGTGGCTGACATTTTGAAACGTCCTGATTTTTGTCACGTAATAACAGGCGTATTTATGAACCGATTTGGATGTACCTTGGTGTGTACATAGTACATACAAATATCTCGACCGAGTTCGTTGGCCAGCTTCATCCGCCATCTTGTTTCAAAATGGCCATTTAAAAAATTTAAAAAAAAATTTAAATGAGATACCAAAAAATTGGAAAATGAAAAAGATATATTTTCGTATGTGTTTGACCTTAATACAAAGATTCCGGAACAGTTTTTGTTTCGTCTGTATCTAAAAAAATAGCTGAGTAATAGCATTTTGAATTTCTATTGTGGCTGACATTTTAAAACAACCTGATTTTTGTCACGCGATAACAGGCGTATTTATGAACCGATTTGGATGTAACTTGGTCTGTACATAGTACATACCAATGTCTCGACCGAGTTCGTTGGCCAGCTTCATTCGCCATCTCGTTTCAAAAGGGTTGCCATTTAAAAAAAAATTAAATTTAAAATTTAAAATGAGGTATTAAAAAATTGGAAAATGAAAAAGATTTTTTTTATGTGTTTGGCCTTGATACAAAGATTCCGGAGCAGTTTTTGTTTCTGAAAATTTGTTCTTTTGTTTATATCTTAAAAAATGGTTGAATTATAGCACTTTGAACTTCTAGCATGGCTAACATTTTGAAACGATCTTGTATTTGTCACGCGATAACACACGTATTCGCCTATTTCGATGTAAGAAAGCATGTGGATAGTATACATCAATACCTCGACCAAGTTCGCTGGCCAGATTCATCAGCCATCTTGTTTCAAAATGGCGGCCATTAAATTAAAAAATATATATATATTTAAAGTGAGGTGAAAAAAAATTAGAAATTGAAAAAGGTTTCTTTCTTAAGTATTTGACCTTGATATAAGGATTCAGGAGCATTTTTTGTTTGTCTTTACCTTAAAAAATGGCTCAGATATATTCAATTTCTATTGTGGGTGACATTTTGAAAAATCTGATTTTTTCCATGCGACAGCACTCGTATATATCAACCGATTCCGATGTGAGTGAGCATGTGCACAGCAATTACTAAGGTCTCGACCAAGGTCACTGGTTAACCTCATCCACAGGGCCCGCTTAACACTTAGAAGTAGGGGAAGCCCGACGTCACACAGGGGCCCCCTATAGAAGTCTTACCTATAAGGAAAGCGCACGTGACGTCACACGTAAACAAACGCTACGAACCGCGAGCTTCTCAGGGCAAAACATTGAGAAATTGTATTGCTCATAATACTAAGTTTATTTTCATTTAATAAAGGAGATTTGTATTAGAATTTATTTTTTTTACATTCTCGTGCTCAGGAAGCATTTATTTTTCATTTGATTTACTATAATTAGTGTGGTAAGTCCGGAATAATAATTATTATTCGGATTTAAAATAATGTATGGATTGTTTCGGAGACACATGAGCCCGAAGTTGTTTAACATTACATTGTAATGTAATGTTGTGAATTATTTTTTTACAGCTTTTTTTCTTAATATTTTAGTAAAATAATGTAGATTTTCTTTTAAATAACGAAGCTTAATGGTTGTTTAGTGTGTTTAAAAATATTTCGTGCCCGATGAAGGTGTAATTTTGAAGCTGGTGAAGAAGGTGGTGAAAGAAAAAAAGTCAAGAGAACTTCTTTGCTGCACAGTCTTTATAATTAATTGCCTATGCAGTAAGGAATTTCCCTTAGACAAACTCCTCATGCTTAAGTTTCCCTGCTTAAATTAGCATCAGAATGTTTTGGCTGAAGTTGTGACACCATACCATTGTATTGGGCATTTGTTTTGAAAAGATTATGAACGGAATACTCCAGGTAAATAATTTTTGTATCATGATGGATCATTTTTTCGTTATTTATCATTAGTTTTGATATGCGTAAATTTTTACTGTATCTAGCAATTTTTATTTATACAAACATAACTATCTAAAAGTTGTATGCAGTGATTAATAATGAAATATTTAGAATAAAACTCTAACAAGTCATGTAAAGTAGGGATGCAACGGATATCCAAAATGAAGAAGGCAATCAGATTTCGCAGAGTTTCCTTAAAAACTTATTACAAACATGAAAACATAGCCATGCATTTCTCTGATTTACTATATTTTCTGTATTCCATTGCAAGTTAGTTTGTTAGGAATTCCTCTTTTTTTTTCCATAAAAAAATACTATTTTAGGAATTGCTGATTAGGAAATTAGCAGTATAGACATTATTACTGAGTAAGTGTAGGAATACAGTACTCCCTGAAATCTGCACATCATCACAGATGTAAACAATGAAAATTTTGGTTCAGATGTAGGAACAAAATTACAGAATTTTTTTTTTTTGTTTTATATCATTTCTTTTGTATTTTAATATGTAATTAATTCTCTATAATATGACTGAACTCATGGTTTTCCATGAAGGAAGTACAATTTATTTCTGAAAAAAAGAAATGCATTGCTAATATCTTTGGTAAATCAGAATCTTTTTATGTATTAATCGAGATTGTTTGGTTATTAAGACTGGCTAAACCTGAAATAAAACTTCCTTACTTTATGATTTTGATGTGGATTAATAGGGTACCATTATGAGGCAAGTTTCATTCAATAATTCAAGGAAAATGTATCTTACCTTTATTATGCAGATTTTACAATATTATTTAATTGACCTTTACTTTTAATAATTTTTTTAATTATCTTACTTCCTATCACTTTAGCTTATTCCTTTACTTAATTATTTTAATATATTACTATATTGAAAGAATGCTTTATAATTTTGTTTACATTATTACATTCAAATTACTGTTTAAAAAGTGTAAACAAAGCAATGACAAGAAATCTGCAAAATTCTAAAATTCGCACAACCTCTGGTCCCAAGCTGTGCGGATTTGAGGGAGTCTACTGTACTATAAATTGTAACATTAGGAAATCACTTGTGTAACTGTCACATAAAAGATAAAAAGAAGTCTATTACTGTGGCGAATGGGGAGGTGGCATAATTTTTTAATTTCCGAGAAGATAGTTGAGCAAGTTAAATACACGTAAAATGTATCAATTGTATTTTATGATTAAAAATAATTTGGTTTGTTTACTCAGTTTTTTTTATTATTATTCATTCCAAGCATAACTTTTGAAGGAATACCCCAATTTGTTGTTCAGATATACTAATAATACTTTGTTTTAAAATAATTAATGCATAAAATCCTGTTTGTAATCCCCCTCTTCTTCAAAAGCAAAAGAAGTTAAATTTCGAAACGGGGTTTACAATTGAGATTTTTTTTAAAAGTCATTAAAAAACCCTTTTTACCATTAATTTAGGAGCAAATAAGAAAGATTGGTACTTTTCGGTTAGCCGGGCGCCAGTGTTATGTATACATGTATATGTCTATATACATGTATATATACATATGTATACATATATATATATATATATGTGGATATATATGTGTATACATACAATATATGTATACATTACATATATATGTATGTATACATTACACTGGCGCTCGGCTAACCGAAAAGTACCGAAAGATTTTCACCCATGTACTTGCTTTATTCAGTAGTCTGTTCAGGTAAACAATAGTACTACTTTGTTTTTAAAATAATTAATACCGTAAAATCGCAATTGTAAAGCACCCCTTTTTCAAAAGCAAGAAATTAAATTTGGGAGGGGGGAGATTATAATCAAGAACAGGGGTGAGAATCTTCCTTATTCCGGTAGATTTCCAATTTATCAAAAAAAAAAAAAAATCTCCCCAAACAAAATACTCCTAAGCAAAATTCCTCCTTTTATTGGGCGTTGCAATTTGACGAATGATTTGGTAATAATTTTCATTTCTGGAAAATGATTGACTTAATAATGGAGAAGTACCAAAAAAAGATTTTTAAATTCCCCCCTCCCCTTATACAAAATATAAATTTTAAGTCTTAGGCTATGTAGATGATTCATTATCTACTTGTTACTTGTTTTGTTTTGTTTTTAACACTTTTATTTAACTGAACTTGGTTTTTATAAGTAGTGCATGTTTTCGAACGTTTCTGGGTTCAATGAGGTTCGCGTTTCATTACAGGACAGGTTGCAACTGAAATTCGAAAACGAGTTGGGAAACAACAACCTGTTTATCATCCCCAGCTGGCATGTGGGATTCGTAGTGACCTTCACTAAACTTCCTTTATCCCCTGACCTTCATCTTTTGCATAGCCATATTAGAGATTGACCTCAACTATCCTATTTTTTTAATTTTTTTTATTTCGGTTGTAGATTTTTTTTTAAAAAAAAGGTTAGTTTCATTTTCGAAGCCGGTTCCAAAAGTGAAAGTACCTTTATTTAAAAAAATCTACAACCAAAATAAAAAATAGCCCTATTAGAGATCAACCTCAACTATCCTATGCAAAAAAAAAAAGTTTAAAAATATTCAAATTTAAACGAGAAATTCGAAAATAACCTGTTCATAGGTTTAAGATTACCGAGGGGGTGTTTTCAAGCGAGTGAAGAGTCCCCTTAACATGATGAATTCAAATAAAAATATGTTTTCTATTCAATTGCAATGAAAAAAAAATAGAATCTAATAAAATCATACAGAAATGCATGATAAAAAAAAAAAAAAAAAAAAAAACAATAATTGCTATTTTCTTGGCGTCACAATACATACAAATTTCTATTCACTTAAAAAATAAAGTACAGCTGTGGAAAAAAAAAATAAACACCCCCTACTAACTCTGCAACTAATTATAATAGAAGAAAGTTACTGGTACCAAAAGATTGGAAATAAAGTCACCTTTTAAATGATGTATATATAACATTTGCTTAGGGGGCATCTACCAATCAAAACCAGGCCAAACTTTGTTTTTCTCAATGGCAACAGCCAATTTTGACAAAAGATTTTAAATCTTCGATTCAAACTATGCCTAAAAACAAAATTTCAAGTCATTTGGATGATAAGTTTTTGAATTACAAACAATAAAAATTTAGAGCTTCTAATGTTAAATTACATTTTCATATTTTTATTAATATTTGCTGAAATTATAATCTTAATGCAATCATTTTTTGTGTAGTTATATTAATAAAAAACTCAAATATAAATACATTGAACTTGTAATTTAAAAATTGTATAATATGAATTATAAAATTAATATTCGAAAAAAAAACATGAATTACAGCAACATACAATTTTTTTGATAGATTTATATTTATTATGTACTATTGCTTTACGCGAATTCTCAGTTCCAAATTTTTCTTCCAAGTAGTTTTCGAATGATGATTAAAAAAGTCAAAATGATGGTTTAATGGGCGGTCTATGATGTGCAGAAAAGCATAATTTGAAAAAAAAAGAAAAGATAGTTTACGCATGTTATTGAAACATTTGGGCTGGCAATAGTCGAAACATATAAAGCAAGTGAAATAGTCATTGGCAAGAGTAGAAGTGACATAGTCATTCTGTAGCATTTCAACAATCGAGTACCGAACTTCAATTTGGATACAGCTCTTAAAATAGGCTCATTTAAAAATAATTTCTTTGGAACGAGTTGTATGAATTTTATGAAAATTTGTTTTTAGACAAATTGAAGGGTGTAGAATTTATTTATAGTATCAAACTTTGGTATTGCTATTGAAAAAAATCAAAATTTGGGCTCCTTTTGATATGTAGATAGCCCTCTAAGCAAATTTTATATACAGTACACTGCCTCTAATCCGCACAGGTTAGGACCAAGGGTTTTGCAGATTATAGAATTTTGCGGATTGTAGGTCATTTCTTTGTTTACATTCTAATATTTGGATTTATCAACAAATATAGTAATCCCATTGTAAATAAATAATACAGAAATAAAAGAAATTGTTTTTTTATATAAAAAAAAAACTATATTCCATATTAGAAGTACATTTAAATGATATAAAATACAAAATTAAGAAACATTTCTACTTATTTTTAAATCTCAAAGATCGCAGTGATAATGGTTTGCTTTATAGCTTTTAATTTATGCTCTGCAATTTAATCTTGAAGCCTTTTAAGAGTCGGGATTTCTTGATCAGTAACAAAAGTTTGTTTTTCTAAAAAACTAAGATATTTATCCAAAAGAGCTAACCCGTCTTCGAAAGCAATTTCACCTTTTATATTACCAACAAATGCGTTCAGAATATACCAGTGCATGATGAATAGAGCAGTTATATTATATAGTATAACCAGGGGTGGAGAATTTCTAGAGAGAATCTTACCAGCCAAGAATTTATTTCACCAGCCAGTACAATGCAACGTACAGTTGAAAATTTTTATGACCAAATTATGCAACTCAAAAATTATTTACAAGATACACAGAACATTTCCTTCAATGAATGCAGAAATGCATTAGAAATTTATTAAAATTCTTAATAAATTCATCAGATCAATCAACTTTTATTATGATCAAAGTGTAATAAGTTATCTTGCTTAAAAAAAGATTTTAACTGTTTGTTTACATTTGAAATATAATGCGGATTATAGAGTTGCGGATTAGAGGGAGTGGACTGTACATCATTTAAAAGTAGACTTTATTTTCAGTAGTTTGGTACCAATAACTTTCTTATACAATAATTTGTTGTAGAGTTAGCAGGGGTTGTTTACTTTTATTTTTTTCCACGACTGTTATATGTGTAGAAATTTTTATACTGAAATTTAACTTGCAAATTAAAAAATATGTATCCAAAAGCCACGTGTCTGAATATTTTTCAGTATTTCTCTTTTCTCTGCAATAATTGTTTGGATGAGTTCATATTGGAATCATTACACTGTGTTTTATTATATTTAGATAGATAATTAGCTTCTTTATATTAAATAAATTATATAAATATTGAAAAAAATTGCTTGTGTGTGTGATAATTAAATATGTTGCCAGAAAACTCGCAAACACGACTCTTGCTAAAGGACAGGAGGGAGGGGTCACCTCATTAAATGGCAAATACTGTTACACTTGACAAATTTACAAACTTAGTTGGCAAATTTGTTTTAAACTTTAATAAAAACTATAATACACTTTCTATTTCTGATGGACTTGGCAAAAGTTATAATTGGGAATATTATTAGGCTTTTTACAAATAAGAACTATATTATATTTTCTAATTGTGGTAACTTGGCAAAATTATAAAACTAGTTGGCAAATGTCGAGAACTATTTATTTTTGCTTCTCAATGAATTGGCAAATACTGAAATTTGACGTGGCAATTTAATGTCCTCTCCCCTTGTAACAAAATGTCTTAGCGATGGCCCTGCTCACTATTTTCTCTATCTCACTAATACTAGAAAAGTACCCAATTTTTACTTCTGGCAATGGCTTATTTAGCTAAAAAAAAAAAGATATATTTTCCAATTTTTATGTTTAAAACCGAGTTTTTAAACATAGAACTAATAATTATTTCGAACGTTATTAATTCAGAACAGTCATTAAAAGATAAACTATCTAATTTAGATAATCAAATTTACAGCTTCATTAGTGGTGGTTTTACGTGGAAAAAAATAAAAGTAAACAACCCCTGCTAACTCTACAACAAATTATTGTATAAGAAAGTTATTGGTACCAAACTACTGAAAATAAAGTCTACTTTTAAATGATGTACAGTCCAGCTAACAGAAAGTTGTTTATGGTTTAGTTGAGTTTTAAAGCTTTTACTTAAAGGAAGAAGTCTATCTGCCCTATTTAATGCTTTTTAGTAATACAGTAGACTCCCTCAAATCCGCACATCTTTACAGATGTAAACAATGAAACTTTCATTTGAGATGTAGGGGCAAAATTACAGAATTTTTCAGTTTTATTCCATCTTGTATGTATTTTAATATGTAATTCCTTATAATATGACTGGCCTCATGGTTTTCCATGAAATGATTATAAATTTATTTTAAAAAAAAATCAGGGTATTGCTGATATCACTGGTAATTTATTTATGTATTAATCAAGCTTTCTTGGTTATTATTATGATGATTTTGATATGAATCAATAGAGAGTACTTTTCATAAGGAAAGTTTCTTTGAATAATTCAAGGGAAATGTATCTCATCTTTTTTATTCATATTCAAATATACATTATTAATTATTTACTTGACATTTACTTTTAATATTTTAATCAGTTTTTAAATTATCTTACTTTTTATCCTTTTAGTTTATTACTTTACTTAATTATATTAATATTTTACTATATTACAATCATTCATTATAATTTTGATTTCATTATTGCATTCAAATTACTGTTTAAAAAATGTAAACAAAGCAATGACCAGAAATCTGCAAAATTTTAAAATCCTCACAACCTCTGTCCCCAAGCAGTGTGGATTTGAGGGAGTCTACTGTATTAAATAAATAATCATCTAAATTCCTCCTCCTCCAGCCTATCCACCAAAATTTTGGATTACAAGTAGACAAACAACATTTTTTAAATACATTCACCACCGAGGAGGCATGTACGTGGCATCGCTTGATCACACATTGACATTCCCAGCGATGATACATATGCACCCTTGGTACTGAAAGTCGTAAACATGAGAATCTGATTAAACTTAGTTAAAGCACATTAATTTTAACCCAGGTAGTGAATGTATTAAGCTGGTAAAATTTTAAATGGGGCCTCCACCAAAATTAGCCCCTTTAAAAAAAAAAAAAAATTAAGCATTTATTTGAAAGTTATTCTTGGAATGCATTAAAATAATCTAATAAAACCAAATTAATCCACAATCATAAGACAACTGACACATTTTACATAAATTCAACATTCTTCTCTGAACTTTATTACTGTGGTGTGGGAGAGAAGGATAATTTAGACATTTTGGTACTTTTCCATTAGCCGGGCACCAGTGTTATATATGCATATATAGGGTAGATGTGCCAGTAATGGACACCCTTAAGGAATTTCTTTAAAAATTATTTTTTTATTAATAGTTAAAATTATTATATTCCAGTTTTTTCAATATTATATTAATCTATCGACAATATTTAACCATTCTTATAGCCTCATTTCCCAATATGAATAGAAATTTAATTTTAAATAACAGAAATATATCAAAACACCCAAAAGCCCAGTAATGGACACCCTCTGGCCCAGTAGTGGACACCCTCTGTTCCAGTAATGGACTTGGACACCCCCTAAAAAGTAATAAATATAATTGTTTTTATGACTATTTAGAACCAGAATTTAATGAATACATACTAATGAAACAAAATAGTTATTTTCAAATAAATTTAACATTTAGGATACCAGTAATTAATAAAGTATTTGTGATAATCATTTATTGTTTGTATCAATTATTGAAATTATCAGAAGATCGATAGTTTTAATTATTTTAGATGGATAGATTAAAATACTAAATATCAGGCAATTACAGCTATCAAATTATTGTAACAGTGGTGGACTTAAAGGGTAATTAAAAAAAAGTTTTGGAATATTAATGTTTAGTTTTGTTCCATTATTTTTAAATGTTTAGTTTTGTGTCCCTATTTTTAACAATCTTCCAGACTCTACTTGATATATCATTTATAATAATTAATATTACAAATATGAAAGAAATGATATTGTGAGTTGAATATTTTAAATACTAAATAAAAATTTATTTAGTATTTAAGTTAATTTCAAAATAAAACTGTAGTACTGATGTTTGAGGCCAATGATCTGCAGATTTACTATAGTTTCATGAATATTACTGTAACTTTCATTAATAGTATTACATTTTTTTTACAATTTTTTTTTTTTAAAATAAGGAAACATTTAAGACAGAAAATAGATTTTTAATAGCTTCTGTAACTTAATTGTTTTTATTTAAACGGAGAGGGATTAAGCCCTATGAACCCCTCTTTGACTGTGCTCTTAAACAATATTTTTTGCTTCCTGGCTGGTTTGATTGCCGGATTATAAAATATGCAAGGTATATGTACTACATAAAAAAATAATAATAATAAATAAAATAAAATATTGAAATTTCATAAAATCTCATAAAATAACTTAAAAGCAGCTATTTATAAAAGTTTTGGTGTTATTACATTTTGGTAAGTATATTTTAAAAATTAAATTTGATTATTTAGGTTTGCAGTTAAGCCAAAGTATTTTACGCACTATAAACATTACTAAAATTGCATTTTTAGCAATGTCTACATGGGGTGTCCATTACTGGAAAATGACTAATTAACCATCCCAGTAATGGACACCCCTCTTAAAATCTTAAAAATAAATGAAATTTTGTAAATGGCCATTGGTATATAAAATTCAAAGTTTTCGATTGCTACTCAAACAAAAACATTCAAATTTTGCAAGAAAATAAATAATATATAAATTGATTAAACGAAGCCAACTCTTAGCCTCTTCATTAAGATTTTCACAGAAAAACAGCAAAACTTTGAAACATTATTTTCTGCTTCCTGATTGGTTTGATTAAAAGTGTCAACAATAACCCAGTTTTATAAAACATACAAGGGGGAATTATAAAAAAAATAATTAAAGCTAAATATTTATTAGTTATTTTTTTATGAACCAAAAACATCAAGGGGTGTCCATTACTGGAAGGGTGTCCATTACTGGCACATCTACCCTATCTATAAATTTACATATGTGTGTAGTGTAATATATAAACACTGGCGCCCAGCTAACAGAAAAGTACTGACATTTTTTTTTTAATACATACAAGTAATTGAGCAATTTTTTTGTTAAAGGAAACAGAAAAAAGATTTTCTAACAGACTAACTGTCAATGAAACATAGAAATTAATAAATCAGAAAACTGCACTAAGGTTGTCTTTATACATACACAATAACATTTCTGCACTTTACATGATTTGTTAAAGTTTTATTCTAAATATTTCATTGTTAATCATTGCATATAACTTTTAGATCTAGTTATGTTTTTATAAATAAATAATGCTAGGTACATTGAAAACTTTACACATATCAAAACTAATGATAAATAACAAAAAAAAAAAAAAAAAAAAAAAAAAAAAAAAAAAAAAATGATCCACCGTGATACAAAAATAATTTACCTGGAGAATTCCGTTCATAATCTTTACAAAGCAAACGCCCAATGCAATGGTATGGTGTCACAACTTCAGCCAAAACATTTTGATGCTAATTTAAGCATGATGAGTTTATCTAAGGGAAATTCCTTACTGCATAGGCAATTAATTATAAAGACTGTGCAGCAAGGAAGTTCTCTTGACATTTTTTCTTTTCACAACCTTCAAAATTAAACCTTCATGAGGCTGGAAAAGTCTATTCAATCAATAGTTCTGCAAAATAAATTATGCACATGCGCCCATAAATGTAAATATCTCTCTATTCACATTTTGAGATAGTTTACGGGTATGTAAATTGATATGCATGGGTATTCATCCCATTTAATTTATCCATATACCTTATTTTGACTGGAAAGCTCAAATTTTAAGCATAGGTGAGTAAATTAAAATAAGATACGTCAAAAAATACACAGTTTGCCCTATGAAACTGGGTAATGTTTTGCCCTGAGTTACTGCGCATCACAACTGCGCAATAGGTTGTTTACAGTTGTGCGCTTTCCTTATTACTCAACAAATTGCCTTTTTATTTACAAAATCCCTTTTTCGTATGCTTAAGTAATGTGAAATTTTACCATCAAAGTTTAGAGTAAATAACATTTTTCATATTAAACTAAAACTACCTACCTAGATATATATATGAAAAAGTATTTTATTACATGTTTAATTGTAAATAACCAATTTATTTTGTAAATGACAAATATGGAACTACAGTTGAGAATATTTGAACTTCAAAATATTTTTTGTGATTTACAAATTGCCACATAGTAAGAAAAAAAAAAGTTTCATGAGAGAAAAAATGCATTTTTTACCCTGATTGAGTTTCTTTTTTCTAAAAATTAGTTTTGAAAAGTAAAATTGGGGCCCTTTTATATTTCAGTGGGTAAGCACGGGCTTCACGGGCCTATTCCGTAAACAGGCCCTGCTCATCCACCATGTTGTCTTAAAATGGCAGGCACTTTAAGAAATCGCCGAATTTGGCAGCCAAATATAAGTTACTTTAAAGAAAAGCAGCTTGGGCCTTGGATAAAGCTGACTAATTACGCGAAATTCTCATTCATTATATTGATAAAAATTAGTATTGAATCTCCTATATTCGGTTTCCACTAAATTGAGCTTTGTGTGTTTAAATGATATAAGTTGGCTTTTTTAAAATAAGGAATATGAAAGCTACCTCTTCCTCCCGGCACTTTCCGGAAGGACTTTTAATAATTCATATATTTATTGTGCGGAACCCTCTGAACGCGAGTAATACTCGCACTTGACCGTTTATTAGGTAGCTTTCATTACAAAAAGTTACCTATTGCAGCCGTTCGGAGGAAAGCGATTAAAAAAAATTTTGGTATATTTTCATCGATCATGACCCCCATACCCCGAAACCACCCTCCGTTCAAAATTGATATATATATATATATATCTGACCTATGTCACACTGTAACTGTCGTATTTATGAACCGATTTGGATGTAATTCGGTATGTACATAGTACATACCAATGTCTCGACCGAGTTCGTTGGCCAGCTTCATCCGCCATTTTGTTTCAAAATGGCGGCCATTTAAAATTTTTTTTTTAATTTAAAATTTGAAATGTGGTACCAAAAAATTGAAAATGGAAAAATATTTTTTTCTTATGTATTTGACGTTTATACAAAGACTCCGGAGCAGCTTTTATTTCGTCTATATCTTAAAAAATGGCTGAGTTATAGCATTTTGAATTTCTAGCGTGGCTGACATTTTGAAACGTCCTGAATTTTGTCACGCGATAAAAGGCGTATTTATGAACCGATTTGGATGTAACTTCGTTTATACATAGTACATACCAATGTCTCGACCAAGTTCGTTGGTCTGCTTCATCCGCCATCTTGTTTAAAAATGGCGGCCATTTAAATTTTTAAAAAAAATTTAAATTTGAAATGTGGTACCAAAAAATTGAAAATTGAAAAAATATTTTTTTCTTATGTGTTTGACATTGATAAAAAGATTCGGGAGCAGTTTTTGTTTCGTTTATATCTTAAAAAATGGCTGCGTTATAGCATTTTGAATTTCTAGCGTGGCTGACATTTTGAAACGTCCTGATTTTTGTCACGTGATAACAGACGTATTTATGAACCGATTTGGATGTACCTTGGTGTGTACATAGTACATACAAATATCTGGATCGAGTTCGTTGGCCAGCTTCATCCGCCATCTTGTTTCAAAATGGCGGCCGTTTAAAAAAAATTTAAAAATTTAAAATGAGATACCAAAAAATTTGAAAATGAAAAAGATTTTTTTTGTATGCGTTTGACCTTAATACAAAGATTCCGGAACAGGTTTTGTTTCGTCTATATCTAAAAAAATGGCTGAGTTACATCATTTTGAATTTCTGTTGTGGCTGACATTTTAAAACGACCTGATTTTTGTCACTCGATAATAGGCGTATTCATGAACCGATTTGGATGTAACTTGGTCTGTACATAGTACATACCAATGTCTCGACCGAGTTCGTTGGCCAACTTCATTCGCCATCTTGTTTCAAAAGGGTTGCCATTTTTTAAAAAAAAATTAATTTAAAATTTAAAATGGGGTATTAAAAAATTGGAAAATGAAAAAGATTTTTTTTTTATGTGTTTGGCCTTGATACAAAGATTCTGGAGCAGTTTTTGTTTCTGAAAATTTGTTTTGTTGTTTATATCTTAAAAAATGGTTGAATTATAACACTTTGAATTTCTAGCATGTCTAACACTTTGAAATGATCTTGTATTTGTCACGCGATATCACACGTATTCGCCTATTTCCATGGAGAAGGCATGTGGATAGTATACATCAATATCACGACGAAGTTCGTTGGCCAGCTTCATCAGCCATCTTGTTTCAAAATGGCGGCCATTAAATTAAAAAAAAATTATATTTAAAGTGAGGTGCAAAAAAATTAGAAATTGAAAAAGATTTCTTTCTTAAGTATTTGACCTTGATATAAGGATTCAGGAGCATTTTTTGTTTGTTTTTATCTTAAAAAAGAGCTCAGATATAGCAGTTTCAATGTCTAATGTGGGTGACATTTTGAAAAATCTGATATTTGCTTGCGACAACACTCATATATATCAACCGATTCTGATGTGAGTGAGCATGTGTACAGCAATTACTAAGGTCTCAGCCAAGTTCACTGGTTAGCTTCATCCACCATGTTGTCTTAAAATGGCAGGCACTTTAAGAAATCGCCGAATTTGGCAGCCAAATATAAGTTACTTTAAATAAAAGCAGCTTGGATAAAGCTGACTAATTTCGTGAAATTCTCATTCATAATGATTTAGTATTGATAAAAATTAGTATTGAATCTCCTATATTCCGTTTCCACTAAATTGAGCTTCGTGTGTTTGAATAATATAAGTTGGCTTTTTTAAAATAAGGAATATGAAAGCTACCTCTTCCTCCCGGCACTGGCCGGAAGGACTTTTTTTATGTAAATATGCAAAACACTTTGTAAATATTTTCTCGTTAAATAGTATGCAGTTTCGAGTATTAATTTTGAGTCAAGTTTTGCTTTCATTTCCCAAATATATATATATATATACATATTAGCTGAATCACCTGGCGTTGTCTGGGCCCGTTATAATAACCGTAAACAAATCTCAAATTTGTATGATTTCATATCTTCAGAAAATCTTTCAAATGAACTTAGTTTCGGGGGCCCGCATTGGCTTCAGCAGCACAGAATATTTCAAAAGAACTTACTTTCCGGGGCCCCAATGCCTTCGGCAGCGTACATCGGGAGCGCTCCACACATGCCTTAGACAATCGAAAATTATGTTGAATAAACAAAACCCCATAGTAATCGGGCCCATAGAACCCGAGGAAATAATGCGCCCCACACGGTGGAAGGTGCCCTCCCCTGTAAATGTAACGAATTACCTTTAACATTAACACAATATTGAATTTACGCATAAAATCCCCCGCTCTCCCCCCCCCCCCCCTTTAAAGTTAACCACTTTCCTTGAACAGTGCCGAGGATTTATAATTTACGGCTGTAGTGACTAAGCGTAAGTTGATGCCATAAAAGAAAATTAATATTCGAAAAAGGTGGTAACAGGGATATATAAAGAAATTTTTTAGTAGTTCATAAAGTAGCCGGAGGACCTTAAAACTGTGTTAAAGAAAACTGCAAGAGAATCGGATCATTTTTGAAGAAGCTATACCAGGGACGGCGAACCTATGGCACGCAAGGGAATATTTTTGGCACGGTGTTGATTTGGAATTTAAAATAAAATATAATAAAAAAAAAAAAAGCACACGAATGTATACAAACTGGGCTTTTCTGAATTTTTATTTAATTCTCTGAAATTGGAAAAGAACTTATTGAATCCCAAATTTCTTGAATATGGACTCAATAATTTATCAAATTAAGAAAAGATTCGGAGAATATTAGGTATTATAAATAAAAATGCAAGTGATGGAATTATTATGACCTGGTATGTAATTTGTAGTTTTGACAATTGTCCCCTCTATCTATTCCTGCGAATCATTTATTTTCGGAAATGAATGATACGACAATCTTAAATGTAAACCACTTTCGAATTAACTCGATTTCAGCTTGAATTCCGCTAAAAGTAACTAGGTATGAACCCCATAGTAATTATTTCGTATTCAAGAATCACTAACAGAAAACGCGTTTACTATTTTATTAAATTCTAAAATATGTTACTGTATTATTACATGTATATGTTACTCGCATATTGTTTTAATCCTAATAAACAAAAATTAACGTTAATTTTGATCCATTTTTTGGTTGTCGGCATGTCATGATCGCGTAAAACCTTTTTGGAAAAAATCTGGCACGCGATTATAAAAAGGTTTGCCGACCCTGTGCTATACCAAGGGCCCCAAGTAGGTGATTAACATTCAAAGGGGTTCCCGACTGGGTCGTAAGGGGTCAGGGTGTGAACTGGGATGGGATGTAGAAACGGGGGAATAACTGAATGGAAAGGGCCCAAAAAACGAATACTGGATTAAAAGGTTGGGAGGAATTATTAACAATTTAGGGCACAAAAACTTCAAGGGAATCTGTATCGGGCACCAGGGGGAAGGATCATAATTGGAATATAGTTGAGTATAAGGGAAATAGTTTATAAAGTAGCCGGAGGACGCTAGAACTATTTTAAATAAAATTGCAAGAAAATCGGATGTTTTTTAAAGAAGCTGCACCAAGAGCCCAAAGTAGGCGATTAATATTCAAAATTGGTGGTAGCTGAAGTCTGAGAATTTTTTTTTTATCGTTTATGTTGTAGCTGGAGGATCTAAGAATTTGTTAGAAAAAAAAAAAAAAAGCTAGTGATTTGGACCATTTTTAAGGGAGCTATAACAAGGCGGACAAAAGGGGCCAACTGATAGTTGAGAGCATTTTTATATCTTCAATTAACCAAAATTAAGCATCATCAGAATAAAAAAAAAATTAAAAATGTGCAAAAAATGGAGGGAAATGCTTAAAAAGGGCCCTAGGGCCCCAATAAAAATATGATGGTATTTGCCCGAGGAGAGGAGTCCCAGACTAAACTTTAGAGTTATGCATTGAGGGGGTGACACAATTAAGGGGTGAAAATGCGTGCTGCACCTAAAAGTTTAAAGGGTCCCTGGCCGGCCAAAGTCTTAACTGGAATGTAGAAAAGGGGAGATAACTAAATGAAAAAAGGGCCCCAAAAATGAAGACTAGATTAAAAGAAGGGAAATTCATTAACAATTAATTTGAACAAAAATTTCCAGGGGCCAGTGGCCCAGGATCTTAACTAGACAGTAGAAATGCGAGAATAACTAAATTGAATAAGGTCCCCAAAAACGAAGAAGATCAGATAAAAAGAGGCAAGCTATTAACAATTTAGGCATAAAATCTTAAAGGGGATCAGGGGTCCCAGTCCTTAAAAAGTTAAGAATCTGAGCCTCAGGTGCATCAGAACCTGTCTTGGACTATTCTCACAAAAATTTTCAGACTTCTATGTGTGATATATTTCACTAGCCATTGCACACACACACAGAGCGAAACTTTCTTTTATTAGTATATATGTATGTATATACATATATAATGTTGATATTCCATGCCATTTTCACACCAAATTTCATTTGTTGTTTTTTGTATCGAACGACAAATCAAATCTTCATTTGGCGACCCCTTCCATTCTGGCGCTTGGAGCATATGCCCCATTGGATAGTTTCAACCGTGGTTTGAATACAGGCATTAATTTTATAAAATGTATTGAAATTTCATTCCATAGTTTGAAATAAAATGTGTGTTAACTAAATAAAATAATACATTTAAAAAAAAAATTATTATCTTTATTTTGTATTCATATTTACTACTTTTCAGTGCATAACATATTTTATTGTTGCAATTTCACAGCCAGTAGCCATATTTTGACATATAATTAACTTCATTATTTTTGTAAATCTAATCTTTAACACTGCAATTATGTTTTTCAGCACAAAAATGTTGTACTAAATACATATTTATAGTAGGTGTCTTATATCATGAGCAGCAAGATGACAAACTTGGTGATTTGATAATTTTCCCTTGCAACTCAAATAGTGGATTTCACACAAAGATCCTTTGTGATCCAAGTATACTTTTTCTAACTTTGACAGTTTACAGATGCCCATTAGAAATATATGCATGTCCTTATGCGACTGCATCAAAATTAAAGGGAGTCGAGCAGGAACTATATCCAAATTTAGGCCACTTGACATAGAATGACCCATATCTTATTTGAAATTAATAAAACATTTATAGACTTTTTTCCGTTAAAAAATTGTTTACTTTTGTAAAATTTTAATGACTTTTCTTTCTTTTTATATTTTTTATTAGCTCCCATTTTAGAGAATTTTTTTTAGAATCCTGAACTGAAATCTTTCTGGAAGACAGGAAAAAAGAAAGTATAATCTTAAAATTAAAAACAAAATATTTATCAGTTTACTTTCAATATGTTTCTTAAACACTTTTACTATTTGAAATAAGCATTATCAACTTCATTACTTGCTTCTTATTGAACAATCATTGATAGTATCCATGGTTACATTTCTTTTCTAGTTTACTTTCATTTATTCAGACTCAGTTTAAGAGACCATTATCATATCATCTACCCGATTTCCCTTGCAACACAGCCTGCCTGTCGACCGTCTAAATTCAACACAATCACAGATTTCATAGCTTTGCATAGAAAAAACTGGCACAAATCGTGTCTTTGAGGAATAATTATAGATCATAAGCACCATAGACATATTGTTAAAAAATGCGTGTGGGTTTCAATTAAAGCTTTTTTTCCCCTACTGCAAGTTAACATAAGTATATTTAAGGTTAAAACATGCAAGAGTTTCAATTTAAGATTTTTCTGCTCCTTAAATGTCATAAGTGCCATACATTAATTTAAGCTTTTATAAACAGTACTCAAGAAATTACCACAAAAGGTGGTGGCCATGAACCATGCCAATAGGCAACCATTGGTTTGCCTATTGTTGGTCCTAGTCTTTGGCAGCCAAGAACTTTATCAGAGCAATTGCAGATATGATGTTGCTACATTTAGCAAAAATCAGGTGGTGTTAATGGCAACTTGGCTATAACATAGAAAATGAACTTTTATGAAGTTTATCGTTGATCGATCACTTCCCTAGGAATATTCTGGATACATTGTTTCATTGTAAATGCGTTAAAACTAAAATTTGTTCATGCCAATGGCAGTACCCTTCATCACAAAGGAGTTAAATTTTCTGATGCAACTAGGAATTCCTTAAGAATAGAATTTGAAATGCATCAAAATTTGTGACTACAGTACAAGCATGAAAAATCAAATTTTTGAAATGTTCAAAAACAAGCTTTCTTTTGACAACTAACAAGAAAGGTCTCCTTAAAGCGCATACTCAGAATACTTTGAAAAAAAAATGCTAATGAAACTACTTATGTATGTAATAAAAAAATCAATCAAATTTAGAGGTGGAATTCTAGTAGAAAGTCTGTAAAAGAATAAAATACTTTTGAATATTTGGTGTGAAAAGACGAATGTTTCATGTGGTTTGGTAAGCTATACCTTTCCACGCCAAATGCAAAGCAATTTTAATGCATTTGGAAATAGCTAGTTAAATGATTGTTTAAATGTGCAATATTTAATGAATTTAAACTTAAAATGATGAAACAGTTGCTTATTTTTCGATAAGCTTATATAATATACATAATTTATGTGTTGCTGAAGTTATTTAATTTTTTACATGGTTTCACTGGCTGGATAAGTTTTAAGTGTATTTTAAAAGTAACTGCCCAATTAAAAAAGCTCTCCTTAAAGGCTTTGATATAGAATAAACAGTTTCCATGACAACAATACTTTTCCGACACTAACAATACCAAAGTCGAATTGACACTGCTCAGAATTGGACCTTAATTTTGAGTTTGAAGCAATTTTAATAAATTTGAATTTTGTTCTAAACTGTCGTTAAATGATCATTAAATTTCATTATAGATACATATAACATATGACAAATCTGTAGTTATAAAAGTGTATTTATTTAAGTAAAACATACTTAAACTAGTTCAATATGAAGAGTAGAAAAAGTTTTTCCATAAAAAGTATATTTATAATAAAGACGTATACTTTTTTACTTTCATTGTGTTGCCAACCGGCGATAAATCGTCAAGAAAATGAAATTTTCATTATTTTTTATGGACACTATATCAAAGTTTTGCTGGAAATTTTTTTTATAAGCATATATATTCTCATGAGAAGAACATTCTGTAATTTTTTAATATTTTTCTGAGTATGTGCTTATGGAGACTTTTCTTGTAAGTAATCTTAATGTTCATTTCAAAATTAGTAATGTCTCTTTGATGTTATCAAATCAATATTTGCAAATTAACATAGTCAGCTTCATTTTGTGCAGGCCTCACCTCACATGCAACTCCTTAGTTATTTATATGTTTTATTTATGGTGGTATAGTTATTTATAGTGTTTTATTACTGCTAAAAGTTTATTTTATTTATTGTATTAGCGATATTTTTACTGCACACTTAGAATATGGCACTAGCAACATGTTTTTTTTCTTATATCCAATAATTTAAATTTTGCAACGTAACCCTGGTTCGATAAATATCAGATAATTATGAGATTTAATATTTTTCTTATCTATTACCAAACACTACTAAGCATATTCACTAAAGAACATGAATAGTGATTTGTATTAACTGAGAGATGAAGAATATTCTGATATTACATACTAGCCGCCTTTGGCGACCAGTTTGGTCTCCCTTAAATATATCTAAGCTTGCAACATGTTACTTTTATTCCTAATGTTATTTAGTTACGTAACTTCACTAACATAAATGTAAAGATTCTGATAGAGAAATCAACAAATCTATGCGATCAGGGCAGCATTTTGTTTATATATATATATATATATATATATATATATATATATATATATATATATATATTTGTCAGTATGAATACAGATAAACGTTGAATTAAAAATCCCTTCATGAAGTAACAAACAGGTGTAATGAATCTGACGTCAAGTGAATGTGACGACAAGATCATTTATTCTTGCTGTGTGAATGATTACATTCCATAAATTAATATTTTTTTCATTCACTCAAGAATGAATATTTTATGTTTACTTCGGTGGAAAGAGATATAGACTGTCAATCTAATTTTAACTGAAGTTATCTCAAAACATATACATATTTTTGAATATAATTCATCTTTCAAACATTAATTGTTTTAAATATTTTTTCTAAAAAATCGAATTTTAAATAGTTTTATTTAAAAAAAAATGGCTGAACTTTCATGTTGGGCAGATGCAAATCTCGCCAATAACATTTTTCCCGTCGCAAGCTTTTATTTTTCGGGCGTGTAAATTAGAAACAGTACTTTGATGTTGAAATAAAATTTTTTCGTATTTACTATTTATTTACTATTAATTATTTATTTAGATATTTTTCCACTATAGGCACATTGGCATTTTTTAAAAAGTTTGGTGCAATTCTGGCTTCAAAAAGGAAGATACGTTGCCAAAATATATAAACAGCTCTGAAAACAAACCTGATTTTATAAACATTTTATTTATACATATTTTTGTATACATAAATTACTTCTGTTTCTATATAAAACATGATAAACGGCTTCTTTATATTAAATAAATCGTACTCAAATGGAAAAAAAAAATGATTGTGTATATGAAACAGTAAATAGGTTGCCAGAAAATACGTTGCCAAATTTCTTTTCTTGCCAAGCACCTTTTTGTCAAGTACCTATACTGAAAAAATACCTTTATTTATTTACTTATGGTGTTTTAAATGAGATAGAGAAAGATGTGCATTTTAAATGTATCTGATGTATGTATTTTAAATTTATTTACTTTAATTGAAAGTCATGTATTTTAAATGAAGTCAGTGATAGTTTATATTTTAAATGAAATGATGGCAATGGAACCCTATTTGGCGATTGAATCACCTGCACCCAGCTAACATAAAAGTAGCAAAATGGCATATAACAAGTGAAGCGGCCAGCCCGGAACTGTTGATGACAGTCACATGACTTTGGCTATTATTATATAGATTGTTATTACCATATTCATAAGAATGAAGTAGCCAATTGTGCTGTTGTAAAATTGATTCAAGCTGGTGATCTTACAGCATCCCTTGTAGAGCTGTTTTTACTCAATTTATAAAATTATCAAAATAAAAATTTGAAATAAATTAAAAACTTCTTTTGTTTTGATATTTATGTTTAGTTTCTCTTTATTTTGTTTGTTTGTTTGTTTCTTTGCTTGCTTTTTTTCATTCCATTGCATTCTAATATATAGCCGAGTTCTATTAGAACAAACTTCACAGGACCACATGTGTCTACCTCAATGAAATTATTTCATAATGGAATTATATTTTGCTGATGAAAATATTGTAAGGAAAGGCTAACAATCTTGTTATTTATTGGATTTTTTTTACAACAAAACTTGACTACTTTAATATTCAAATATATTTTTTCATAAACTGAAAAGAAAAAAAAAGGAAATGTATTTTTTTGTGTGTGTTTGTGACATTTTTTATGAAAGTATATCTAAAGAGACTACAGAAAAATAAAATTTTTTATTTATAAAAATAAGCAAAACAAGCTTTATATATAAAAAAAGATAAAACAATAATAGCAGTTAATAATAATAATAATTTATATTTTATGCAAATATGTGCCTTAAAATTACCTTAACTTTAAATAATTATGTGCAAAAGCATATAAAACTTACAGTTGACTGAGCAAATGCTCTATAACTAACTGCCAATATCCCATCAGACCATTCATGAGACACAGGATCAAACTGGCCATACAGCTGACCCATAGTAATAGATTTTGGATTAATCACAATAATTTGCACTTTGTTTTCATCCATCAGACCCTAAAAAATAGAAAAAATATATATTGGCAAATAAAGACTGATTATGTAAGTGTTCAACAACAAAAACTACAATAATAATAGTTCTATTAAGAAAATTGTAAAGAAAATCAATATTCCTCAGATTTTGCTATACTATGATGTTTTAAAAACTTATATTTTTCGCTTGCTGCTGAATGATGTTACAAAATGTAATGGTAAATTACTATGATCATATAAATAAAAATTTAGTATTTTGTGTATTTGTATTTATATCTAACTAGCGGGCATGACCGAGCTAAGCTCGGTCAAAATTAGCCTTGTATTCAATTCGATATTTCATTCTCACTGTATAATTCTTCCTCTTTAGATAAATTTGGCATAATCCTAAGCCATAGGGACCCACTAACCAAAATTCTTCGAACTAATGACCTAACCAATGCTCTTCTCGAACCCGAAAATGATAGAATACAAAATTTAGTCAAAATTGCTAATAGTCCAGGCAATAGGGAATTTTACCTAGCAAAATTAATGGTAGTTCTGGAAATCGGCTTACTTTATGTTTTTTGGGTCGCTCAATCCGAATTTGTAACTTTCCACCAAAATTTCAACCGGCAACTCCCCAAAATTTTGGCAAAAAGCCCCCCAAAAAAGGTTTTTATTAAAAAAATCAATTTTTTTATTGTTTTAGGGGAAAAGTATCTAGAAATTCAGAAAGAAGATAAAATTTGCAACAAATTAGATATATGACATTATGACTTAGGATGAAGGGGAAGGGGAATCTGCCTCGGAACATGCGCGCGGTGTTGTGTGGACTAAGTTGTGCAATTCCACTTAACCACTCACATGTTTTCATTCGCCCTCCCATCTACCCTCCGAACTTTCCTTATAAGGTTTACTTTAAGTTTTTTGGGTCGCTTAATCCGAATTTTTAACTTACCCCCAAAACTTCCCCCCCCCCCCCAAATAGTTGTTTTTAACTTAAATTTCTTATTGTTTTAGGGAAAAAGCATTAGGAAATTAAGAAACTAGACAAAATTTGCAACAAATAGGATATATGACATTATGACGTAGGATAAACGGGGAGAGAGGGGGCTGCCTCGGAACATTCCCCGCGTGCTTTTCTCAAAAACCAAATTTTTTCAAAAAGTCATTTTTTGGGGGGGTTGGCGGGTGAAATTTTGGTGGGAAGTTACAAATTCGGATTCAGCGACCCCAAAAACATACAGTGAGTCGAAATCCAGAACTAGTATTAATTTTTCCAGGTAAAATCCCCTATTGCCTGGACTTCATAACTTAGTGCACGTAGCGCCGCAGTGCATGTTCAGAGGCAGCCCTCTCCCTCCCCGTTCATCCTATGTCATAATGTCATATATCCTATTTGTTGCAAATTTTGTCTAGTTTCTGAATTTCGTAATGCTTTTCCCCTAAAACAATAAGAAATTTAGGTTAAAAACAACTATTGGGGGGGGGGGGGGTTCAGGTAGGGGGAAATTTTAGGGGGAAGTTAAAAATTCGGATACAGCGACCCAAAAAACTTAAAGTAAACCTTATAGAGAAAGTTCTTAGGGGAGATGGGAGGGCGAATGTAAACGTGTGAGTGATAAGTGGAATTGCGCAACTTAGTTCACACAGCACCGTGCGCATGTTCCGAGGCAGATCCCCCCCCTTCCCTCCATTCTAAGTCATGTATCTAATTTGTTGCAAATTTTGTCTACTTTCTGAATTTCTAGATACTTTTTCCCTAAAACAATAAAAAAATTGATTTTTTTAATAAAAACCTTTTTGGGGGGGGCAATTTACCAAAATTTGGGGGGGTTGCCAGGGGAAATTTTGGTGGGAAGGTAAAAATTCGGATTCAGCGACCCAAAAAACATATAGTAAGCCTTTTTCCAGAACTACCATGAATTTTGCTAGGTATTGCCCCTATACGGTCTTTATTGCCTGGACTATAAAGTAATTTTATAGATAAAATTAGCTTGACCCACAGTAACCCAAAAAGGACCTACTAATCTAAAATTATCGAACACCTGACCTATCACAATGGTCTTCTCGTGCTAGGGAACGGTGTGATAAGAAATTTTGTTAAAATCGTTTGAGCCCTTTTTCAGATAAAATTAGCTAAAGCTTGACCCATATTGACCCAAAATGACTGGTTAATCGAATTTTCTTGAGCATGCGACCTAGACCAATGGTCTTCTCGAACCCCGAACACGATAGAAAACAAAATTTAATCAATGTCTTCTAATTAAAATGGTTGACCCACAGTGACCCGAAAATGACCCATTAATCGAATTTTCTCGAACATGTGACCTAACACAATGCTCTTCTCGTGCCCGGAAACAGTATAATACAAAATTTTGTCTAAATCGTTTGAGCCTTTTTTTAAAGATACAATTAGCTTGACCCACAGTGACCCAAAAATTACCCAATAATTGAATTTTCCCGAACATGTGACTTAGCTCAATGGTACTCTCATGCTCAGAAATGATATAATACAAAATTTTGCCATAAATTTTTGAGCCGTTATTTTAGATACACTTAGCTTGACCCACAGTGACCCAAAAATGACCCACTAATTGAATTTTTTTGAACATGTGACTTAGCCCAATGGTCTTCTCAAGCCCAGAAAGTGTATAATACAAAATTTTGTCAAAATCGTTTGAGCCTTTTTTTAAAGATACAATTAGCTTGACCCACAATGACCCAAAAATTACCCAATAATTGAATTTTTCCGAACATGTGACTTAGCTCAATGGTACTCTCATGCTCAGAAATGATATAATACAAAATTTTGCCATAAATTTTTGAGCCGTTATTTTAGATACACTTAGCTTGACCCACAGTGACCCAAAAATGACCCACTAATTGAATTTTCTCGAACATGTGACTTAGCCCAATGGTCTTCTCAAGCCCAGAAAGTGTATAATACAAAGTTTTGACAAAATCGTTTGAGTCGTTTTTTTAGATACAAATAGGGCCCAGAGTCACCCAAAAATGACCCATTAATCGATTTTTCTCGAACATGTGACTTAGCCCAATGGTCATCTCATGCTCGGAAACTGTATATTACGGAATTTTGTCTAAATGCTTTGGGCCTTTTTTAGATTCAATTAGCTTGATCCTGACCCATTGTGACCCAAAATGACCCACTAATCATATTTTCTTGAACATGCGACCAAGCCCAATGGTATTATCGCACCCGAAAACGATAAAATACAAAATTTTGTCAAAATCGTTAGAGCCGTTTTCTAGATAAACTTTGCTTGACATTCAGTGACCCAAAAATGACCCACTAATCAAATTTTCTTTAATATGTGAATTAGCCCATTGGACTTCTCGTAATCCAAAACGACAGAATACAAAATTTAGTCAAAATCGCTAGAACCGTTTTTTAGATACAATTGGCTTGACCCATAGGGACCCAAAAATGATCCACTAATCGAAATTTCTCGAACATGCAGCCTAGCCCAATAGTTTTCTCGTGACTAAAAACGGTTGGATATAAAATTCAGTCAAAATCGATTGAGCCGTTTTTTAGATATAATTTGCTTGAACTTGACCCATTTGACCAAAAATGACCCACTAATCGATTTTTCTCGTACGTGTGACTTAGTCCAATGGTCATCTCATGCCCGGAAATGGTATATTACAAAATTTTGTCGAAATGTTTTTGGCCTTTTATTGGATTCAATTAGCTTGAACCTGACCCATTTTGACCCAAAATGACCCATTAATCGAATTTTCTTGAACATGTGAATAAGCCCAATGGTACTCTTGCCCTAAAACGATAGAATACAAAATTTCGTCAAAATCGTTAGAGCCGTTTTTTGTAGATAAACTTTCCTAGACCTACAGTGACCCAAAAATGACCCACTAATCGAATTTTCTCTAATATGTGACTTATCCTATTGATCTTCTCATAATCGAAAACGGCAAAATACAAAATTTAGTCAAAATCGTTAGAGCCGTTTTTTAGATAAAATTGGCTTGACTCATAGTGACCCAAAAATGACCCGCTAATCAAAATTTCTCGAACATGTGACCTAGCCCATTTGTCTTCTCATAATCGAAAACGACAGAATACAAAATTTAGTCAAAATTGTTAGAGCCATTTTTTAGATAAAATTGTGTTGACCCATAGTGACCCAAAAATGACCCACTAATTGAAATTTCTCGAACATGCGGCCTAGCCCAATAGTTTTCTCGTGACTAAAAACGGTTGGATATAAAATTCAGTCAAAATCGATTGAGCCGTTTTTTAGATATAATTTGCTTGAACTTGACCCATTTGACCAAAAATGACCCACTAATCGATTTTTCTCGTACGTGTGACTTAGTCCAATGGTCATCTCATGCCCGGAAATGGTATATTACAAAATTTTGTCGAAATGTTTTTGGCCTTTTATTGGATTCAATTAGCTTGAACCTGACCCATTTTGACCCAAAATGACCCATTAATCGAATTTTCTTGAACATGCGAATAAGCCCAATGGTACTCTTGCCCTAAAACGATAGAATACAAAATTTCGTCAAAATCATTAGAGCCGTTTTTTGTAGATAAACTTTCCTTGACCTACAGTGACCCAAAAATGACCCACTAATCGAATTTTCTCTAATATGTGACTTATCCTATTGATCTTCTCGTAATCGAAAACGGCAAAATACAAAATTTAGTCAAAATCGTTAGAGCCGTTTTTTAGATAAAATTGGCTTGACTCATAGTGACCCAAAAATGACCCGCTAATCAAAATTTCTCGAACATGTGACCTAGCCCATTTGTCTTCTCGTAATCGAAAATGACAGAATACAAAATTTAGTCAAAATTGTTAGAGCCATTTTTTAGATAAAATTGTGTTGACCCATAGTGACCCAAAAATGACCCACTAATTGAAATTTCTCGAACATGTGACCTAGCCCAATAGTTTTCTCGTGCCGAAAAACGGTTGGATATAAAATTTAGTCAAAATCGATGGAGCCGTTTTTTTAGATATAATTACCTTGACCTTGACCCATTATGACCCAAAATGACCCACTAATCGAATTTTCTCAAACACATGACCTAGCCCAATGGTCTTATCGTGCTCGAAAATGGTAAAATACAAAATTTCATCAAAATCGTTAGAGCCGTTTTTAAGATAAAATTTACACACACACAATTTTTGCTCGCATTATAGTATAAGATATTATAAAGGACAAATGTATCTGGGTGTAACGCTGACGTCATTTTGCGAATGGAAACACTTCAATTGAAATTTCGGTTTTGCAATTTTTTTATTTTCTAAACATCGTACATTTTCACTTTTTACGCCGTCGTATAGGAAAACACATATACTTTCAAATGCAATTTGTTTGAAAAGTGTATCTTAATTCACTGATTTATTATGTTTTTCTTTTTAAAGCAAGAATTTTTGTAATTTATTTCTATTGCATGTGAGCTACATTACAAAATAATAATAAACACTTTGAGCACAAAACAATAAAAATTGTTCAGCATGTATCTCCGACTAATTTTCCATAACAAAATTAATGTTTTATCTATAAATAAATAAAAGAATAATATAAAAAAAACCTAACAAATTTAACATATATGCAATTGAACAATTTAAATTTTTACACCACCAAAGAAGAAAAAAAATCCTTTCAAAAGGTAATTTGTTTGAAAATGACATCTCAGTTTACTGATTGTCTATGGTTTTAAAAATAATTTTCAAGCATGAAATATTTTTAAATTTACCTCTATTGGGTGGAGTTCGATTACGAAAGATTAATCCGTTTGCCCTTAAAGCAATGTAAAAAGTTTAGCATTTGTTTTCGGCTAATATTCCAAAACAAAATTAAAACTTCCTCTATGAATAAATAAATAAAATAATATGAATAAAATTCTAATTTAACATACATGTCCTTGAACTACACACTTAAAGCACTGAAATGATCATAATCAAGAAGACTGCCTAAGTAGCAAAATCTTCGACTAATATCTCTTAGCATGTGGCTAATACGAATACTTTTGATAAGTTTCAGAACTTTATTTGATTGCATAATTGATATTTTTCATATAAAAAAGCTTTTTTGGTGTTAGTGGGAAATCTAAAAAATATTTTATGTGTAAAAAATAGTTTTTACCTAAACTCTGTAACCCGAGCAGCCCGGGTTCGATCCCCTAGTTATTATAATAACTGGACTTTAATATTTTTGGTCAATAAATAATATACAGTATGGAACCATTTATCCAGAAACCAGTTAACTGGAAAACCAGTTATCCAGAATGATATTTCCGATAGACTAATTTCAGAATCTTTGCAAAAAAAGGTATCACACACTGCCAGTTTGACATAGGCTTTGCTTAAACAATTGTATAATTTGGTGACAACATTTAGAATTTTAAATGAAAACATATTTAGTTGTATTTTAAATATTTTAATTTTCAAGCAGAGGAAACAGAAGAATTTTTGTTCCTAAGGGATTCCCATAATTTACCTTTTTTAAACTCTGGTTAACTTTTGATCTTTCTTGCAGCATTGATTTTTAATCAAAGTAATCTAATAATTTAATATCAGAAATAATGCCACAACCATATATATTCCACAAAACTTATCAAATGGATGCTGCTTTCATGCACAACCAGTTAACTGGAAAAACCAGTTATCCGAAATACATCTGACCCCAAGCATTCCGGATAAATGGTTTTGTACTGTATATGGAAAGGAATCCTAGAGAGCTTTATGGTCTTCTCCACAAAGAACAGCAGCAGAACTCTAACCAGAGCTTTCAGGGGTGCTTGCTTACGTCACAGAATTGTACCTGCACAGCTAGCAGAAGGCTTAGATAATATTCATTTATGTAAAATTGAAATGTTAATTTTTTCTGCATATATCAAATACTTGTGTAAATACTAAATAGTTCTTAGTTAATCTGAATCCAGACTCATATTTGTCAAAAAGTTTCATTTTCTAAAAATGGTCCTCAGAAGAGGAATAGAATATCCTCCCAAAAGTAAATAAGTAATAATTCAGTAAAGAATTCTTGGAGAAAGATTTGCCTATAGAATGTAATTTTAGTTGATAATTAATGAAGACATTTGCCAGAATCATAAGCGATTTTAATATCTGTTCCCTTTTCAAATCAGATATTTTTTTGTTGAGGTGAGTCACAATTTAGTTTTTTCAGAAAAGGTTGTTTAAAATGACTAAACTTGTAGATATATCTGAGTTAGAAGTGGCATTAGAAGACGGAAAAGTCATTGAATATTAAAAGATTACATAAATTTATGAAAATGACAGCAACACAAAAATCGTGAAAATTCTTCATATAAAAACTAATTTTTCAGTCAATTAATTATGATTTGCAATATCTTGAATATTGATAATTCTTTGAGTTCTTTTGATGAATTAGCTACCATAATAACATCTAGTTTATGTGATTTAAATGTTCTTAAAACTAGTACTGTCATGATGATAATAGTAATATAAAACTTGTGATTGTAAGCAAAACTGTAAATGACAAGTCTAGTAGTATAAATGCTAATATAAATAATAAAAGTGTTTCTGAAAATAATGTAAGAAGTGATTCTAGTGGTACAAAAAATAAAATGCTGCAACTTCTAATTTAAGATACTTTGTTGAAACTGATATTGAGAACATAATTGTTACATATAATGGTAGTCCATTTCAAGATGTTGAAAAATGAAGTGCGAATCTTGAAGATGTCATTTTTAGGTGCATTCATAATTATATAAATACATAGCACCTATAGTCGCGACTGGTCCACCAGTCTGCATATAACAGAGCAAAAACAACCAAACTGAATGGTTTGAAATTTAATATATATAACCATTGCAAAATTTTGTTGAGTCATTTCAAATTTTATGAAAATCAAATCAAAACTTAAAAAGATATTAATAAAAGTTTTCTTCATTCTATTAAATCATATCATACATAATTAATTCAATGATACCTCATGATAGGTAATGGTTCTAGGTTACCACAGTGGTTACATCATATTACCACAGTGATTACATCCTATTATTTCTGTATTACTGAATGTAATATATATAATCATAATAAATTTTGTATTCATGCATTTTTGCATAAGAGTACAACAGCTATTGCACCAAGATCTGAATATTTATAAAACTAGTTATAGTACAAACACACCTCATTTGCCACATTTGACATACAATTTTCGACTTGTCTTATTTAATTTAAATGATATATATAAGTTAACTTTTGTCAAAAGATGCATAAGGAAGTATGTAAGGAAAAGCAAAGTTATTGGTTAATAATGAATCAAAACTAGGTTATTAGGAAAATTTTAAAAAATTATTATTTTCTGAATTTGGCTTAGCAGAACCGCATGAATTTATCCAAAAGAAAAATGAAAGATAGTGAATCAATTTATAAATATTTTTTTATTATAAAGCAATTGTGTTCTCGAGTTAATGCTGAAGAATCTGAATTGATTCAATATGTTATAAATTGCATTAATGATCCTGTATTTAAAAAATCATTTTTGTATGGCTGTCAGAATATTCATGTATTTAGGCAAAAAGTACCGAAAAATTAAAAATAGATTATGATAATATTAAATCACCCAACCTGTGATGATGTAACAGACACTGGAGAAAAAAACAAATGTTGTCTTTTTTTCTTAACCATGAGGATCTCATACGCCCATTCAGAAATACTTCCCTCAATAATTCCAGCCTCTAACCAGGGGCGTCGCCATGGGGGGGTATGGGGGGGGAGCCTCCCCCCCCAATATTTGTGAAGTTGGGAAATTTGAGCTTAGAGTTGGGAAATTCTGGATTTTTGAGACATTATGAAATTTTTATTGTTTTGGTGATTATGTTTCTGACTGAGTACTGTAACAGTAAGCAAGTTAAATTATCAAAAGAAATACAAAAAGAAATCAGCCACACTCAATCTATCATTGTATTTTTCAGATCTACAAAAATATTATACATCTACCAGACCTAAATTTCTCTACTCCTATCCACCAACAGCTGAGTATCCAGTTCCTTTATTTCCTTCAAAACTTTGTACCGTTCTCAAAAATTTCACCCTTTCTCCCTTTCCCCTCTCAAAAGAGAATCCAGCTAATTTAATCCAAAGGGATTGCAGCTTCTTTTGAAAATTAGAGATCACTTGTAGCACAGCAGATAGGAATGTAGTCACCTACTTGAAACTTAGCTGGGCAAGTTGATTTGATGAGTTTTCACAAATTGCATTAATTTTCCGATTTTTGGACAATATTTTACTCATTCTCGTGATTTTTTTGCTCCGAAAATTAGTTAACCCTTCGCTGTCAAGACAAAAGCATTATATGAGCAAATGTGAATGTAAGAAGTCGATAGTTTAGATAAATTTGCCACATTTTACCTTTATTTGTGTGCGGAAATATATATATGTCTTGTCCATTTATATTTATAGGTGTTTGTGAAATTTTAAACCAAAAGTCCAGTGTTATGTGTTTAAAGCTGTTCTAAAAAATGACTATAAATCTTAGCACGAAAGAACCCTTCATAATAGGAAAAGAGTTTTTGTGCAAGATTTTGGAACATCTAAAAATCCATTCGAGGATGTAAAAAAGGTAAAAAAGTGGATGATTTGAATTTGGAACAGAAATATGACCATGAAAGCAGTCCATCAACTGAAGAAAAAAATCGACATACAAGTTCACATAAACACTGACAGGTTGCACTGGAATAAAATTTTGAAGAAATAAAGATTTCCTTATAGACAAGTTCATAAACAATCATGAATATTAGGATGTGATTGAAGAAGCTGACTTCTGAAAGCACCGTGGGAAAACGGTTTCACCAAATGGAATAGATAAAAATAATAGCATAGCAATGGACATTGATACACATAAGTTTTACAGGGAAGAGTTATAAGAAATACAAGAAAATTTCGGCAATTTAGTAATGGGCTTAAATGACAATGTTTCCTATATCAGGAGAATATTGCACCAATACATTCCATATTTAAATTACAATTGTGCAAGGCAAATTTCAGTATCAGTAACTTAGAAAAGTTAATAATGTTTCCACCTGGATATGAGAAACCGGATGTACATGATTTGCAGAGTGAAATAGAAATAAACCAAATCCCAACTCACTTAACAAACCTTTTACCCATGCCATGAAATTCAAAGACTATTTGGGTCACACTGTCAAACTATATACTCGTACCTTAACATTCACAGCAGCTTATCTTTTTGGCGTTGCATCTAATGAAAGAATCTTTAGTCAAATAAAAATTGAAAATATATATATTGCAAGCTACAATGAGGTCTGACAAACTTGACAGCCTAATGCTTTTAAAATGTGAAAGTGAAATAGTGGATTTTATTAAACTGGACGATGTTAGGTTAGCTTCATCAGGGTTAGCTTCTTTGAAGACCAAAAGAATTGATGTTAAATGAAAACAATTTGGATGTGCCAATCCCAAAACCTTATTCTATCCCATACATGTTAATACTTCAAAATTTGCAAGCACAATGTTAAAATTAAATAACAATTCTACGCCCGTAATAATGAATTCTAAATGTTTAATTATGTGCATTTAATTTATAATTCGTTTAATTGTGTGCATTTAAAAAGGAGATAGAAGCATCGCATTTTTCAAACAAATCATTGAATTTCGACACCCATGCTCTTAGATGTCTGCAACCAAAATTCCAAACCCAAAGAGCGAAAAAGTGATACCTTTGGACAGTATACACCCAAGCCCAATAAGGAAGTGTAACCGAATATGAAGTTTGACTAAATTTGCGTCCATTAGTTTTTCAGATATAGCTAACGCGAAAATCGTGAAAAATGCTGCACAGCAGTGCCACAGATATATACAAAAGCCTGATAAGCACTAAATTATGTCAAGGTTTAACAGAATATGAAATTTGATCCAATTCTGTGCAACAGCTTTTGAGATATAACTATCGCTAAATCATGTAAATTGTGAAAAATACAGCATAGCAGCGCCACCTTTTGGGTAATTTACACCAAAAACTAATCAGCATTAATTTTTATCAAGGTATAACTGAATCTAAAGTTTTATAAAATTCCGCGAATTAGTTCTTGAGATAGAGCACCCACAAAATTTGTGTCACATTCACACAGACAGACATTTTCTAAAAACAGTCAAATCATGTCCAGGACCTTCTAAAACGTATCAAACCGTCGAAAACCAGTTGTAGAATTTTTTTACGAATTCAATACTTTCGTCTTGTGAAAACAGAAGAAAGTAAAACGCGTGTTTGTTTGTTTATTAAACAAACCAATAATTAGAATTTTTATGTTTCTAGTTTCAAAATTTTTCTTTGGAAAGGAATTTTTTATGCATAAGCTTCATTATCATTATTACACACTTTGTGCATATCACTTTAGTTGAAAGTTGGAGGAATTTGTTTCAAGTTGGGAAATTTTCGAACTCTCCCCCCCGAAAAAATATCTGTAGCTACGCCCCTGCCTCTAACAATATATCCAATTGATGTTTGATCTCCTCCTGGATTAGGAAAGGTAGTGTCTTGACTAGAGCAGCAGATATAAACTGAATATGTAGCTTTACTCTATCTGTATGACAATAATTTCATAGATGAGAAGAAGACTGCAGTATTGTACTTTAATAATTTTTTTTTTTTTTTGACGTGAAGATGAAGACAAATGATTTAAGTTGAAATTATTCATTTTAAATTCTACTTTACATAATTTTAATATGTCTTCAGATGCTTCAATTAAATTAAATTGTTGATACAATTTCTTCGAGATTTATATGTTTTTTTATCAATCTGTTCTTCTTTTTGAAGAGATCCCAAAATTGTACTTTTATTGACATGAAAAGGGTCAAGCGAAATATTTGTAATGGTATTTGGCCAATGCGAGAAAAAGTTCAGTTTCAAACTGTCGGCCTTGATCAGCTGTCATTCTCTCTGGTATTCCAAAATGGGAGACCCACGTACAAACTAGGGTTTTACCAATGGTACAAAGTTTGGTCTTCCAGTGGAACAGCTTCTAACCAACAAGAAAAATGGTTGATGATGATGTGAAGGTATCTGTATCTCAGGCAAAGAGGTAAAGTTCTGATGATGTCAATGTTTATGTGTTTAAAGCATTATGATGGTACTTGGAACCCAGCCAAGGGAGAATGAGTGTGATGACGGACTTTGGAACTTTGACATGCTAATCAGGCTCTAGCCCATGTCTGACAGTGCTTATTCATGTTGGGCTATATAAATTGTTTAAATGTGAGCTTCTTTGTGGCTCTATCTCCAAAATTTCCTGTGGTAGTAGCACACCACGTATCCCTGATACTGTGACATATCTTGGTACCTCGATTGGGACCTATATCATTGACGTCATTTGAATACCATAATTTGAATGAGAGAGTGTCGATATTTGGGAGGAGAGTTCAGCAATTTGTTGTTGCATAGTTTCAAGAACATTACGTGAAGTGTTTGCAGAAATTGAGATGGAAGCAATTTGATAGGATGACGACTTTAATTCCCATATTTGATCGGCCATGGTTGCCAGTTCAGGAAGATCATCGTTACTGAGGATGAGTAAGCTACACATGTTTAGCGATAATCGTTGCAACCACAGAGTTCCATTTATCTTCAAATCAGCCAAATTTCGCATTTTGCACAACAGTTGGGATAGTTTTCAAGCACTCAGTTCAAGCTCAGCCAGAAACCTTTGAATTCATTGCATTTCACTATTGGTGAAAGTGGAAATTTAACGATCTTTGATGTCTTCATATTTTTTTTTCTTCTGGTGGATTAATCAAAATGTCTTACTTGCATAAGAATTTCTGGTTCAACTCAACTCACAACATAATCATATTTTGTTAGGTCGGACACAATATGTATGTTTCTAAATTGAGATTACAGTTGTATAAACCAAATCATAGGATTGTCTTTCTAGAAAGGCAGTAATTTTAGGCTTACTTGCACGATGGAGTTTCTAACACCAGCTTGAGTTTTTCAAAAGTATCCATCATATTGAATTGTCTGTTAGAAAGGTTGCGTGCTTTTTACTTTACGAGTCACCAGTGAAGCAGTAAGTTAAAAAATATATTGATACTTAATAAGGAACTTTCGATACACTTTCAAATTCCAATAATTTATTTTTTAGAATAAGTTCTGTAACAGCTATTTGCTGAGATGAGATAAAAACAAACTTTTAGATGCCATCTTGTGATTGAAGAAGTGTATGGTACAAAATAATAGTAAGTATCGTTACAATCAGCTTTTCTTTTTCTTTCAAATTTAATCTGGGCAATCAACTTTCGATTGTGGTAACTTTGCCAGTAGTTACTTTACATTAATTGCAGTAAACAAACGCTTATTGTTGAGATTGATGAAAAAAAAATTACATGAAAATTATTTATATAGTCTTAAAAAGTCCCCAAATCGAGCTACAGTTTTCACACATATTTCATTTGAAAGTACAGCTTTTTCCCTTTCAATGAAGTAAAAATTGAAATTATATGATACTCAGATCAGTGTTGAATGAAGAAGTGAGTCAGAAGTGTTGTATAAGTGAGGAAAGCCAAAGCAATAGCACTGATCTTTTCCAAGATTGTTATACATTTCTAAAAAATAGCAACTGGGATGGGCAGATGTCGACAAGTGGATAATTTTTGACAATGACAGAAAGGTCTGTACTGAAAGAAATAGGACTCTGTCTCAAAAAAAAAAAAAAAAAAAAAAAAAAAAAAAAAAAAAAAAAAGAGGCAAAAAAAAAAAAAAAAACCTTTTATTTAACCAACAGTTTCTGAAGTATTAGCAATAGAAATTTACATATCTACAAATATCTATCTTAGAAGTATCTTATAAAATTACTAAAATATGCTAACAATTATATATAATACATACAATACAATATACATTACAATATATAATAATTTTTCAATGGGGTATTTCAGTTTATTACAATACGGCATACCTGTTCATGTATATACTCCAAAGCACTGGCCAGCACTTTATATGCAGAAGTCTTTCCACCAAAGGGCATGCCAACAATCATAAAACCATGACGCACAATCATCATTTCATAAATCTTAAGAAAGAAAAAAAGAACGCTTTAAAAATCAAAATATATTTTAAAGGCAAAATAAGAGGAAAAAAATCCTATGAAAACTAATAAGTAAAAACAAAGTGTTGAAGCAATTAAAACATTATAAAAAAACAACTTATTTAACAATGCTGAATATTAACAAAATCTGAAAAATTTTCTCATGCTAGCAGAAAGCATTAAACTAAAACAATCTTTCCATTCTTTTAAATAATTTAACAATTTGGCTGCCACCTGATCATTAGCAGCCACATGTATTTTTTTGCCATATTGTGTTGTTTCACCAACAGTAGTTTCTAATCTTTCTTACCTGGCTGACTGACTGCTAGTTAGCTTTTATATTGTTTAGATTGTAAGGTCCATGGTTAGTTCAGTATACTGGGTGATTCAAAACTGGGGGAACAAACTTCTAGGAGGGGTGGAGTACACCTAGACAACTTGGAATCACATGGCAATGCAGGGTCGGAAATGCAATCCTAACGAGATAGGGTGATTGTTAGGGGCTGAATCATCATGATCGGAAATTGACATTTAAAAACCATAAGCTTAAAATAAGTCATGACTTTCCTGGTAATGAAGTTCCCCGAAGTTTTCTGCCTATGTGCCTAGTTCCTACCATCTGAAGTTTTGCATGCTATGAAACTTCAGGCAACTTCATTATCAGGAAAGTCATGAGTTATTTTAAGGTTATGGTCTTTATATGTCAATTTTTGATCATGATGACTCAGCCCCTAACAACCCCCTATATTGTTAGGATTACATTTCCGACCCTGCATTCCTATGTGATTCTGAGTTGTCTGGGTGTACCCCACCCCTCATAGAAGTTTGTTTCTCCAGTTGTGAATCACCTTGTACAATAGGGTGGGCCGAAAAAAACTTTTTTTTGATTTTCGATGATGGGTAGTGCGGAAAAGTGGCCACTAGTGGTACCAAGTTCACACAAAAAATTTGAGATTTTTAGGACAATTCCTATATTTGCCGCTTTTGGCTTGAAGTTTTGCTAAAAGGCTGATTTTTGAACTTTTTTAGCAAAAATTTTAAAAATGTTAAATTAAACTTATTTTAATCGTATTTACTTGAAAAGGCATATTTAATATTCCAAATGTATAAATAAGCTCTGGTAATGTATTATATAATTGCTATGTGTATTTTAAATTAGACGATTTTTATAGCCTTTTCGCACTTAAGTGAGCAAAAGTTACATGTATTGTTTGAATCTTTCAACGATTTCTCTCTTTTGTCTTCTTTATGTCCCTTGGTCTTCCTTATTTTTTTCGATGTTTTAAGTGTCATATATTTGGGTGACGGACAGCAGAATCTCTCAGAAACAGATCTGGAAGGAGAGAAGGGAATGAGGCGAGAACTTAAATGCACGCAGTGACTCATCGCAATGTTGGGGGAGTGAAGGAGGAAATACAAGGGGGGAGAAAGTGCGATAAGGGATGCTTATTATTTTCAGTGCTCAGTTTCCCTGAGACATGGCAGACGCAGTGTGAGACAGGAATATGCGTTTAGGAGTGTTTGGCTTTGAAGGGCCAGGTTCAAATTCAGATTCAGTCGAACTGCTTGCTTGAAAACTCCCACTACTTGAATCTTCTAACAATATAACTGTCTTCCATCTGGATCTAACTCCACTTGTTGAAGGCTTTGTCACAGTACCACTATTCCTCGTTGAATTTGTATCCAATTTCATTTTCCGCGATATTTTCTTTGCATGAGTTTTGCTTGTTTTTAAATCAATATTTCTGATAAACATTTTTCGAACAGGTCTTTGATCCTTCAAGAAGTTCACCTCCCGATGTGGAACTTTACATCTGATGTCGCAGCTACAATTGTTCACCCTGTACACTTACAAGCCATGTGGCCTTACAAGCCTATGTCAAAGAGAGAGGTTTCCGCATTTCGTACGAAATCTTCGCTGATGGCCTTGCCTTTAAGGCCCGTATGATTACAAGATTTCTCCAATGATCTACACTCATTGTAATAGTTTTTAATCTTCCCGTTAATTGTTGGTTGATAAACCACTGATATGGAAGATGTTATCCAGATTTCGGAAACTTTTTCACCTACCTTTTTAATAATATCATCCACTGGTTGAAGATAAATATCTCGATTTTCTTCTATATTGCTTCGCAACCAATAGTAGTGGCGCATGATGTCAGCATTAGTTGGCAATTGCAAGTCTTTCAATTTGCACGGTGCCCCAAAATGGCTACTTTTCACGTTATCACATGTCTTTACATGATCATGAACTTTCGCACTATCCATTTCTAAACTCGTCGTAATAAAACGCACAAAACACAGTAAAGGTACGTTAAACGATCCAAAAATCAATCTATTGCACGAGAAAAAGGTTTTACTTTTACACTGAACAAATGTCACAGGGAAACCGAGCACTGAAAAATAATAAGCATCCCTTATCGCACTTTCTCCCCTCTTGTATTTCCTCCTTCACTCCCCCAACATCGCGATGAGTCACTGCGTTCGCTTAAGTTCTCGCCTCACCCCCTTCTCTTCTTCCAGATCTGTTTCTGAGAGATTCTGCTGTCCGTCACCCAAATATATGACCCTTAAAGCATCGCAAAAAATAAGGAAGACCAAGGGACATAAACAAGACAAAAGAGAGAAAACGTTGAAAGATTCAAACAATACATGTAACTTTTGCTCACTTAAGCGCGAAAAGGCTATACAAATCGTCTAATTTAAAATACACATAGCAATTAAATAATAGATTATCAGAGCTTATTTATACATTTGGAACATTAAATATGCCTTTTCAAGTAAATACAATTAAAATAAGTTTAATTTAACATTTTAAAAATTTTTGCTAAAAAAGTTCAAAAATCATCATTTTAGAAAAACTTCAAGCCAAAAGCGTCAAATATAGTAATTGTCCTAAAAATCTCAAATTTTTTGTGTGAACTAGGTGCCACTAGTGGCCACTTTTCCGCACTACCCATCATGGAAAATCAAAAAAAAGTTTTTTTCGGCCCACCCTATTGTACAAGCTATTACTATGGGATAACTGTCAGCCTGTCAGTGAAAAGTACAATTGACTGCCAGCAGTCAATTAATCCTTAGAATACAATTTTAAACACTGGTTGGGACACATACTTTCTATTGGTAGCCTAATGGATAATACTATAAAAACAAATGGTCTATGCGACTTAGTCTTTTACAGCATCATAATTGTTTACAATTTCATTTTTCAACCAAGCTATCTTCCTGCTGGAAAAACATAATTATTTTTATTACTGCCAATACCACTGTGGGAAACTATGTTGTTAATAATGGATTTCTGCCAAAAGTATTAGGTGGTCCATTCTGGCTACTCCAATAATAACCAATATAAAACATTTAAAGTACCAAGAAAACTTTAATGGACTTACTCGTTGTGAAAAATCTATAGTAATCGCATTGTAATATGGAGTAGACAACGTCATTTGTGTCTTTGAATAATGACTTGATTAAAGTTGTTAACTATTATTTCTTAACCCTTTATAACCCATACTTCATTTTAAACCATTAAAAAATTTCCCATTTTTCTTAATTTTCATATTTTAATTTTGTTCAGCTGTCTCTTTTTCCCCCCCTGCAGTTCTATTGGTTAGAAACAACTCTGCCTCCAATCTACTCATACACCATGTATATGAGCAAAAAATCTCACCATGGTGTACATTATACAGAAGGTTTTCTGAAACAGGTTGTCTAGATAGATTATCAGCTTCAATGTTAGTGGAGCCTTTTGATATTTAATTTCACAAGGATATAAATCCAGGCAACAGATTGTAGGTGAAAAACATTTCTTTAAAATTGACAAATCTAATAATTTTTTACATTTAATATATTTTTTTAATGTCCGCTAACAACACCAAAAATCATATTTATTTGAAAATTAGCAATATTGTATTCAAAAATTTTCATAATTTATTAAAAGCAATGTTTTCCTATTGACCTTGTGCCAAGAATTAAGAGACTAATGAAATCGCTATAGATTATTATTCACAATCAGACTTTTGATTCTATTCATTTCAGTGGTTTAAGCATGTAGTTTGATTTCACATCTTAAATTTGCGTTTTATTTATATTTTATTGTTTTATTTATTGATTGATGAATGTTTTAATTGTGTTATGGAATGTAAGCTGGAAACAAATGATGAGCTATTTTTATTAATTTAAGTACAAATGGAGTTCGTCTGCCCACAATAAAAATTGATTACACAAAAAAAAAAAAAAAAAAAAAAATGCTTGAAAATTATTTTAAAAATATTAAAAATTGAATAAATAGTGATGCAATTTCCAAACAAATTGTGATACAGTTTTCAAACGAAATGCATTAGGAAGTATATGATTTTCCCTATTTGGCAGTGTAAAAATTAAAAATGCCCAATATTTAGAAGTTTAAAAAATTAAAAATAAAATTTTATTTAATTGCCTGCTGTTGCCATCATCAAAATAACGTCAGCGCTACACTCAGACATGTTTGTCCTTTATAATATAGATAGTCAAACATAACTAAGTTTAAGGGACCAGCAGAAAAGAAATCCACTTAATTTTGTAACATTTTTAAGCCAGATAAGAGCCGCATGATCAGCATGGATGACAAATTTCTGACCTTGTAAATAATGATATTACCAAACATTCTAATTCGGTTATTGCGCAGGAAAAAAAAAAATCATAATTATGAAGATTTCTTATATTTTCATCAACTTATTTCATAACACATCCCACTCCATGACTTTATGCATCAACAAATAACGGACAAGGGATTTGGGAATCAAACAATCTTTAGAATAGGCTTTTCAATTGAAGCCTTTTTTAGCATTTCAAAAGAATTTTGAAAAATGTCCCATACATAAGGAACATTTTTCTTCAACAAGTTGTTGAACAGGTATAAAACTTTAGCATCATTTAGCAAAACCTTATTATAAAAATTTATGGATTCCAAACTATGTTGTATCTCTTTTACATAAGTTGGGGGTTATGATTTTTTAATTGATTCAATATTTGTGTTGTCATTTGTGATACAACCACTAGATACTTCATAACCAAGAAAATTATCTTGTGATTTTACAAAATTACATTCAGGTAGCTTTAATTTTATGTTTTCTTATATACAGATATCAACCAATATTTCTAAATACTGAAAGTGTTCATCTTCATTTTGTGAAAATAAAATTATGTCATCAAAATAGCAAAGTCAATTTTATACTTATTAAGGCTTCTTCTAAGGATACGGTTAAAAATTGCAGGTGCATTTTTCAAGCCAAAAGTTAAATAAAGCCATTCATAGAGGCCAAAGGTAGTTGCAAATGCCAATTTTTCAGTATCTTTAGGGTGGATAGATATGTGCCAATATCTACTTGCTAAATTGAGGGTGGAAAAGACTTTAGCTTGAGCCAATTTGTCTAAAAAGGCGTAAATTCTAGGTAAGGGTTCTGCACCTGTTTTTGTAATGGCACTCAACTTTATAAAGTCTACAAATAAATGAGTTGTCTTCCCTTCTTCATGTTTATACACTAAAGTTACCAGTGATGAATAAGGGGAATAACTTTCTTTGAGAATACCAGCCTGCAACAAATTTTGAACTTGTTTTCTAATTTTCTCTTCTTCTATTGGGGAAATGCGATAAGGTCTAAGAGAAATCAGGAGGTCTCATGTTAAGTGAATTCTTTGAGGTTCTATATTTAAATGTCGTACATCATATTTACTTTTTGTGAAGAGATCAACATACTTTGACATGAGAGCAGGTAATTTATGGCTTGCAGACTGAAGAATTTAAACTTCTCCAATGACTTCAATAAAATCATGTTCATAATTTTCACAAACCATATCTATTTTCATTTTCTGGGATATTCTTCTGATAATAAGATAAAAATAAGGTGTTTAATGATGGTAGACTCTGAGGACATTCAATTAGTGACACTTTTTTTCTCATTTTTAATTATTTGTATTTTGACACAATCTATGTTCAACTTAAATAAATTACAATGGAGATATCCTTATCAACACAAAAGGTAAATTATTATTAAGGACAAAAAGTTCAGCACTGTTAGAGATACTGCCAATCTTCAATTTCTCAAAACATTTTTCAATTAAGGTGAAAAGGCCCTATGTTTGACTGACCAACAAACCTTTTTGAATTTCACAAATTTTTAGGTTGAGTTTGTTGGTCATTTTCAATATTTTCACTAATGCTGATGGAACTTCTTGAATTGATTAAACATGGTAAGGATTCTGCATTTAATACCTTTTGAGTAACATTTTGACAACTTCTATTTATTTTTTGCTTGGTAGCTAAGTTTGTTACATGTCCAGACACAATGAATTGCTATATGTTACTACTTGCATTATGGGGTGAATCACTACTCGTTTGATTAGAAGCTTGAGTTCTAATATTAGCCTTTTGAATGAGAAATGAGGGGTTTAAAGTTCACCTTCAGCATAGGTAATCGTTGACCCAATGATAAACATTAAAATGCCAATATTTAAGCAAACTCTGTATGGTGCTGGTGCAAAGTTGCTTGGTAAAACAAATTTGGTCTAGTTTATTCTATATGCAAAGATTTTACATGATTTTGTGAGTTACTTTGGTGCTTAGGCCTATAGTGTCTATTTTGTGGAGACTGATATGGAAAGCAATAATTGTATGGTTTGTTTGAGAAATTGGCCCATTATCAAAATCAGACAGTTGTGGTCACCAATGTCTAAAAGTGTGAGTTGTGAAGGATTATTGTGTTTGACTATTTCCACCTTCATTGTTCTTTCCCATGAATTGAATCTTAATAGCAGTTCTTTCCATTCTGTGGTTGTTTTAAGGCCATTAGTTACAATTAAACGTTTTATTTTTAAAGGTAGACCTTCAGTTAATCCTTCCAAAATAAAACAACTGTTTAAACCCTATGTACACTCTATTTTTGTCTTTTCCTGTTAATTAAGACTATCACCTAATTTAAATTTCATGTGGGAAAAATCTGTTAAGAATAGAATATCAGGTATAGCATAGATTTCTCAAAATATGTCTAAAAATGCATGCCAATGTAAAATATTCAAACAATTATTGATATAAAGTGTTAAAGCACTATCTTTAAGATATTTTTGTATGTGTCTTATTTTCCAAACATCATCCTTGTTTTCCTCTATGCAGATTGCTTCGAAATATCTTAGCCATGGAAGCCATTCCATCTTAGATTCTGAAGAAAAGGATATAATTTCTTATTCTTTCATGAATTTTTTCTCTGCCATGGCTGCAGATTTAAGAGCACTAACTTCAGATAAGGGACTCTGTTCATTTATAGAAGTATTACTAGCTTTTTTGGAAGTTACCGAAATTTTTTTTATTAGGACTTTGACTAGTGATATTATTACTAGTACTTTCTGTAGTTAGTAAAGTTCCTGTTTCTTTAGTTTTGTCAGGATTTTCATAATCACCTATTTTCATTTTAATTTAACACTTTAATTACTGGTGTTATATACAAAATAATAAGATTTCAAACAGATAAATAATTTTTAAAAAATCAACAAGGTAAATATTATTTAAAATAAAATAACAATGAAACAAGTAAAAAGATGCATAAATAAGAAGTCTAGCTAAATGCACAGATGTTTTACTTATGTTAAAAATAAAAGTAAAACCACATTTCATATGAACCAATATCCAATGGTTCTCCTTTTTAATCCTTTTAACAACAACAAGAATAAAAATCATAGTTTAGAAAAGTTTTTCTTTCTTTTTTCTTAAAAAAAAATCAAAATTATACACATTCCACGTAAAATACAACAACATGAGACAAACTCACAAAAAAAAAAAAATCTTAAATATCACTACCCGCTCTTATGTACCATTTCTTTCTTTTATTGACAAAACACTACACAAAAGTTCTCTGCTGAAAAGATGTCCTGAGATAGATGACTGAAGAGCTGACAAGTTCATACTATATTGACGCTGTTTCATTTTCTTTGATAGAAAAGCAATTCTTTGGAAAAAGTTTTTCACTCGCATCCATCCTGAACTTGGATGAAAAGGCTTACCGTGACGTCCCTTTAGTGGAAATAAAACTCCATTTTCAAGCTCGTTACTGTGGCCCAGTTTTGGTTTCTCTTCTCTTGCTGAATTAGAGTTGAAAATTCAGTCCGTCAGTGAAAAACTAATGCCTGCTTGATAAAACTTGATGAAAGGAGAAATTAAAATCTTTACTTTGAGTGCATTTTTCTAGGAGCTATTCGGTCCGTGGCAGGGATGAGTTTCTAACAAAAAAAATTACCAGAGCTCTAATATTCTGGAGTAATAATAGCTGTAGTGTATCAACCCCCGTCTCCTCCATCCGCACATTTATATTTTATACATTATTTACAAAATATAAAACAATTCTGTCTTCAGCAAAAGAAAATTTTTAATATATTTTGAGTTTATATATATATCTATACTCATATTATAAAGAGGAAAAAATTGTTTATTTGTCGGGGATAAGCTCAGGAACTACCAAACCGATTCCAAAAGTAATGGTATCAAAATGATGGTGTTCGCCCAACTTAGAACATAGGCTATATCTTATGTCGGTGCCACTACCCCAAAGGGGGTGCAGGAGCAAAAAACGTTCTAAAAATGCGATTTTTGCGTTACTGAAGGGCCTAGAAATATGAAATTTGGAATATTAGTTACTTATAAGATATAAATGGTGTCTAAGAACAGTTCTTAAACAATTCGAAATTTAAAAGGGGTGAAAATGCACAAAAAGCGTTCTAAAAAACGTTCTAAATGGTAGTTTCTACATAATCTCAGGAAATACCAAACCAATTTCAAAAGTAATGGTATCAAAATGATGGTGTTAGTCCAACTTAGAACATAGGCTATATTTATGTCGGTGCCACTACCCCAAAGGGGGTGCAGGAGCAAAAAACGTTCTAAAAATGCGATTTTTGCGTTACTGAAGGACCTAGAAATATGAAATTTGGAATATTAGTTACTTATAAGATATAAATGGTGTCTAAGAACAGTTCTTAAATAATTCGAAATTTAAAAGGGCTGAAAATGCACAAAAAGCGTTCTAAAAAATGTTCTAAATGGTAGTTTCTACATAATCTCAGGAAATACCAAACCGATTTAAAAAATATTGGTGTCAAAATGATAGTGACAACGTTTGCTCCAAGATAGGCTATGTTTTATGTCGGTGCCACTACCCCAAAGGGGGTGTAGGAGCAAAAAACGTTCTAAAAATGCGATTTATGTGTTACTGATGGGCCTAGAAATATGAAATTTGAAGTATCAGCTACTTATTAAATATAAAAGATTTCTAAGAACAGTTCTTAAACAATTCGAAATTTAAAAGGGGTGAAAATGCGCGAAAAGCGTTCTAAAAATGTTCTAAATGGTAGTTTCTACACAATCTCAGGAAATACCAAACCGATTTAAAAAAATAATGGCGTCAAAATGATGGTGAAAATCCTTGCTCCAACATAGGCTATGTTTTATGTCGGTGCCACTACACTAAAGGGGCTGCAGGAGAAAAACGTTCTAAATTGCGTTTTTTGCGTGACGGAAGGGCCTTGAATCGTGAAATTTAGAGTGGTAGTTAGTAATAAGATATCAATGATCTCTAAGGACATTTCCTAAAAAAAATCGAAATTTAAAAGGGGGGGTCAAAATGCACAAAAAGCATTGTAAAAAACGTTCTAAATTGCAATTTCTATGCAATCTCGGGAAATACTGAACCGATTTCAAATATAATGGTGTTAAAATGATGGTGACAGATCTTGCTCCAAGATAGGCTATATTTTATATATGTTTCCACTAACCCAGAGAAGATGCAGGAGCAAAATGAGCAAAAAGCGTTCTAAAAACATTCTAAATGCCGATTTGTCACCAATATCTCCGGAAGAATCAAACTGATTTCAAAAGTAATGTTAAGAAATTGATGCTGACAGCCTCTGCTCTAACACAGACGCTATTTTAAGTCGGTATCACTATCACCTAGACGTTGCAGGAGCAAAAAAGTGTTCCAAATTTCGATTTTGTGATCGGTAGGGGCTAGCAACTTAAAATTAGGCAAGGTGCATATGTATTACATATAGATGATCTTTAAGAACAGTTTCGAAAAAATTGGAAATTTAAAAAGGGGTGAAATTGCACGAAAAGCATTCTAAAAATGTTCTAAATTGCGATTTCTACTCAATCTCAGGAAATTCCAAAGCTATTTCAAAAGTAATGGTTGCAAATCAATGGTGACAGTCCCTGCTATAACATAGGTTATATTTTATGTTGCTGTCACTACCATCTGAGGGTTGAAAAAGCAAAACATGTTCTAATTTGCGTTTTTTTGCATAACTGAAGGGTCTAACACTTTGAAGTATGGCATGTTATTTACTTACAAGATGCAACTGCTTTCTATGAACTGTCGAAAGAAAATTTCAAATTTAAAAAGATGAAGACACTGGATCTAGTTTGTCGTTCATAGATTATGAATGTTTTTAATACATTAAACAACAAATTCCATATAAATTTCTATCACATAATATAACCATTAAAACTATAAATTCAGCAGTAAAGTTCAATGGTTGTATTCAAATAAATATGAGAATTCAAGGTAAACATTTTTCACATAATCTCTACATAACATAGATTAACAATAGTAAATTCACTGTGATTTTGGGATTTGACTTTTTAACAAAATATTCAATTACCATTGCTCCTAACTTTAATGCTATTCTGTTCAGGGATAAAAAAAATCCCATTTGTCAATGATAAAGAAGATAGTAATTGTGTCAATTCAATCTCTTCTAAAGAAAATATCACTAACTGGTTTGAAATGGATGTAAACAGTTATAACCATAACATAAACTCTTATAATATTGAATCTGATAAAGATGAAGTAAATCATAATGAATTATATCATGAGAATGTAACTTTACAAAATCAAATGTATTCAACTGATTCAAATATCATCCCTATGATACATAATTATGAAATAAATCAACCTTTACCTCCTAAAAATCAAAATCAATCGGATAATAACAATAAATCAAATTGTTCAAAACTCTGCAAAATTTTGAATGCAAACACTACCACAATTCCACCTAAAGAGTGTTTATATATTAAAGTAAAGTATAAAAACACACCTGATAATTTTTTCTTGTTTACGCCAACCTATGAAGACCCTAACTTACATTTTGCTGACTCAATTCATTCCCTTGAGCATATTAAACAAAACATGTTCTTAATTATAATTGAAAACAATACTAAAGAATATATTCATATCAATAAAATTGCTGTCCTTGGTTACTATACCAACATTAATGAAAATGATATCCAAGAATATGAATCTGACAATACTTCCTTTGAACATTGTAATTTGATAACACCATCAGAAGATGTTATCAAGCTTAGAAAAGAACAACTAAATGACAAAGATTTTGAGTTGTTGCATCTTCCTCCAGATCAGAAAGACTCTTTGTTGAAACTTATGTTAAAAAATTTTAAAGTATTTTCAAAAAATTTAAAGACTCTTGGTCACACAGACTTAGTGAAACCAGAAATAAATTTCTTGAATTCCCATCCCATAAAAGCTTTACCGTTCCTGGTTCCACAATCACTAGAAGCTGAAGCAAAAGATCAGTTGAATGAAATGATAAGTCCTGAAATTATCACTCGAGCTAACTGATCATAGGCATGCCCGATGCTCTTCGTTAAAAAGAAAAAGTTAGATCCGAGTCAAAAGCAAAAATATAGATTAGCACTTGATCTCAGATTGCTAAATGCAATTGTCATACCAGCTTCTTATCCATTGCCAAAAAATCAACAATTTAATTTTGCATTTGTCAAAATATAAATCCTTTCCATCTTTAGATATGCCAAATGCATATTGGCAGATAGCCTTACCAGAAAATCTACAGGATAGACTTTCCTTTATCACTCCTTGGGGCACATTTACCTACAAGAGGCTTGTTTTCGGATTAAAGACCGCAACTTCTACGTTTCAACAATTTGTAGATCAAATCATACAGCTAACTGAGTGTGATAACATATTTTCCTACCAAGACGACATGGTGATTGGTACAAATTCCTTTGAACAAATGTTAGGAACTCTAAAAAAATTATTCTCTGTCCTAGCTAAACATAACATTACATTGTCACCAGAAAAATGTACGTTTCATACAAAGTCCATAAATTTTCTTGGATTTCAAATAAAAAACAGAACAATCTCTCCAATTGAATCTAACATAAAAAAAGTAACAGTTTTTCCAGTTCCCAAAACAACAACAAAAAAAAAACAAACAAGTGAAGTCATTCCTAGGTCTAGCATCATTTTACAGAAATTTGATACCTGAGTTTTCTGAAATTGCAACACCTTTAATCTCGCTGACCTCTTCTAAAATCAAGTTAAAGTGGACACCAGTACATGACAAATCCTTTTCAAAACTGCAAAGAATATTCTTCAACCAACCATTTTTACATCTCCCTGATTAGAACAAAATGTTCTATATTAACACAGATGCATCTTATAATGCAATATCAGCAATATTGATGCAATTTGATGGAGATCAGCTATATCCCATCTCATATTTTTCAAAATCTTTATCCCCATCAGAAAAAAGATACCCAGCTTTAAAACTAGAATTGTATGTGATTTACAAAGGGGTAACATCATTTAAACATCACTTATATAACAGAGAATTCATGGTTTTATCAGACTCTCAACCTTTGGAAAAATATAAAAAATCATCTTCTCCAGCTGACATTACCACCAGATAGCTCATGGAATTATCCGAATTCCAGTATAAGTTTGAACATCTACCTGGTAAGTTAAATATCTTGGCAGATTATCTTAGCAGATTGCAAGAAGAACCTCCGCATCAGGATTTATCTACTAATCCAAAACTTGTAGAATATGAAGATATTCTTCCAATTTCCAATAACAATCTTGATCTTGAAAATAACATACCTGCTCTTTTAATAACTTAAACAGTTAATCAAGACAAAGCAGTAGATTCAGATAAAAAAAATTCAAAAAAGTCTAATCACAAAGGGAATAAATGTGAAGAAATTCACAACATCAATATACCCAGTGACCCCTTAAATGAGATTTCAGATGAAACATTAAAAGTAGAACAAAATAAGGATAAATCATTAAAGCAAATCATTGATGAAGTCCAACAAAATAAAAATAAAAACAAAGCATACTACATCAACCCTAAAAATGAATTGTTATGCTATAATAAATCCTTTCAGAAAATAGAAAATACATTGCATAGAGCAGTAGTACCTACTGTATTAATCCCTAAAGTTATTAGGATTGCTCATATCACACATACTGGTCATAATAAGACTTTGAAAAATGTACGGAAAAGATTTACATGGAAAAACATGATTGCAGATATCATAAATTTTGTTAATAGTTGTGAAACTTGTAAGAAATTAAAGAACCAAAATCCTCCAAAAGCTCCATTTTTACCTGTACCTGTTCCTACAGAACCAGCTCAAAAAATTTCTATGGATTTATTAGGTCCTTTAAAAAACCATTCATTTATTCTAACTGTGATTGATCACTTTTCTAGACATCTAGAATTGTATAATCTAAATCAAATCACAGCTAATGCAGTGACTAAATCATTTCTTTTTTATATTTCCACACATGGAAAACCAAATATTGTCCTCACAGACAAAGGTTCACAGTTCACCAGTGACTTATTTCATGCTGTTACAAGAAAAATGAAAATTCATATCAGACACACAACCATTTGTAATCCACAAGCCAACGATCTGAGTGAACGTATAAACACGCAGATTAAAACTACCATTAACACCATGTTAACAGAAGAACATGATGTCCATACAGCAATGAAAATTCACCAATCCATATATAATTCGACAGTATATCCTGCAACTCAATGTACTCCAAACTTTATCCATTTTGCTAGAGAATTGAATGATATCTACTCACATTATAAAAACCAGTCTGAATGGAAAATCTTGGATACTTCTCATGACATCTTTGAATTAACTAAAATATTAGATGAAGTGTATACAACTAAACTACTTACCTTAATAATGAAGCAAATAGACAAGAAATATATAGAAAATCTCGTGAAGAGAGATCTTTTCAAAAATTGGAAGTCAATGACAAAGTAATGGTAAAATTCTCCAAAGTCTTTAAGGAAGCAAATCAAGGTCCCTACATTGTGCAAAAAATATTATCACCTGCTGTTGTTCTAATAAAATCTGTAGACAATCAACATGCATCTCCTTTGTACATACACGTCAACAAATTAATTCATTTGGATGAAAGAAAACAACATTTAGTTCCAGCATCTCCAGATAATGAACCTAGTCGTCATAATCCTCCTAAAACTCCAGATAATGTGAACACTTCAAGTCTTCATAATTCCACGAATATGTCTCATAATGATCCTGATACAAGTGTACACAATTCTTCTACTAATACTCCAGACAAGAATGCACCTCGAACTCCACCTCAAAGAACAAGAAAATCATTTCATAATAAGAAACCTAAAGATCCTAACTTTTTATATTATTAATCATATATTTTTTCTCCATTTTGTCAGCTGTAACTCATCCACCTCATCTTAGTCCACGGAGAAAGGTCCTGGCCAACCCCAATCCTTAACTTTGATGATAGTCCTATTCATGCTGTTTGAAGTATGCAAATCTTCTGCTGGCAGAATACTTTTGCCCTCTTCTTACCTCATTTGGAACAGATGTGATGGAACAGATGATGGAACAGATGATTGCAGATGATAACCCATCAACTATAAATTAAGTTAAAGATAAGTTTTTTCCTTTTTGTTAATGCTTGTACACTATTTACCAGTTGTTGTTATACTTAGTTGATACCTTAAATAGTTGCAATATTAATGATGCTTGGCATATTATGTAATTTATCTTTATATAATACTTTCAGCCTCAGTGCTTCTTTACTACAAAAATATCTTGAATTTATGCAGCTTATTATAAAGCATTGTTCTATTCCTTTTTTTAAAAAAAATCTCTACTTTGACATTATAAAATCTCGAATTATGTCCTCTCTCAGTTTCTTGGTACTTTAGAACTTACCATTTCTAAATTGTTTTGTGATGCTGTGTAATGCACATCACCCCCCTTTTTTTTATGTGAATAACTTTCTTTTCTTCGACATTGTGTTGGAGTTCTAAATTATTGCCCAGTATGAAACACATGTCACTGTACCAGAAACTATCTCTTTGTTGGTCCTTACCAACATGTTTTCAAAACATTAAATTTTCTTGGAAGTCTAATCGACTCCTCACATGGGTTAAGAAAAATCAATGTGGAGGAGTAGGGCTTGTTTAGTTCATTCTGAACAAGTCCTCTTACTGCCCTCTCTCCCTCTAGGACTAAGACCATAAGTCGAAGTCATCCCTCTTGCCTTTTTTTTTTATATCATGCACAAGTTTAAAGTATGAGTGGACATCTGTGACCACAAAACTCCTTTTTCACATTCTTTGAAATTCCTTTTCAAATTGTTGAAATTCCTTGGGAATTTTGTAAATAAATTTTCTTGTATTTCATGTGTTCAAATTTTCTTCAATTTGTGTATTTTTTGTCAAATTTTGTGTATAGTTGTATTAAAATTGTGTTATATATTATGTCGTACAACCTGTTAAGCAATTCAACTACAAGATATTTCTGGGGGTACTAAATATAAAGCTTTTATTTGCATTTTCCCTTAAATGGCAAGACAAATCTTGCATAACAGTAAATCTTGTAATTTTTGCTTGTGCTATATATATATATATATATATATATATATATATATATATAAAACTTAGTCAAATAAGTTAGATATGATCAAAATCTAAGAAATTTTGTTTACTTTAATATGCAATTAAAGTTAAGATATTTACTCAAATTTCTTTAATATTGAGTTTTATAGATATATATGAAAAAAAAAGTGAAATTGTCACTTAACTTATAAGTTAATACTTAATGAAAGTTAATTTTGTTTACCTTGTACTTGACACACTACGAAATTGTGTCATATGGATATTTAAGGAAATAAATGTGAAAATAACTACAAATTATCATTTAGTTACTCTTTCAAACTTAAGACAATTTCTTTTTCAATGTGTTCTATAAAATTTACTTTTGAATTCATTTGGTAATTACCAAAAGATTTATTAATTATCATGCAAATTTTCCCACTTGGACAATTATAATTTAAGAACACATATCTATATTATAAAGGCCAAACATATCTGTGCGTAACGCATACGTCATTTTGCGAATGGCAACACTTTGAAATTTGAAATAAAATTTTGATTTTGCAATTTTCTCTACTGTAAATTTTTAAATTTCTAAACATCGCACATTTTTAATTTTTACACCGTTGTATGAGGAAGAAAATGCTTTTTTAAATGCAATTTGTTTGAAAGCTGTATCTTAATTTATTTTTGAGATATTCATTTTTTTGTAGTTTTTAATACCATTTTTCTTATTGTGACAACAAAAGTACCCCATTTCTATTGAAAGTCATTGAAAGTAAATGGAAAATAGTCGATAATAGGAGTGAATAGGAGATTACTGTATCTTTTTGTTGCTATTTTCTTATAAAACCTGAAAAAAAAAAGTTGAAATTAAAATACCGGCTATGTGAAGATTATTTATTGTCTGTTATTCCGTAATAATGATGTCATATGCATACTTTTCTATAGACGAAGTTTAAGACTGCGTTGTAAAATTGGATTGCTTTGGCGGATGCAAATGACGTGATTTTGTAAAAAAGCGTGTATTTTAATTCTAAAAACTGAATTATGTTTTGTAAAAGTGCGTCATTTTTACAGCCCAGCTGCTTTGAAATTCTTCACAATTGAAAATGCTTCTTTTCTGAAAATAATGTAATCAAAATCACACACTGATAAAACGCAATGTTTTACAAAAAATTAGAGTGTCTTTATAAAAGAGAGGTGACATGCAGATAATAGCGATTTATATTACAGTAAATTAAGGATTCTGCCTGGATGGATTTGCTTCATCGAGTTAGACAAGCACACAAATTCGAGGTTTAAATTAATACCATGCTCCTGAAGTTTTTGCCCAAAATTCTCTCGAATAATAAAATTTTAATGCTATTCTTTAGGACATTTGACTATAATTTTATCAAAATAACATAATTTGTTGAATTTAATTTTTCATAATTTTATATAATCTATATATTTCAAACACAAGTGTGTATTTTAGTCATCTGCCCTGAACTTTCTGCTGAACCAATTTTACTAATATTTTTTTTTAAACTGGAAGCTCTTCATTTGTAGATGTAATCGCACTATCTGTTTTTTTTTTTTTAATATTCCCACTTTTATATTTTAATTTTAAAAGCATTTTAGGAAATTTCTTCAAAATGGTGAAAATTAGATAGCTTTCATTATTGCAGACAAGAGGGAAATAATGAGGTATTTTTATCTTTATTCATGCTATTTTTTGATAAAAATTCAAAATTGTTAATAAAAATGTTGTATAGGGTTTAGTGTCGCAAAATCCCATTAGGAGCAGAATATTATATTAGGGGCATAATAACGGAAAATGACATACTGCTTTAGAAAACACACATATTTCCTCATAAATTTTCTATATTGTTTTTCCTTCTGCATGTGTACTGATACTAAGTTTCAGACACTATAGGCGAAATGCTTATTTAAGTGAAAATGAAATCATATTTAAAAAAAAAAAAACGATCATTTTCTTAGATAAAAATAAACATTTTTACACAAACGCGTCTAAAAAACATAAATTACGGAAATTTTTACTCTCCGGAATTGAGATTAGAATCTCAAGTAAAGAGTGCTTCTGTTCACATAAAAGATGTTGCTGACAATCGTGATTTCAGGTTTTGAGTTAAAGTGATTTTTAAATCATCAAACAAAATACAATTATTTTGAAAATGATGAATATGTCTATGAGAAGTGCGTATGTAAATTTGAAAGGTGAAAATTGCTGTTTTTCATTCTGGAATACCAAGCATAAGAGCCTCAATTGATAATCACATCCTAATAACTGATCTTTATTATATTTTACTGATTAAGTATCTATATTATAAAGAGTAAACGTATATGCGAGTAACACTGACGGCATTTTGCAAATGGCAACACTTCACGATCAAATTTCGGTCTTGAAATTTTTGCTACTGCAATTTTTTAATCTTCTGCTCATCGTAACATTTTCAATTTTCGTTGCATAGGGAAAAAAATTACTTTCAAATGCAATTTGTTTAAAAACTGTATCTTAATTGACTGATATTTTTTTTAATAATTTTTAAGCATTATTTTTTTTATGTTTACCTTCTCACTTGCCAGTTTCAATATATAATAATAATAAACATTTTGCACATAAAGCAACAAACATTTTTCAGCATTTTTTTCTGACTATTTTTGCATAACAAAATTAATACTTTATTTCAAATGACAAACAAATTTTTCCATGTATTAATATAAAATTAATACTTCCTTTATAAACAAATAAAAGAATAATATTAAAAAAACCACCAATCTAACATATTTGTGAAAGACAAATTAAAGAAATTAATACTTCTTTTATAAACAAATAAAAGAATAATATAGAAAAAACACAAATCTAACACATTTGTAATCTTACAATTTAAATTTTTAGATCACCAAATAGGATTTTTTTTTTTTTTTCAAATGTAATTTGTTTGCACATTTCATCTCAGTTTACTGACTGTCTATGGTTTTAAAAAGAATGTTAAATCATGAAATATTTTTTAATTTATCTATATCGCTTGTAGTTCGATTACGAAGGAGGAATCCGTTTGCCCTTAAAACAAAATAAAGAGTTCATCCTTTTCTTACGTCTAATATCCATAAAAAAAACTTCCCTATGAATAAATAAATAAAATAATATAAATAAACCACAAATTTAACAGACCTGTATAGGCTCTGAAATTATTAGAATATTAAAGGATGCCATTGCCATAAGTAGCAAAATCTTGGTCAAATAACTCTTAGCATGCGGCTAATAAGAAAATATCGCTTTTGATAAATTTCAAAAATTTATTTGATTGTATATTTCGTATTTTCCATATGAAAAATGCTTTTTTAATGTAAGTGGGCAATATAAAAAATTTATTGCAGATAAAAAACTTATTAGTTTTCAATTTAAAAAAATGTTTTCACCTATATTCTTTAACCCGGAAAGCCTGGGTACGATCCCCTAGTATATATAAAAATAATAATAAACATTCCTCTTACTTAAAAAAAAATATATATATTCATTTACATTGTACATTGCTGATTTGATCAGTTACTTATACTGTCCTTTTATGTTTCAGTGCATCTGACATGAAACTTACAAAATGCTGATGTTGAGGTCCCTCATACCTCAAGACTTTTGGACCAAATAACAATGTATTGATGGCAGCTGAAGCCAATCTGTAACTATATCAAGTTTTGTTTTTATTATTTGTAATGACCACAGCCTAATACATTATTAGGGAAAATTGTATATTTGTCCTGTTCTTGATATTCCGGAAGTCTTCGGAAATTTTTTTTTACAGCTTAGGTTATTCTTGGGATGTTTGTCTATTCATTTATCCAATTTGAAATTTGTTTTCTTACATATATATATAAAAAAAAATCCCTTTTCATTCCATTCTGAATTCTAGCAATTAATGCTTTCATTCATTTTGTTCTTCAAATGAATTTTTTTTTCTCCGACAGCAAGGAATATGGTGTGAAGATAATCAATTCAATCCTTTATATCGATTTCTTCACACCATTGTGATTTCATCTCCATTACTTTACACTTAACTCCATGTTTCAGTTCATTTAGGTCTATTTTTCAATAATCGTTTTACTTACTTTCACTTTATTTTTAAACTCATGCTTTATCAGTATCGATATTTCTACATATTTATTTTAATCGTTATTTTCATAATCATTTAACTTCATGCATTATCCCTTTTCATATTTTACATATCTAGTATTTATTTTATTATTTCAATCATTACTGCCAAGAAAAAGCACTTCTATTGGGTGAGTGCAAAAGTTCTACCCATTTTTTAGTGAAAACAGAAATGCAGAGAACACAAAAAGTTAAGCACCTAGGAATTCACGCAAGCACCATCATTATGTATGACATGTCTGGCAATAAGTGAATCGCACGCCGATAAAACTGCTGTGTTTTAGAATCAAAATACTATTGTAATGCCGTTTTTACAGTCTCCACATTACAGATGGTTCGAAGAGTGAAGGCATTGTGTATCGATCGATAAACAAGTGGATAAGTGTGATCATAGATCGCACAGAGGGTTTCGTTTAATATTCCTTTCAAAACACTTTATCCTTTTGTGAAATCTGTTAATTCCATATTTCGCAACCAAGAGGCGCACTCTATTCTACACAAACATCTATCCGAACGAAACTCCATTTTACAACTATCTGTAGGTATATTAGTCGAGGGGATCGGGTTTATAGCACCCGAGATGGATAGATGACCCTTGGTAGTAGAAAGTGGAACTGAAATATGTCTATGTGCATAGTATGAAACAGTGGTCAAAGTGGTGTCGGCAAAAGTTAGAAAAGTACCCACCGGTTGCAATGGGGGCAGGTTAGAAAAATTGCTTAAAATACACAAGTTAGAGCACGGTGGGTAAATAATATAAGACTTTATGAACATTTTATGATTTTTCTAGTGATCGCAAGTGTTCTGCTATACGTATGCAAAATTTCAAGTCTTCAACTTAAATAGGGCCTCAGTTAGAAAGAAGAGCTTAAAATACACAAGTTAGAGCCCAGATGGTTAACTATAAGACTTTTTCAAAATTTTATGATTTGTCATTTGATGTGAGGTGTTCAGCTATAAGTATGCAAAATTTCAAGTCTTAAACTTAATTAGGGGCTAAGTTACAACAAAAAGATTAAAATACACAAGTTAGAGCCCAGAGGGTTAAATATAAGACTTTTTCAAAATTTTAGGATTTGTCGTTTGATGTGAGATGTTCAGCTATAAGTATGCAAAATTTCAAGTCTTAAACTTAATTAGGGGCTCAGTTAGAACAAAAAGATTAAAATACACAAGTTGGATCCCAGAAGGTTAAATATAAGACTTTTTCAAAATTTTAAGATTTGTCGTTTGATGTGAGATGTTTAGCTATAAGTATGCAAAATTTCAAGTCTTGAACTTAATTAGGGGCTCAGTTAGAACAAAAAGATTAAAATACACAAGTTGGATCCCAGAGGGTTAAATATAAGACTTTTTCAAAATGCTTTTCAAATTAGTTTCTGAGAATGGGCTCTGTGACGGACAGACAGACAGACGAGCGAGACGAATAGGGTTTTGTCAGATGAACGAAACCCTAAAAAGGGGATAAATCAAAGGTGCAAGGTCGGTGCTATATGCTCCATGAGGTAAAACTTTCCAACCAAGGTTTTTGCCGAGTCCTTAAAGCAACATGAGGCTTGGCTTTATTGTGATGAAAGAGAACCCATCTGCGATTGATGGGTGCTGGCCTCTTAGACGTGGATTTTACACACAGCCTGTCCAATTTTTGGCAGTAGAGGTCTGCCTTGATCATTTGGTTCGGTGCGAGGATGTCCTAGTTGATTATTCCCTTGGCATCTCACCATACACTGAGCAAAACATTTTTGGGATGTTTAGGTCGATGGAATACGCTCTGCATCATCGGCACACGGTCCTTTGACGCTTCACATTATTGTACAGTATCCACTTATCATCATCCGTTACAATTTGCTTCAAAAATGGTTTTTTACTGTTACAGGAAAGCAAAGAAACACAGGTGCTGATCCTCTCTTCACGTTGCCTTACTGTAAGATGGTGTGGTACCCACTGATCGAGCTTGGTAATGAAGTTAAGCGCATGCATCAGTCTTTCTACTGTTGTTCAGTGTTCGGAGAACGTTTCTACTAATATTTTGACTGCTGGATGTAGTGAATTTGTTATAACTGTGTCCAGATCCTCGTTAGAAACCATTGATGAGCGTCCAGAACAGGAATGATTTTTACAGCTTCTGTCTCCGTCCTGGAATTCCCTAAACCAATGGCAACGGGTGTTATAGTCCATGGCACCCTCAGCATACACTTGACAAATGCTGCGGCTGCTGTAACGGCTTTATCATACTCTCACAGTAAACAATGTCCGATGTGGTCTTTCTTGCTTGCCATGCTATTTCTCGTTCGGCATGAGTTCTTCTAACAAAAGTTATGACTATGCATACTCTACTGCTCTACGTGTTATTGGCCACTTTCCTGTCCTCGAAACACCAGCTGCAACGTTCGTACTCCACTTACATTTACATATCTTCAAAATGGGTAGAAGTTTTTCACTCACCCAATACTTCAAGACGAAATAAATTTATTTCCCGCCTCGTTCCTCATTGGTCATTTGTAGTTGTTCGAGATTTTTCTAGCATGTTCTACCCAATGACATTGCTATGTTTACAGATTTGCCAATTTTGGCATCCTTGCTTTATTTTATTACTACAATTTGTTTAAATAGCGTAACGCTAGTTTTTCCTCGTTTGGCGTGATTTCATCACGCACTTGGCAAATTAGATATTTTAAAGTAATCCTTTATTGGCTTATTTTTTTCTCCTTCGTGTTTGACACACTCTCAGTAGTGGCAGCAAGCAGTCAAGTCGTATCGTCCTTCATGCATTAGCGATAAAGAAGCATGGCATGGTGTTTAACCATTTTGCAGCTCCGTGTATTAAAATTTTAAAAAATAAGGATTCGGACAACTTCTTAAGAGAATTTCACTGAATGTCCTGAAGATTCATCCCAGCTTTGAAGGATGTTACAGATAAGTAAATTTATAAATTAAGTTTCTTTTCTTATAAAAATATTTAAAAGATATTCCTCATCGGAATATCAAGGTAGGACTTTACTTGTGAGTGGTCAAAAGTTAGAGAGTTTAAGATGTTAAACTGTGTCTCAAAAATAAAAGAGTGCTTAATTCAATACTATTTTATGAGCATGTCATCCTTTATCAGAAAATATAGTTCTCAATTTTTTATGCCTTTCTTGTGAAGTAAAACTTCATAAGACAACTTCTTTGAACCATTTTTAAATTTCAGTTTAATACAAAAAAATAAACTCTCCCATATCTTCATAATTTCAGTCTAATTATCTTTTGGTATCATATAAAATAAAGTATGAATATAATAACATATTTTTTTAAACCACAACAGTAAGATATTATGATATGATTGTAGTTGTGGTGAATTATAACACAAGTTCATTGGAAATGAACTTTTATTCCTTTTATGTTACATGATCACTTTTTAAGTCTAGTCCAAGTTGCAATAAGAGTCTAGCCAATTTAACTTTTACATCATGACAAGAAAATGCATTGCCGAGTGACATGGACTGTATTAGCAATCCATTTATCAAAAAAGCCCCCTCCTGAATTAGATGTGCATTGTATTATTACTTAGTAATAATGATTTTTCCCAGTAGAGGTCAAAAGCATCGAACATAAAATAAAACTTAATTTTCATTGGATTATTGTTTTTGATTGATGCTTGGGTCAACCTACAGCAGATCTTCCCAGAATAAGCTCTCACAAAACTGACTGCAAAAAAGTGAGAGATGCACTCAGATCAACCTTTTTAATCTGAAAGTTACATTGAATTTTAGGACTAAGCGTGATGAACATCGGATAAGAAACAAACTTATTGGGGGCAAAAAGGTTTTGAGTATTACATTTAAAATTAAGAAAAAAGAAATTGAAAAATTTTATTTAAAATTTATAATTTTAATAAGGTTTTACTTTCTTACCCTTTCATGTATAGACACATGGAATTATTATAAATTGAAGGGTTAAATAATTACCAATTTTATCACAATTGAGCTATATCAAATAGCAAGTTGGCCACAGTATCTTTCATGATGAGTTTGCACTTCATAGAATATCATTGACTCACATTGCCATAAAGAGGCTGTGCATGCACAATGTGATAGCTTTGAGCTGTAATGTGAATGGCAGTTTGCCAATGGCATATTTAATGCTGAGTTAGTTACCATTTAGTGGAATACTACTGCCCAGTATTCTAATATCATTCACAAAGAATGTGTGTGCAAAAGAAAAAAGTTAAAAAAATTATCAGGAAGAAATTTTTTAAATAATGGAAAAGTTTTGACCATAGCAACAAATACCATGAGTGTGTTAAATAGATTAATTTAAAAATAAAAGTATCTGAAATAAGAAAAATAATAATTACCTGTTGTATTTTCTCCAAAAAAATTGGAGGACATTGAAGGTTTAGTTCTTTACAAGTTTTATAAATGGCAACATTTAAATGCTCATAATCAGGGGTTGGCAGAGTAATACCTGGGAAGAGATCAGAAGTGATACCCTGCAAGAGATAATTTATTGAATCTAGAGAAAATCCCATAAAAAAAATTTTAAGTACATTGTAATTACTATTTTTTTTATCACTTCTTTGGTATGAGAATTTTTTTTTTCACACCATCTAAATACTTCAAATCAAAAGTCATTTTGTGTAGCCCTCATATCTGCTACCTATCTGAAAGACATTTAGGTATTTTCACATCAGTTATTCATTTTACCCAGCCATACTCAACCTTTTTTTCTCGCAGGCTGCAAATCAGCATTTGTGACGTTAGGTAGGCCGCAACACACTTAAAAAAGCCTAATTAAAATAATAAGATAACAAAAGTAGTACAAGAAAGCAACATAACAAATTTAATATTATCACTATGGTTGAATGTTTGTCTCGAAAAAAAAAAAAAACCACCAAAAAAAAACACCACTTTTTCCAAACAATAAACTTTGTTGTAGATTTCTACTGCAAAAAGTAAAAATAGGCCTTGAAGTTTGTTGTTTGGATGTAGTAGTGCACATTTTGTGTGCCAATTTTTTCCATGACAAACGTTCCATCCTAAAAAGCATTGTTAATTATATACTAAATTTAAAATGTTATAATATAAAAAGTACAGAATTTCCAAGTTCTAAAAAAAAAAAAAAAAAAAAAAAAAAAAAAAAAAAAAAAAAAATCAAGAGATTTTCTCTAGTTAATCAGTTTTTTGCCAAATAGAAAAACTGTATTTTCTTTAAATTGTAGAAAATGTATACACCACTGTAACACAAAAAGGACTACATGTAAAAGTACCTTTTGTAGAAAACGGCACTTAAGATGTTTTAACATAATTTTAAATTGATTATAAATAACAGAACATATTTTGTCATACCATGAAAATATAAAAAACAACAGTGAAGGTTTTAAATTCTTATTATGCACATTTCAATTAATTTTTAAAATGTGTATTAATGATTATGTGTCTCGGGCCACACATAAAAGGTCGCTGGGCCGCAGGTTGAGTATGGCTGTTTTACCTAAACTGCATTCTGATTTTCTTTATTTCTAAACATTTTTTAGCGAAGCTTACAAAATTTTAAAGAAAAATAATAAATTAAACCTTTTATTAATTATCAAATTTTTTAGCGGCTCATTAGCTTTGCAAATAAAAATAAATGTCATGAGTTATCAAACAGAGAATATTATTCTTTGTTGAGAGGCTAATATTATCAAATAAAATACTCCTGTCATTGTCTCTAATGGTCCAGAAGGCTACCATATGTTATCATATACAAGAAAAAATTACGTATTTTATATAAGAGTAGACACAAGGAATCTAATGATCCATGTTTGCTGAAAGTGAAATGTTGCCTAAGCTAAAAATTAATACCACTTCCATTGCATTTTTAGAGGCTTATCCTAAATTATGCATTACAAGAATAACAAATATTGAAAATGATACCTTCATCTGTTATTATAATAATATCCTGATCTGCCTTCTTGTTGCAACCACATGTAACAGAAGTATTTTTATTGCAAATGTCGTTTACCTATATTATTGAATACAAGGATAATTCGATTTTTAGAATTAAATTTATAGTTTTATTATGGAAAATTAAGGTCTGCTAATGTTCAGCTGTAGTTAGACTTTTGGCAAAACAATTTATAAAGTGTGTGTTCCTATCATTTTGTATAGATTTCATGAAAGAAAACTATGTCATTCGGAAAGTTTTGTGTCACTTTCTTAACACCAGGAATGTTTGTAATGTCAAAAATGCAGAACACAATCTTGTATTTCACCAGCAGAAAAGGTGTTGGCTGACGTAACATAACAACTCCTGTTTTTCGTGTCTCACTTTGGTTTGCTTCTATGCATACATCCAGACTCATGTACTTAATAGGATTCATTTATAAATAAATCATTGTCAATAATTGAAAAGATAGCACAAGATAGATTTTAATATTTTTTTTTTTTCTGACACATTATGAAATAAAGTTGCTATGCAACTGATGAAGTAAAAGAGAAAAAATAACTACTTTTGATTAACAAAAAAATAAAAATTGAAATATTGAAATAATGATATAATAAATTGAAAAATTAAAATGTTTTATATTTTTCGAACCAATGCAGAAAATTCCATTAAAAAATATATAGATAACTAGCAGAATTACCCGGCTTTGTCCGTGTTAAACATGGGGACCTTCCAGGTAAAATAAAGTAAAATGAAATAATATGGAAATCACAATAATGGAGCTTTGTGCATTCTCGTCAATAAAAGATAAAAAATATAAGAAAATATCACGTTAATATGTGGCAACCATAGTAAAATCCCCCAACTTTAAGCATCAGAATGTGCATTTACTTTGGCGGGTGTAATAGAATATTATATTATTTTAAAGGCAATACAAAAAAAAGAAAATTAACCAAATGGCATAGCAGTTTTGGTTACAGTTTAGTGTTAACAGTTTAATGAATTTCTCGTTAGCATGACATCTATCTAAATTTTAAAGCAAAAACATGTCAGAAACGGTGAAATCATACTGATGGAGACAACGGCCTAATCCATAAATCGTGCTTTTACTGGATTTTTTCTTAATTTCTAAAAATTGAACAATTTTATTTTTTACTTTGTTGAATAGAAAAAAGTACTCTCAAATGAAATTTGTTTGAAAATCGTATCTCATGTTTCTGTTTTTTAATGGATTTTAAAGTATTTTTCAGACATGGATATTTTAAAATTTGTGTGCAACCAAATTATGATAGATAAACCCGTGTACACTTAACGCAGTATTATAAGGAAAAGACATGTCAATATGAGTAACGCTGGCATCATATTTATGGTGGCAATGACCTCACCAATAAATTTTACTTTTACTGCAATTTGTTTAACTTCTAAACATAGCACATTATATTTTTCAAACATTGAATGAAAAACAAAAAGTACTTTCAATGATATTTGTTTGAAAAACGTACTCCAGAATACTGATTTTATATATATTTTAAAGTAATTTTTAACCATGAATATTTTATAAATATGCGTGCAACCCAATTACAAAAGATGAATCCGGTTGCTCTTACAATGTCAATAATTCAGCATTTTCTTTTGTGTAATATTCCATAACTAAATCGGCAAACGAAATTAAAATTTACAAAAATAAATAAATAAATAAAATAAATCGAATATTTAAAATTTCAGATTAATAAAGGTCGCTATAAATAGTTTTAAAAAAATCACAATTAACAGTTTGGTAATACTAAAGTACCAAAAATTTTTTTTGTTTTACCTTTTGGGCGTTCTAAAATACATAGTAAATGTAAAAAGCTTTTAGTGTTTTAAATTAAAAGCTATTTTTTTTTTTTTTTTAGCTTTGAACGGGCAGTATATGGCCATCTTTAACCATGGATATTCCAGTGTGGATTGCCTGATTATTTTTAAGCGGAAATTTTCATTCATGAAAACTAAATCTACAGCGACTAACCTGAAAATAACATGAAAATAACCAATTCCATAATCTTTCAGTCCTGATGCCTAATCTGGAAGCTTTCTTTTAAAAGAGAAAAACCTAACTCTTAGAGACATTTGCTAATTTTCATTTTCCATTTAATATTAATCTTATAAAAATCGTATTTTATGTAATTGTAATAATATAAATCATAGAATGCTTTCATTGCATTTAAGGTATTGAAACACTTAGTTAAATGGGGTAATTAATCATATAGCATGCCAATAAAATAGGAAATAAAATGTAGCAACCATTTGTATTTCAGAAAAATACACCCTTTTGACGTAATTACAGTAAAGTATTCAAGCTTTTAAAATCAGAATGCTTTTCTTCAGCAAGTATGACAGAAAAATACAATTTCCCTGACAACACACAGAAAAATGCAATAAATACACCCAAATGACTTTGAATTAACTGAAATTTTAGTTCGTGTGGCTTAAAATTAAACCCTTCACTTTATGGATGATAATAATAGGAATTAATTTCAGAAGATCAAGAGATTCTCCTCAGAATAAAACATTATTAGAAAGTGATGTCATAGCTAGCAAATGATTTTTTTTATTATTATCTTTTTCATAAATTGTATTCTTGATATTGAAACGACTTCATTAAAATAGATTTTTTTACTTCAGAAACCTTCAACTAAGGTACTACGTCATTTTAACACATGCCTTTTTAAAGTTTGTACATATATTATACGAAAAATGTGCATTTTCTTCTTTGATTGAAATCAATTTCAAAAACAGCAAAAATATAGTGAGACAATCTAAATTTTTATTGGCTTATAAAACAAAGTACTCGAGTTAAAAAAAAAAAAAAAAAAAATATATATATATATATATATTTTTTTTTTTTTTTGAGCAGATTTTTAGATGTGTGGCAACAGGAAAGAAACGATTGAATTATAAAATTAAAAAATTAAATATTTCTATAATGTTAAATTATGGAAAGTGGTAGAAAAAATGGATAAATAGGTGTCTGATGATTTTTTAAAGTAGATAGCGCTCTTTTTCACGTTTTAAAACGTACATACATCAAGTTTCGTGCAAATTGGTCAAAAATTGAAGATTTGTATAAAGGACATTCATACAGAGAACGGCTTATATATATATATAGATTTAGAATGTTTGGCATATGTATTGACAAAATTTCAAACTAATTGGAGTAATTTAAGACCACCACTGGGAAATTTTAGTGTCCATAATTTAATATTTAAATCAATAATACAAATAAATGCATCATTTTCTTTTCAGTGAATGGTAAAATTTGAAAATAATCTGAATCCCCATCTTCCATTTTTAATTGAAAATATCTGTATAGCAGATTTTGCATTATGTTTATGACGATTGTACATAAAATGATAAAATGCATGCAAAATACAAAACTTTATAAAAAGTGTAAGATTTATTTCGATTTCATTTGAACAGAATCTAATTTTTTAGGGTGTTTTAAGTATCATATTGTATGAATTTATTTTTATTTTTTAATCTTCAATTGGCTTAACTTATTTGTTAAAAAATTTAACATTAAATGTAGAAACTAATTGAATGAAATATCTTAATATCTGTCCCTTCTAGGGCTTAAACAATGTAGGAAATAAATTTCGTTTTTTTAAAAAATTTGTTCTTCAAATTATGTTTTTGTTTAATATGTCAAGTTTTTTTAATAATTACTGCATTCAGAGGAACTCATTTCAAAATTAATGGAGGGTATCATCATCAGGTTTTGATGTATGCAGTATTGCATCACAATATGTGATGCAGTTTACCAATATATAATTCAAAATATTTGACCACTGCAGTAATGCAGGTTGCTGTAGTTTGGTCAAAAACTTCCAATCTGAACGTAAAATATCTATTAACAAAACATGAAAAATTAATTTCACTTAAATTTAGATACCTTATTTTCCACTCAGGAACGCTATGCATGCAAAAATAAATTATGTTGAATCCTTACTGCTAATATTTAACAATATTAATAGCTGTGATACAGTAAAAAATAAAAGTTTTACTTAAATTTTGTTACCTTATACCTCCTCAAGGGGTAATGTAAACACAAGAAAAAAATATCACCTAAGTTTAACTTGGAATATAAATAGTTCCCATCTTGGAAAAAAAAATACATTTTAAAATTTAAGTTATGTAATTCCTCACTAAGCGTCACCTACCTGCGTAAAAATAACCATCCTTTTGAAACTTTTTACTAAAATATAAACTTGACCAAAGCAAAAACTTATTCTGAAAATGTCCTTTATATTTCCACAATGATGCCATATTCATCTTTTTAATTCTTTAAAAAAAACTATTTCAGTTTAATTTTTCACATGGAAAACTTTCAACTAAAAAGAGATAAATTTTTATTACGGCTTTTGAAGTATTTGCAACAATGAAGAAAAAACATTAAATTTTATAGGAAAAATGTCTTAATTCTCAATGAAAAAAGCGAAATTTGGAATTATTAAGAAAAATATTTGAATAATGTAAAAAAAAAAAAAAATTAGCCCCTGTTAATCTTTTGCTTACAATTCACCCATATGGATAGGCATTTTATCATCCGTTTTGACCCTGATGTCAGTCAAACATACACTTTAAATTTATAACAACATTAGAATTAGTAAAGAATAAAAAAATTGTGGCATCAGGGACAAAAAGATGGGAAGAAAAAAATGAAAAAATTATGATCTCCATAACTTTTCTCATTTCTGTATTAAATTAACATTGAAAAGTGATACTGGGAATAAATAAGTATTGCGCTGCCGCACAATACTTAAATAACAATGATAAAAAATAAAAATCCTATAACTTCTCTTTCTAACAAAGTATGCCATTATAGAAATAAATTATCGGCAAAAATATTATTGAAATAATTTTGACCGGCTTGGGCTCAAACCTGCATCCTTTACAAAAATTCAGAGCTTTAAATTGCTGCTTTAGCTAGCTACGCTAGCAAGAACACGTTCTAGTGTCTTCAAAATTGAGGAGGTTTGAAAAACAGTTGACGCATGTGGAATTGTGTCGAATTTGTTCTGATCTGATCTTACAGCAATCGCTTTGCACTTTAATATATACTAGCCGCCCTTGGCAGCCAGTTTGGTCTCCCTTAAAATTTATATTTGGGAAAGCATGCTAGGCATTGTATCATGTTACTTTTATTCATAATTTAATTTACTTGAACTCCCTTAAATATAATTAATATAATCCCTTAAGCTAATATTACTTTTTGTTGCATTAAAATACCTGAATTTGTTGATTTTTTGTAAGCAAATAAAACCTATTGGTTTACAATGGAAGTCTATGGGAATTTGGCAAAATATTAGAGATATCACCAAGTTGACATCACTTTTGGCGACTAATTTTGGTCACCAAATCTGGCCATGTACGACAGTGTAATATATATATAGATGATGACAGTTATGTGAAAGTATGTCAAGTATGATAAGTGAAAAAATATTTAAAAAGGTTAGATAATTTTTCACCATTATATTTACTGAAAAAAATTCTGAAAGTATCTCATGTAATAAATGAGAAAAAATAATAATTTTCATTTCAAACTTTATTATTAATTTTTATTTATTTATTATTATTATCATTGTAAGCTTTAGTTTATCTACTAATAACAATAAAACTATTGAAATTTAATGCTTACAAATGGTTGAGAATACCTTTTTATGTTGGCTTTCATACTTAAAAAAAAAAAAAAAAAACTTAAAATATAATGAACTTTATGACACATATGCAAAAACATGTTTGCTAACCCAACATTTAGCAATAGCTCTCCATAGCATATGTTGGAGTTAGCCAAGTCAATGCATCTGGTATGCATGTCACAAAACATGACCCATAATCACAATTACAATAAAAAACAATGATATTTAATTAACATATTTTAAAAAGGCTTTCATTAGATTAAAAAATTTTACAATCATTATGCCAACACCTTCCCCTTTCAAATTAAGAAATGTCTTAGTTCAAAATATGTAGAACAATCTACATGCATACTCAATATTTACCAATTATTGAAAAAAAAAATTAATTAATTTTCATTTAAATAAAAATTTCTATCATAAAATATTTAGTATTATTAATAATACTCCAAGCTTCTGATGAAGGATCACTAATAGCATTGGATAATCTGCAAGTGCAATCTTCTACAATGATCCAATATATTGCAAGGAAGCAGTGATTGAAGTTAAGAGTTTTCACACTATACAAAAATTAGAAAATTGATTTTGAAAAAAAAAAAAAAAAGAGGACATTATACAATTTTTCTTTAAATACTCTTTTCCATAAGTATGAATTTTAAATACAGAATAACATATGAACACCAGACCTGCCAACCTTTGAAAAGGAGAAATCGTAGCACGCAAAATTCAAATTAATCTGGAGGTTGGTTGGTTGGTTGGCTGGTGTTTCATGTTTTGCGGCTATTTTTTGACATTCGTAAAAGGAATAAGGTTTCAATCTTTCAACTCATTATAGTCAATTTTTTTTCTGAAAATTATTATACGATTTGTACAGCTTTTTCTCATTTCGCAGCCTTTTTTTACGCATCTGTAAAAGGAGCTCGGTTCCAATTTTTTAGCCCAGTGCAGTAAATTCTGACGAAATTCGCGATTTTTTTTCTGCGATCATTTCACGATATTCATAATTTTCCCCCACAATCGTAATTCACTTTTTTCCATTACGATTCTTTGCTGAAATCAGCACTTTTTATCTCGAACTTTTGACAAAATTCACATTTTTTACAGCGATCCTTTGACTATTTTTACACGACCCTTTGGCGAAATTCATGTTTTCTTTCCGCGACCTTTCGATGAAATTTGCCTTTTCTTACTGATCTTTTGATGAAATTTGCATTTTCCTACTGATCTTTTGATGAAATTTGCGTTTTCTTACTGATCTTTCCATGAAATTTGCATTTTATTTCCGTGATCTTATGACGAAATTTGCATTTTCTTCCCGCGATATTTTGTCGAAATTCATGATTTTACCACGATCCTTTGAAGAAATTGAGTTTTTCTTTTCTTTTTTTTTTACATGGTCATATGTCGAAATTCGTGATTGTTTATCGCGACAGATCGGCAAATTTCACAACAGTGTTGCGCGATCGATCAGTAAAATTTTTGATATCTTTTTGCAACCAATTAACAAAATTCACTACTCGTTTCCGCGACTGACGAAATTTGCAATATTTTTCCATGGCTAGTTTATCGAAATTCGTGATTTTTTCTGCAATCTTTTGACGAAATTTGCAATTACTTTCTAAACTCTTAATGAAATTAGTGATTTTATTCAGCGAACAATTGAAGATAATCACTATTGGTTTCTGAGATATTTGACGAAATACCCATTATTTTTCCAGGATCATTGGAAGAAATTCTCCATTTTTTTCTCGACTGATTTACGAAATAATTTAGGGAAATTCCATTAAAAAAAAAAAAAATTGCGGGCTTCCAATAAATTTTTAATTATACTCGCAGAAGAATCATGGGTGTGTGGAAGAATTTGCAGGGGGGGAAATTCTGCACAGCATTTTACATTATGCAGGACCTTGCTTTTCTGTGAACAAATCGCGCAATTCCGCACAATATTTCAAACACTGCCGCTCAAGAAACTCTTAAAATGATGCCCCTGTTTCTAAGGAAGGGAATTCCTGTATAAATATTTACAGACGCACAAGCCACATGTGGTAACTATCCATTAAGAGGATTTTATGTTAAGAAGTTTGTTTTACAGCCCAGAGTCTTTTCCCCTTCAGCTTTTTTTGATGTCCGAATTTTCGGATTAATGGCAAACTTTTTAAAACTTCAGGAACCAAATACTTTAAAATTTAAGAAATTTTGGAACAGAATCACTCCTAAAAAATATGCTACACGGACTAAAAATCTCAATTGGGAAAAAATAAAAAATGCGTTTGTGTAATTTTTTTTCCAAAAATCGTAGTTTGAGACCTATTTTCGTAGCATCGTAGTTTATAGGTCCAAATCATAGCAACTACGATTTTTTCGTAGCAGTTGGCAAGTCTGATGAACATATTCTCTTTATACAAATAGAAAATATAATGAATAAAAATATTCTCCACTGGTGGAAAATATTAGTAATTGAAATTAATTGCTTGATTACATAAATGTTATTTTAATAAGACAGAAAAAGTTTCATTTAAAAGTATTCATAAATACACTAGATTAGAGGTTCCCAAACTATAGGTCATGGAATGATCAATCAGTTTTTTCAAAAATGTATAATTCATTTTATCTGCAGTAAAAGTATAATAAACAAAATAGATTATATATTAACATGAAAATAAAAATCTCAAAATTACTAAATGGTGTATATAAAATAAATTAAAAACTAAATAAACATTAAAAAAACGTAAAATAATTAATGTTTTAGTCATCATCCATGACCACCAGGAAAGAGTTTTATATTGCTTTTAAATAACAAAGTTAAACCGTCTTGAATTTAAGAAGTTCACTGCGTTTCCAACCATTTATTATCACAACGAACTTTTAACATTCAAGACGGTTTAGCTTTGTTCTATAAAAGCAATATAAAACTCTTTCCTGATGATGGTCATAGATGATGACTGAAACATTGATTATTTAAATTTTTTAATGTTTATTTAGTTTTTAATTTATTTTATATACACCATTGATTTTTTTGTTTGTTTTTTTCGGAGTTGGACTGTTGTGTGTGTAGGTTGCGTGCTCTCTGCGGAACATGTGGGAGGCATTAACTGACTGTGTGGCAGGCTTGTGTGGTCTCCGGGTTTGTTGATATTCTTGGCGGGTGTTTTTATCTTAGTTTGTTTTCCTAGTGAGGTAAGCGTTTTGAATTGTCTCTTAGCGAGTAGCTCGGGGTTTTTTCCCAAGTGTGTTAGTTATTATTTTTGCGCTGTCTAGTGTAGTTTCAATTTGGTTACGCCATTATGGCGAGTTCAGCAGTTAAAGTTATTTCGGAAGACACTGCTGAAATTTTTCCGTCCAATATTGATATCGTGGATTTAGAAGAAACCAGTGCTCAATTTTCTGAAATAAATCTGAATCTAGCTCGTTCTACTATTCCAGTTATTATTTTTGGGCTGTCTAGTGTAGTTTCAATTTGGTTACGCCATTATGGCGAGTTCAGCAGTTAAAGTTGTTTCGGAAGACACTGCTGAAATTTTTCCGTCCAATATTGATATCGTGGATTTAGAAGAAACCAGTGCTCAATTTTCTGAAATAAATCCGAATCTAGCTTGTTCTACTATTCCAATAGATGGCCTACTACAATTGGCTGCCCAAAATGGTGAAAGAAGCTTTAACATTTTTGTCATGAGTTCTGAAACTTCAAGTATTCCCAAGAAAGATCTTCGTGCAGTACAAGCTGCACTTAAAGTAACTGAACATTTTAAACATATTTCAAAATATTTAATTTACCCATACAGGTATACGGTCATTATCAGCACGCATGTAGGGCTCCCAACACATTTTAGTCCTCAAAAAGAGGGAAAGGGGACCATTTTTATTTAAAAGGGGGACTTTGGGGGACCATTTTTATTTAAAAAGGGGACTTAGGGGGGCCCTTTTTATTAAAAAAGGAGACTAAAAAAGGATCATGAGTATAAACATTGTACCAATTTTCCTAAATATGCAGGTAAATTTTTAAAATTACCCCAGAAAATATGTTAGATGGTCATCTTTATAAGATGTCATTAAACAATGTACACAGTTTTATAGAAACACATTTAAATATCCTACTGCAAGAATAAAGAAAGTATTCAATATTTCGGCATTCATCTTGATAATTTTCTTTAAAGGTAAAAAATAACAGGGACCAGTGAATAAAAAAGAGCACAGCATAATAGTGATTCCTGTTGAATATTAAAATTTAAAATTAGATTTATATATTATTAATTATTTTCCTCAAACATAAAATTTAGTTTCTTTCTACACAGTAAAAACTAGGATAAAATATAATGTTCATCGGAAAAAGCATAGTATGGCAAAGCCCCGTGGGGAATGATCAAAACCAATATTGAATCAACAGTTATTCATAATTATCTTGCATAGTGAATCTGGTGAAATTTAATCCCAAACATGCCACGATCTGGCTTTCACAGAAAGCATTAAAATTGCAACTCAGTAGTGCCTGCCACCTGTCACGAAATACATCAAAATCTAATCAGTACCAATTTATGTCAAAGATTAAATGCATGTGAAGTTTGGTGGAATTTCACCCTTATGATACTAAGGAATAATTATCATGTAAATTGTGAAAAATGCAACATAGCAATGCCACCTGTTGGGCCATATACACCAAAACCTAATCAGCACCTATGTGTGCTAAAGTCTAATTAAATATGGCATTTGATGAAATTCCATGCTTTAGTTTTGAGATAGAGTAGCTACAAATTTTGTATCACAAATAGAGAGAGATTTTTTTTTAATAGTCAAATCATATTCAGGTTAACCTAAAACATGTAAATCCATCAAAAAATGGAAATTATTTTCATGATTCCAATACTTTCTTCTGATAAACTAGGGGGCTCTGCCCCCTACCAGCTACACTTGACAAATCCCGTTCAGACACCGCAGACTCTAAATACATGCTAATTTGATCCACTTTAAAAAGATTATGCAAGATTTGAATAATAATTAAACAACCAGTGATCAAACAGATTTCCATTCATTTCCACTTCACCGAGGGATTTTAAGGTACAATCAGCTGCTGTTCAGACATTTAATGGCTGTTTTCGTGATTGATTAAATAAGATCAGTAAACAGCATTTGAAAATCAACCTATATAAAATGAACAAATCAAACAAAATCGTTGATTTTTGGAATTTTTTTTAACAGTTATGAAATTTGTCTTAATTAACACATTTTAAATATATTGTTTTAAATCTGATGTAATTTTCACCAAAATTTTATTTCTCTTTAATGTTCATGTGAAAATACATTTGTTGTTTGAAAGGAAGAATTATTATTTGTGCTGTCTTAAAATTGATAACAATAGTTAAAAATACCATAAAATATGAAATAAATCTCTTGTGTAAATATATTTTTTAATTTAAACTGTTTGACAATATTATTATTTCTGCATTTCAAATGTGATGTAATTTCTCCTATTAACTGCTTTTAACTAGCCCATATTAATGTTAATTTTTAAAACTTTCTTTCTTTTTTAATATTCCCGTGTAAATACAATTTGATGTGACGAAATTTTACATATTTTCCTGCTTTTAAAATGTGATATTGAAATGTAATTTTTAAATTTTATTCCTCTTTTTAATAGTCACATGCAAATACATTTTTAATGAAAAGGATATAGTACTTTTTGCGCTATTTTTACAATTGGCAACAATTTAAAATAATAACTTTTTCTAAATGTGAATAAAAATATCGATTAAAATGATGAAAATTTAAATAAAAAAATCCCTGCCGGCCCGGCCTACAGGCGGAGGTAGATTTCGAAGTTAAGTATACTAATTTCACAAACAAAAACCAAATCATGATTAGAGATAAACCCACTTTAACAATTTTATCTGGCCGCTTTTGACGAGTTTTTATTTCATTTTTATATTAACTGGTTTTATCAGAATCATGTTAGGGCGGTATTCAAAAAAATACTTTTCCATGCTCAACAACTCGAAATTTTCTGGCATAACTCCAGATTCATTTTTAATAGGAAAAATATGAAACTTGTTGATGTGATTTTTGAAGAGATTTATAAGCGACCTGTGTTTTTAATTTTCGTTCAATTAATTAAAACTTGATATATAAACAATTATTTTCTCAGTAAGACAATATTTTTCGTTTCTAACACAATCGCTTTGGGAAATTCCATTCAAAATGCCCACTTTGACATCATTTTTTGAAATATATTCTGCCTCTGTCAAAAAAAAAAAAAAAAAATGAATCAGAAAATAAGCAGTTTGGATTTGAATACTTCCTTAATACGATGACTTTTCCAACACAATCCGCTTCGGGAAATTCGGTTCAAAAGGCCCACTTTGACAGCATGTTTTAAAATATATTCTGCCTCTATCAAAAAATTGACCATTACGGTACATTATATAGTTTCTGAGTAAGAAAAGGTACAAATTGGAAGCCTTTGAGAGCAAAAATGAATTGTAAAATGAGTCAGAAAATAAGCAGTTTGGATTTGAATACACCCTTACTAAGATGATTTTTTTCTTCAACCGCTATGTATTTTTAATTTGTTTTTGCTGTAAGAACTAGTCCTATCCAAAACTTGTCTATATAGATGTTGTAGACTATATTAAGAAGATATATGACAAATTCATGGGGATTTTATATCTTTTGAATTGAGGGAGTTATGGATTTTTTTCTTCTTCAAACGCCCTTTTTGTTTTTGTTTTTAATTTTTTTTTTGCGGTATGAACTGGTCCTATCAAAAACTTGTGAATATAAAAGTTGTAGATAATGTTAAGGAGATTCATGATAAAATTAATTGGATTTGATATCTTGATAATTGACGAAGTTATGAATTTTTTTCTCCCAAAAAACTTATTTTTTGCGCCCCTTGAGCCCATTTTTAACTTTATCAAAAATCTGTGATACATAAAATTTTGGCCCTATTTTTAGAAGTAATAAAAACTTTAACTGATTTGATATGTACAAAAATTAAGAAGTTATGGGGGGGTTTTCTGTTTTCACAACCCCCCCCCCCCCCTATTTCCATCCCCTTGGTCCGATTTTGCCCATTAACGAACTTGAGCGAGATTTTATGCCCCTTGATTTTATGTATCAGTTTGAAGAGATTGGTGCAGAATTGTGGAAGTTATTGTGTCCAGAAGAAAGTGATATATATGCATAGATGGATACATAGATAGAAAGATAGATAGATAGATAGATAGATAGATAGATAAAGTTTTTTACTAAGGGTGGTTTTGGGCTCTAAGGGTCATGATCGGTGTAGATCTGCAAAAATTTTTCAGAAATTCCAACATAGGAACGACGCCAATAGCTAGTATTTCATACGAAATCTACCTAAACTGAAAAAAAAAAAAAAAATCAGTCAAAAAATAAAATAAAATAAATGCAGTCTGCATCCCACAGACTTGTAATGTATATCCTTAGAAAAAAGGATTAAATTCCTATGCACAGCTTTTGTTCAGCTATAAAACTGTTTTAATGGAATGATTTTGACCAACTTTAACATTGAATATCTCTTAAAAGGATTCTTCGATTTAAAAACTGTCTGCACCAGCGTGTTTATCAATCATTTCTGTATAATATGAGTACTATCAATGCTCATAACTGCAGTGGCGGTGACAGAGTTAGTTACTTTTTTTGTAAATATAGAAATATATTCTGAAGAGATCCTAAGGGGGAAAAAAAAAACAAGAAGACATTGTAATTAAGAGTTCCTTTAATAGATTGTATATACTTCTCCATCAAAATTGAAAACAAAACTACATTTATAGTAATAAAGGTAAAAGTTTGTGTACTAAAGAGATTGTTGTACCTAGAGCTACAAGATTTGGCAGGAAGATACCACCTGTATATCCAAATTAGTTTTTGGATTTTTTTTCCTCTTCTCATTAAAGTTTATTCGAAATTTGTACAACATTTTAAAAATCTTTCACAAATTTTTAATGTGAATTTCAGCTTATTTTATTTTATTTTATTTTTTTTTTTTTTTTTGCATTCTGCGGCAATATTTTGACATTAATAAAAGAAATTCAGTTTAAAATTTTTAGCCCTAATGTAATAAATTTTGTCCTAATATGATTGCGTCATCAGATTTCAAGTTTTAATGAATTTTAGATTTTTTTTTTTTTTTTTTTTTGTACGTATATATGTTTTTTCTGCAGTGATTTTTACCACATTAGTAAGAGGAATCCGGTTTCAATGTTTTAGCATAATATAGTAAAGGTTGTCCGCCTTTTAATGAAGTTTATTCAGAATTTCTACAGCAATTTTCGAATTTTTATGTGATTTTTAATTCTTAAAAGGAATCCAGTTTCAATATTTTAGCCCAGTTTAATAAATTTTGTCATATTTTGAATACAATTTATCCAGAATTGGTACAGCATTTTTATTTTTTTTTTATGCAGTTTGAGTTTTTTTTTCATTTTGCAATAATTCTTTAACATTTGGTTTCAAAAATTGGTCATGTGAGTAACAAGTCTGGCTAAGACAAGTTTATCCTTGATAAATGGAAAGTGGGTAATAATAGAGAAGTTTCCCCTACCTTTTGTTTTGTGAAGGATAAATAGGAGAATTCTGACAATTTCGTATTGTTTCCAAGAACATAAAATAGGATTTTGCTTTTTATGAGGTAATAAGCAGTTAGCAGGGCCGGCATAATATTGCACAGGGACCTGGCAAAGGAGTTAATGGGACCTAACGTATACTACAATATGGATCTAATAAAATTAACTTTTAAATTGTATACATCATAGAATAATGTATGACAACATGAGTTTCAAAACTCGCCTTATCTAGAAAATCAAATCTGGGAAAATTGCAAAAAACCTCTAACTGCGTCCATTGGTTTTCATTGTAGATCAAGAATTTACAAGGGCTGAAATACAAGATAAAACTAGTTTTTTACAGACTTGTGTTTTTTCAATGCAAGTTTTTAAATAGAATAAACTTATAGAGAAAAGTCTATTTTTTAAATTTTTGATAAGGCGAGTTTTGAAACTCATGTCCACATAATCATGATAATAAATTACCAAAATACCACTAATTTCTCATGTGATATGCATAATTATTTTCAATTTTGAAAAATCTTCTATACTTTACAATACTTTAAATATTTATTTTTTACGTTCACAGTTACTTTCACCAAATCTATACATTCCCCGAAAATTATATCAACTTGTAATCAACAGCCTGTAAGAAATAAAGTTAATACTCACCCTTTTTTATCATGAAAAAACATTTAAAAACAAATGTAGATAAAAAATATACTGAGGGAACATTATTTCGAATATTATAGACTTGGGGTCCTGGCCAGTCACCTGGTTTGACTGATGATTGCACCGGCCCTGTATAATAGTACAAAAAATTTTTAGCTTTCTCTTCGATGAAAAGAATATCTTTAAGCCAAAGAAACATGTTATGATAATTTGGATGTTTAAATATGTATTGTAGTATTGTTTTCAGTTATAAATTACACTATTAAACAATTTTAAATGGTATGAAAAATAAATAAGGAGAAAGGAAGAAATATTTTAATTCTTGATTCAAAAGAAAGTTTTCTGTAGGTGTATATCATCTTGTTTGAAAGAAATTGCATTCCAATAACTAAAAATATGCAAAAAGGTATTTTACTCTATCCATTTCTTTTTAAATGATTCAGACCCAGACAGCAAAATATATCGAAATGAATTATGCCATTTATCCGAATTATCGGCGAAATATCGGTAATCGCCCACTGACATTATTATGATGTCAATAGATCATACTCTATTCCAGTAGTCCAACGCTGGTATCGGCACGAGATCGCACTAACTGATAGATTTGAAATGTTAATATTTACTCAGAAAATAACATCGGCCGACATTCCTGGGGCGATTAATGCCCGACAATGTGCGACCCCTCATCAATACCCCTGCAGTTTCAGCGTATTTCCGAACCACGTGACTGCCCACTCCCTTTCAAGGTCTTTCTCACCCACCTTATCAAACCCTCAAGATTTTGTTTCCCTTTTTATGTTGCAAGCAAGGTCATTTTTAACCAGACAGAGAAGGGATGCGGGAGTGCGAGGAGATGTTATATAAAGTGAGAGAGTGAGTATAAATTTCTAAGCTTTTTCTTCAGAAGTTAGCAATTTTTCACCTTTCAAAAATAAGCGATCGCTCGATATATACCGCAAATATTTCTAGAAATTAGAAGGAGTGTGCACCCTTTTTTTGAATTACGAATAGTTACTCATACTTAAAAATTTGCTTTAAAAATAGAAAAAAGTGAATTATATACTTGATGCAAAGACTAGATTGTTTTTATGATTTATATGAATAAATTAATAATACAGAATATTTAATAATAAAATTAAAACATTAAACAATTATTTGCGTTTTTTTTTGCTTTTTTGTTTCTTTCTTTAAGTTAGGATTAGGGAAAGTATAGAAAACTGGAAATATTACCGTAAGGAATAGCTTACTTGAACGAGAAGTTATAATATAAATCCTGTACTTTTTACCTTGCAAACACGGTAATAAGGGGGGGGGGGTAAGAAAAACCTAGAATGTAAGAATTTAATTTCTTTTTTTTTCGGGATTTATGAAAAATTAATATCAATAAATTTTTATGCATTGCAGGAAATAAAATAATAATTTCTTTTATAAATTAAATGCATTTCAGAAAACGTGAAACATTTTAGTTTATTAATAGTGTTTATTAGTTTATACCTGATTAAAGTTTTAATGTTCGAAATTAATCTGATAATAATAATAAAAAAATTATTTCAACATGTCTCTTAAAAATATGATGCTAAATTTATTATTTCAACTCATCAATTATTTATCCTTACTTTAAAAATGCATTTATTGCAAATAATAGTTTTAATATTTTATATTCAAAATTTTAGCTATTATCTACATACTTTATTTGAATTTATTCATTTAAATCGCCCAAAATAACCTAGTTTTTATATCCTAGTATTTAAAGTGTACAACAGTGTATTTCATTACGTTTTACTTATCAAAATATTATTTAAGTATGACTGACCATTCATAATTCATAAAAAAAAAACGTAAAAAAAGCTTCTTCTAATAATAAGACTTATTTTGCAACATTTGTCGGGCTGTCATTTATTTTTTTTAGATGAGAGTTTGCTAATTTGTATAGAAAATTTGCTAAGCAATTTATATTCACCAAAAATAACTTTTACGTGTATTACTTAAAATTAATTTCAAAGTCATAGATTAATAATTCACATGAAATAAATATTATATTTCTTTATAAATTACTTTTAATACAAAGTGCACTTTTAAAAGGTATGGTTTTCACAGCTAGCATACCACGAAAACAAGAGGGCAAAAAACTTGGGGGGGGGGAGGAGGGTTAAATAACAAGAAAACAGCCTGCACTTAGTAGTCAAAAAGACGTCGGCAATATGTCCAAAATCTGTGCACAACATATCAGAATCAAACAATCCTCAGATCGTTTGCCGTGCGGCCAAAAAGCCTTTACTGCCGATCTCAGGAAATGAGGTCGACCGGGCAAAAAATAGTCAGATTAGGACATGCGGCGGAGGTTCGGCCAGGGATTATTTGCTGCTTGGGGAGTTGTGAATTTTAAATTCATTTTTTTTTAGTTTGAATCTTTCGTCTCCTCCTAATTCAATGCTTCTCTCCATTTGACATGTTCTATTTATTTATTTATTTATTTATTTATTTATTTTTTTTTTGGCAGCACGCAAAGGTCTGTCTTTAAGACTTGGTCAAGCAGTAGCTTAATACATTAATAACTTTTGTGTTTTGCGATTTTTTAATTTTTAGGATTTTAATGAGATTTCTTAATGAGTTTCTTAAAATTTGTCCGTATTCCATGGCAATTTTTTAACATTCATGGAAGAATTCCAGTAACAACACTTTAGCAAATTTTGTCCCCTATGATTTTTGAGCTTTTAGCGATTTTTAGAATTTTTTTTATTTTGTGGTGATTTTTTTCAGTCACTGAAAAGGGGACTAAGGGGACTAAAATACATAAAAGGGAAATAAAGGGGACCTTTTTTTTAAAAAGGGGACTTCTGGAGAAAAAGGGGACCATTTGGGAGCCCTGCCCATGATTTAATGTGTGCTGTTGACATCTCGAAAATATCCTCTTTTCTGGGAGTTACTGTGACTACCAGAGTTATTTGGGATAACATTACAAATAAGTTCTTGCTATTCAATATCCCGGTAAATATCCCATTGGCTGAAATTGGCCAGGAAATCTCAACTGAGAACAATCTGGATATTTTGGAACTACGAAGATTCCACCGCCAAGGAAACACGAATGATGTGTCTCCTGTGTTAATTACTATTTTGGGCACAGCCCTCCCCAAAGATGTAAAAATCTGGCTCTCCAATCAGCAAGCGAGGCAATTTATAGACCGTCCTCGTCAATGTCGAAAATGCTTTAAATACAATCATGCTACCTCTAAATCATGGTTCATACACTCAAGAACAAATAAAATTCAAGCACTATTCAAGGACTGTTTAGATACATGCATAAAAATGGCGTAGAATAACACATAGGGAAAAATAGCCACCCCTTTGATTATCCATTTCAAAGAAATCTTATCAAATCTCTTAATTTTTTTTTATAACAGGCATTTTCAAGACATTATTAGAGAATTTTTAAAGAATAATGTGTTTTAACTTATTAAGGTACCATGGGAAGAAATTTCATATGTAATAAAAAGTTAAGACAACAGAGCTTGATTTTCTTTAAGTGCAAAAAAAAAAAAAAAAAAAAAAAAAAAAAAAATTAATAAATAAAAGCTATGGTATCACTACAAGAGCAGAAAACAGGAGTAAACCAGTTAAATTTTAGGAATTCTAAACACTCGTCAGGAGTCATATATTAGCATTTCTCAAGTTGTGACCAATATACTTTTTAATAAATATTCTCTGAATTCTCAAACCTTACAGCATTTGTGCTTATCCATACAAAAATAATTGAAATAAAAGGTTAGATAATTTACTTTTACTTTTTAAATACAAAAGATTTTTTTTTTAATTAATTTATAAAAAGGAAATAAATTTTTTTTATCAGTTACACAGTGAAAAATTTGGAATTAATATAATCCGGTGAAGTTTTAACAGATTGACAACATTCACAATTTTTATTAATGACCGATTTTTTTTTTTTTTTTTTTTTTTTTTGATGACTGATTGACTATGTTAGGAAGGAGAAAGTTTTTTTCTTGGGAAGGGGAGGGGGGCAATATATGAAATCGGCATCAAACTGACGAATTTTGCAATTTTTTTCGACAAATTGATGAAATTTGCATTTTTTTATCGATCACCAATGGACGAATTTTGTGGTATTTTCCCCCGGCAGATTGTTAAAATGTGCAATTTTTTTCAATGACAGATTGAAAAAATTCGTGATTTTTTTTCAACATATAGTTGACGAAATTTTCAAGGGAGATTCTGAGTTTAAAAAATTCTAAAATTCGCAGCAAATTTTCTGAAAGACTACAGCAGATAGTAGAAGGGGTAAATCCTCCCTCCCAGTACTGGCTATATACATTTTTTTTCGATGCCCTTTGACAAATTTAGTCTTTTTTCGTAACCTTTCGATGAAATTTCCCTTTTTTCTGCGATCCTTTGCAGAAATTAGAGTTTTTTCTGCGATCTTTTAAATGCAATTCGCGCTTTTCCCGCGATCGTTTGATGAATTTTGTGTTTTTTTCGTGATCCTTTGAAGAAATTTGCATTATTTCTGCGATCCTAGGGGTGAATCTGAGTAAAAAAAAAATTCTGAAAATTACCTCAAATTGTCTGAAAAGTTACAGCAGATGGGGAGAGGGGGGAAATCCACTCCTGACACTAACTATAGGTTTTTTCTGCAGCCCTCTGACAAAATTCGCGTTTTTTCGCGATTTCTCGACGAAATATGCCGTTTTCTCGCGATATTTTGACGAAATTTTCGGTTGTTCGCGATTTTTTGTCGAAATTTTCGGTTTTTCGCGATCTTTTGGCGAAATTTTCGATTTTTTCGCGATTTTTTAACGAAATTTTGGGGGGGCTTTTGTGATCTTATGTCGGAATTTCGGGTTTTTTCACGATCTTTTGACGAAATTTTCGGGGTTTTTCGCGATCTTCTGACGAAATCTTCGGGGTTTTTTGCGATCTTTCCACGAAATTTACAGTTTTTCCCGCGTTTCTCGGACGAAATTTGCGTTTTTTTTCGTGATCTTTTGACGAAATTTGCGTTTTTCCGGGATCCTTTGGCGAAATCTGCGTTTTTTTCTGAAAACGATTGGCAAAATTTATTATTATTATTTTTTTTTTACCGTTTGTCGAAATTCGCGATTTGTTTGGCCAAATTTTCGGATTGGTGACCGATTTTTTTAAATTTTCGGAAAATTCGGAACAGAATCACTCCTACACGATCCTTTGAAGAAATTCAATTTTTTGCGATTTTTTGTCGAAATTTGTGTTTTTTTTCACGACTCTTTGTTGAAATTTGCGTTTTTTGCGCGATCCTTTGATGAAAACGCGCGTATTTTCGTAATCTTTTAATGCAATTCGCGTGTTTTCCGCGATCTCCTGACGAAATTTGCGCTTTATTCGAGATCTTTTGTCGAAATGCGGGTTATTTCACTATTCTTTGACGAAATACGCGTTTTTTTACACGACTTTTCGACGAAATTCGCGTTTTTTCCGCGATCTTTAGACGAAAGTCGCATTTTTAAAGCGATCCTTTGGCGAAATTACCGATTTTTTAATGCGAACAATTGTTGAAATTGATATTTTTCCCCAACAATTTGTCGAAGTTCGCGATATTTTCCAGCACTTTTGATTCCTTGAAAATGAATAATTTTTTTCCAGCACTTTTTCTATTTTTTCCAAAGCGTACGAACCATGTAAATGTCAATCTGAGCAATTATGTGTTACTTGTAGCTGCCAACATGATGGACCACTAATCCCGTTAAATGCAACAATTGTAAAGGAGAGCACCGATCTGACTATAACCAGTGTCTGTGTCCCCTTCAGGAATTTGAACTGTTAAAATTTAAAAGCAACAACTTTCTGTCATTTGTTGAAGCGTGCAGGCAATTCTCGAAAAGAGCAGAAGCTCAAACCTTTGCGAAAATAACAAGCAAACAGGTCTCTGACTTTGAAAAGTTTAAAAATCTAATTAAAACTTGTACTAATGCCATACTCAAAGTTATCATTGATTATATATCTCAATACTCAGAAAAAATCAGTGAATCGATAGATACTTTAAGCACCACGATTATGGACTGCCTTGCCAAGCTTAGCGATCAGTCGCTAGATAGGCGCAAACGTCACCACAGTGGTGTGAGTATCCACGTTACATAAATGTTTTCTGCTATAAGCTATATTTTATTCTTTTGGTTGTGATGGCTGCCAGTGACAGTTTCACCTGGGTCTGTTTAATTGTTTTAATATTTACTTCATTTGTGTGTCACCTTTCTTGTTACTAACCTCTCTGTTTTTATGGGCTTAAATATCATCCAGTGGAATTGTAGAAGTATTACAAACAAACTGGCCTGGCTCAACCTTCCCCCGTTTTTCACAGCAAACATCCTCGTTCTTCAAGAAACTTTCTTGTCTGCTGAAAAAACTTGCCACATCCCCGGGAAAATCGTTTATCGACTGGATAGGTCTGGTCGCTCTGGTGGTGGCCTTATTATTGCTGCCGACTCCTCAATCTCTTTTTCATGGATTGACTTCCATAATGTTCAGTCTGGATCGGAAATTATGGGTGTTCAGATCTTTTATGGTGCTTTCTCCATTAGTATTGTAAACATCAACTCAAGCTCAGGAATTACCGTCACGGATATCTCCAAGGTTTGTCAGCTACTCTCAGGCCCTTCACTTCTTTTGGGGGATTATAACCTGCACCACCCGCTCTGGGGTTCCTCTTCTGCCACTCACGCCAGCAAAGAATTTGTAGATTGGTTAGCTAACAGTTCCTTTTGCCTACTCAACTCCACTGATCCAACTCATGTATCTCCCGGCAGAATATGCTTTCTCCTTCACCTCTCACTTTGCACTGCTGATCTGTACGCAATCTCTTCCCTGAAAGTCGAAGATGAGCTCTTTGATAGTGACCACTATCCTATCTCTATTGTTCTTGCTGTCAGCCCTCCTGTCCAATCTAATCCTTCTTTCTTCCGTTGAAATCAAATCTGCAATGAATTCAATAACACCATTTCTGAACATCATTGTTCAGATTACGATAGCTTCTTCCATTTGGTTCATCAAATCATGAATAATCATAAGCATCCCTGCAGCTCTGCCTCCAGAAGCTTCCCGGCCTGGTGGTCGGCTAGATGCACCAATCTACGCAAGCAAAAAAATTTTCTTTTGAAAAAAGCTCGGCAATCTGTGTCCATGGACTACTGGATGAAATACAAAAACATGGCCGCTAAACTCCGACATGTGATTAGAATCTCAAAGCACCAGTTCTGGGATACTGTATGTCAAAACACCAGCGACCCGTACATCCTCCACAAGACCTTCAGAAAAATTAGAAACAGGTCTTGCTCCCCTCCTGATTCCCACCTCTGTATCTTGCATGATGATTCCTTAATTTCTGATGCTGTTCTTCAAACTGAGATTTTTGCAGATCATTTCAGCCAGGACACTGCTTACGAGCCTCTCCCTTTGAGTTATGGCTACGATGAGAATGCAACGCTCAACGGCTCTCTCCAGTTGTCAGAGCTTAAGGATGCAATATGCAGAACCAAGGTGACGTCTCCGGGCGAGGACAGAATCAGAGCCAAATTTTTCAACGGATTAGATGAAAACTCGCTGACTCTTCTGCTTCGTATCTACAATCAAATTTGGAGCTCTGGGAACATCCCCAATTCGTGGACCTCTGCTACTGTCTTGCCGATCCTGAAGCCAGGGAAAAAGAGGAAAGAAGCAACTTCATACCGCCCCATCGCACTAACATCTGTTCCCTGTAAAATCTTTAAATGTATAATTGCCAGCCGAATCAGTTCCCATATTCTTGAAAACAGCATTTTGAACCATCGTCATCTCGGGTTTCAACCATTCAGAGACAGCCATACCACCCTTGCAATCCTACATCAGGGCATATCCCAAGCAAACAGAGCCAAGAAGTACGTTCTAGGCATTGCCCTGGACCTTTAGGAGGCATACGACTCAGTATACGTAGATGGGCTAATTTGAAAGTGTGCTCAGACTGATATTACTGGCCCTATACTTTGCTGGCTCATCGATTACTATCCTGCAGAAGCATCAAGGTCTACTGGAGAGGGCGGTTTTCCATGTAGGTAGACCACAGGTAGACCTCCACAGGTAGAGGAGTCCCTCAAGGGGCTGTTCTAAGCCCTATCCTTTTTACCATTTTCATGCATGATTTTTTTTAAGCTCTTGATGGGCTGGGAGTGAAATATCTCTTGTATGCAGATGATATTTTCATATACTGCACTGGTATCTCGATGACTGCATGCCGTGATAAATTGCAAGAGGCCCTTCGGTTAATTGCTCAATGGTGTGCATACTGGAAATTATATCTATTCGCCCAGACAAATGCTCTGCTATAAATTTATTGCAGAGAAAAGGCGATGTTGAGTTCGATTTCACTATCAACAGTGGTCTTATAGATTGGAAGGATGAAATCAAGTTTCTTGGTCTTTATGTAACAAGACGTGGTGGCTTCCGTACGCATGTAGAGTATTTAAGACAGAAAGGGCTAAAGAGAATTAACATCCTCAAAGCACTCTCACAGAGAAGGTATGGAGCTCGCTCATATCACTTTTTAATCTTGGCAACTTCCTCCATCCGCAGCATGATAGAGTACGGAGCAACTATTCTAAACACAGCCTGTGATTCTCTCTTTCAGAAACTGGAAGTGCTTCAGACCTCGGCCATCAGGACTGCCCTTGGGGGTTACGAATATTGCTCTACAGATGCACGCTGGTATTCCCCCCCCCCCACACACCTTTATAATAGAATCAACTCGCTTGCCTTTGGATTCTGGATCAAGCACTGCTCGCTGAACAAGTGGTCTCTGCCTAGGGCTTTGAAGGAAACTTACATATGGCTACCGGCGGTGTCCCTGGTGTTGCCAAAATTTTTGAGGAGATCGATGGCTGCCCGAAGTACCTTATTGATTTCCAGATACCTCTGCCGAGCAATACGGAAGTCATCCAGTTCATTCTCGACGATCAACCATTCCAACGTACAGATCTTGACAGTTGCATCATTGTTCCTCTTTATTATGACTTCATTCAGCAGTTCACCAACCCTTGGATTATTGTTGCCACGGATGCTTCAAAGTCTCCTTCTACTATGTCCATAGCAGGATGCACGGCCACCTCTAACTTTATCTACAGAGTTCAGTCAGTAAACTCAATCTTTACTGCTGAAGCATTAGCAATAGGCACGGCTCTCGATGAACTTTGCATCTGGAATCATCCGACTCTCATTCTCACGGACAGCCTGTCTGTCATCAAGGCGCTTCAGGTAGTTACACAATCAAGTCTCCCAGAATTATCCTCTGGCTTCACAACAAGATCCATACAGCTACTTCGTTTTTGGTCAAGATTTGTATCTGTTGGGTACTGGGCCATCGGGGTATTCCCCTAAATGAACAGGCTGATTGTGTAGCGAAAAATATGCCTGACTGAGATGTGCTGCTTAACTGACTCTCCCCCGATGATCTTGTTTGATACCATAAACGGAAAACCATCCTAATTTCTGATCATCAGTATAAGTCAAGCAAATATCTCTCAGCTCTGGATGACATCCCATCTATTAAACAAACTTTTAATTGGGCTTTGAACAGACGCGAAGATATGCTGATCTCACGGTTGCTTTGTAAGATGCTAATTACACCTGCGATCCTCTTCCGCTTCAGGCTGACCGACGATGACAATTGTGGTAGCTGCATGGTTACTAACTCCGTGGAACATATTCTGTTCTCATGTGCTAGATACCACACTCTTCGCATTTTATGCTGGGACAGCTCTGTGTTGAATCAAAGTTGCTTTTATAAGGACTTTCGTATGTCTACCCTTCTTTTTTGAAAAGTATTGATCGCTTTTAACTCCTTGTTTGATGTGTCATTATTTGAACCTGCTTGTGGATCAATTGACAAAACAGCCTGCCGCTATAGGTCTCAGAGACCCCCCCCCCTCAAAGTTCAGAGTTCATATACACCATTTAGTAATTTTGAGATTTTTTTTCTTCACATTAATATTGACCTTTTCATGGTGTAAATGCCCAGCTCTTATATTACAATATGTTATAACTGTAAAGTAAAAATAATCATGAAGAAATATAATAGATAAATAACTACATGGAAAGATAGTATTTTATTAAACAAAACAATATGCAAAGAGCAACTTGAGTTTAGAATGACCATGTTCATGGGTGCCCTCAGAATAAAATCCAGGTAGGAGCAATAGTTTCAAACAGTCCACTGCCAAAAACATGCTATTTTATTTATTTATTTTTAATGGAGAACATAAACATGGAATAAACTAAACTAAGATTTTTTTGTCAAAACTCCATATTCAATACATTTTCTAAACATATCAACATAAAAAAAAAGATACAAAAATGTAATAAAGGATTAAAAATCTAAATATAAGCTGCTCCCATTATCCCCCCCCCCCCCCCCAAACAAAGAATTAAAACAATTTATTATTGTTTTCATCAAGGAGGTTTTGCTTTCCTAAAACCCCATTTAATTTTTTTTTTTTTTTTTTACACATAAATATAAAAATAGAACTAAAAGTTATCTTTGATCAGGTCATCAGAGACCACTTGTTGAAAATCCTTAGTTCCTTTTTCTCTTGGTGTTAAATTATGCTAACTCATTTGTGAATAATATATATTTTTTTTTCCACGAGACAAAAAGAAAATTTTATTAAATAAATTTGAAAATCTAGGAGAGGCAAATGCCCTCTTATCTGCCCCCCACCTTGTAGGTGGTCACTGATGAATAAGTAACGACATGTGGTTTACCCATTCAAATCTAAAAATGTTAACACAACAGATTTATCAGGTCTGACCGATCCTGTCGAGGGAAAAAGTTGAAATAGCCAATATAGTTAGGTAAATTAATAACTACATTGTTTTAAAATAAAGTCTCCATATCCTCCTACAAGTTCAGTTAAAATGAAGTTTGATTTAAGTTAAGATTGAAGACCAAGATAAAAAAAACTTTTAATGTTCAATTTATTTTTTTAAAAGTTCAGATAAGAGCAAGTTTAAAATAACTTCTTCAACAAAAACTTGAACAATTCAATGCTGGATAATTAAAATCAAGCAGCTTAACTTAAAATATTAATGAATAACGCATAATATATTGCCTTTTTGTTTTTGTAAAAATATGATACGTTAAACTTTAAAAGAATTACTATGCAAAAGGTTTAAAATTATTATACTATTATAAATGATGATAACAAACTATTTAATATAAATTCACCAACACAATTATTCTAAAAGACTGTTCATATTGTTTACTTGGAGAAAAAGGTTCCCCGTTTCATAAGAGGATAGATATTAAATTGTTTAACAAGTCCCTTAAGCATTGAGACTCAAATCTATCTATTTTACTGAGAGCTGGGCATGTGTTGTGATCCAACCCTTTTGCTAAAATAATCTATGGAAGCAATGTTGTGATGCATATCATGCAATTTGCGATGAGCAGCAAATTGAATTGCAATGGAAACTAACACTATCCATTGTTCAATTTGCACATCGCATCACTCTAATTATTGCCATAAGCTAATGATGTTAGAAAAACAAAATACTGTTAAAACTCTAAATGAAATGAATATGATAACTTTAAAAGTTAATGATAGTAAAATGATTATTGCACTTACTGACTAGAATAACTGATGAAGAGTCATTCTGAAAAAGGTAAGTTCAATATGATTTCAATAAAAGCTTCACATTTATAATGTTTTAAATAAAACTTTAAATAAGAATATGATTGCTAAATGAGTGAATGAGCATGATGGATGAATAGTTGAGGAAAAGCTGAGCCAATGAGAACAATGGGAATGTATTTCTTAACACTCGTGACTATGTTTCAACTCTGATATAGAGTTTGTTGATGTTGCAAAAGTTATAAGGCTACTTTTCGGTTAGCCGGGCAGTGGTGTTATATACACATATATATGTATATATACATACTAGGAGGCTCTACCCCCTGCAAGCTACGCTCGCCAACCCCCGTTCAGACACCGCAGAATCTGAAAATCTAAAAATCTAATGGGTTTTAAAAATATTAGAGAAGATTAAATTATACTGAAAAAGCTGTGCAGATCTCCCTGTAAACGGGTTCCCATTCAATTCCCTTTGATTGCAAAAATTTAACGAAGAATCAGTTGCTGTTAAGACATCCAATGGTTGTTTTCGTTTTTGATTAAAGAGGATCAGTTAAACATTTGAAAAGAAGCTAAAATAAAATGAATTAAGTATTCAGAGTCTTTGTTAACAGATATTTTAAAACAATCTCTATAACAATAGCCTAAATCATGTGACTATCATCAACAGTTCCGGGCGGAACACTTTGCTTTTTATACTCTAGGTGCCATTTTGATACTTTAATGTTATCCAGGCACAGGTGATAAGTCGCCAAATATTATTCTATCCCCATCATTTCATCTATATTATAATAGTTCAAGTCATCAAATACCATAAACAAATGTGATCTGATCCCTTCGCCTTTCATATGAAGGTTTGGAACAAATGTCATATATTGGCGCGATTTTTTCCCAACGCCAATTTGGGGAACGCATCAACAGCATAAACAACAACATCCGGCTTACCATATCAAGCAAAATAACGATACTTTGGCGCCAATAAAGTACCCGTTGCGTATATGACATTGGCATCAGAAAAAAATCGCGCCAATATGGGGATGTATATGACATATCTGTGCCGAAAGAAAAAAAAGCCGGGTGCAAATCTCGCCAATATCTTTTTTTCAACTCGCCAGTTAGCATTTTTTTATTGTTCGAGTGGTAAATTAAAACATTGATTTGAAGTTGAAATTAAATGTCATGCTTTGTTACATAATTTAATATTTCGCCAGATGCCATATATATTTTTTTTTTTACGAAAATTTGGTGAAAACCTCGCTTCTGAATACCAGTCACATATGTATTTTTGGTACTACTTAGTTATCCCGTCGACAAAAAATCTATCACGAACTATAAAATTAAATGTCAATAATGCTTGATCGTAAATGTCACATTCACTTGACTTTTAGCAAGTTACACGTGTTTACGTCATCAAGTGATTTTTATTTCGACGTTTTATTTTTATATTTATTAATGTTATACTAATTTATTTGTTCTTTCATTATTTAAAATAAAAATTTTGTCAATCTGTACAATCTGGCAAGTGGTTTGGCGATTTATATAATTTGCGAAATTGGGTGAGGGAATAACTACTACATTGAACCGTATTTTTTAATTAATTTCTATTATTTTCAAAAGGAAATAGCAAAAAAATAATTAATTACTACAGAACAAAATAATTTATATAAATTTTAAAAAGAAATAAAAGTAAATATAAATTTATTATTAAATAAACAACAATAGCCGAGTTATCATGTCTATCAAAATAATGCCATTTGTGCACCAATTAGGTACCCTGGTGCGTATATGACATCTGTGCCTAATAATTTTCTTTTTGTTTTGTTTTTTTTATAAAAAAGAAGTGAAAGCCATCAATTTAAATGTTTCATTTTTAAATGAAAGTTTTGTATTTAATAAAATGATAACGAAATACAAAAAAAAACATTGTTCTTAGCATAGATTTAAAGGAGCCCCAACTGTCGACAAATTAATTTAAAATAGTAACCTTTTCTGAATTATGAAAAAAAAAATTCTGTTTTGATTAAAATTTGAGTTGCCATCATTAGAAAAAATGTATTTAAAATTAGAAAAAAATTAATATTTCGAAAACTAATTCGAATTTAAAAATTCTAATACCAGTTTTAAGATCTGTGGATCAACACGGATTGTTGGTGTTAATTTCATTGCAAAGTATTCCATATTTTAGGAGAAATCGCCGTGAAACAAAATCAGTTGTTTAATCAGTCGATTCAAAGAATCGATACATTTCAGGCGTTTCATATATTCGTTTCATAAATTCGTTTCATTAGGATTTTATATATATAGGGTAGATATATATATACATATGTATATGTGTACATATATACAACAAATGTATATATATATACATGAATGTGTATATATATGTATATATAACACTGGGGCCCGGCTAACTGAAAAGTACTGTTGTAAGTTATATTGTCTTTTATTTTTTTATGCATAATAAAAGAAGATTATTTTTTATAATTATATAGCATTATAATTAATATGATTATTCGCATTTGAAATACCTATTATTATTTTTCTGTATATGTTTTGTTTATGATTGTGATATGTGTATTGCATAGTTATACAAAAAAATTTACATTTAGGTAGTCACCGAAAATTTTCAAACTTTAGAGTGGGTCACAATAACAATAAAGTTTGGGAACCACCAATGCACTAGATTATTATTGCACTTGAATGATTTAATATATAAGTACAGAAAATTACTTACTGAAAAAAGTGGTAAGTCGTGAGTCAAAAATTTTGGCAGATTTACATCAGTAATAGATCGAAGCACTAATATATCTTCATTTTCATCAGGATATTTCAACTAAAAATGAAACAGTTATGTAATATTTCTTAAAGCATGGCACTTGATTTTTTTCAGGTAAAAACTAGCAGAATCATCCAGCTTTGACCGTGTTAACAAAGGGTTCCTTCTGGGTAAAATAAATAAAATGCAATCATACATAATCACAATAATGGAGCTCTGTGAATTCATTCCCATAAATCGTTAAAAAGATAATCAGATAAAAAATAACATAACTTTGACACAGTTGTAGTAAAATCCCTCAGCTTTATAAATGAGAATGTATATTAGTATAAGTCACACTCAATGAATAAAAACATTATGACATTTAGAATATAAAATACTACAACAGAGGCTTCAACTGTTGCACAGAAGCCCACTGTTGTGCCATGGGAATATTTTTTACATTAGTTAATTTGAACATTTTTAAGTATCATTATATAAATTATTATCTTTTGATAAATTGTCAAAAATGTATTTCAAATACTGTCAAAAAATAACAAAAATATTTGTAAACCCAAACTTATGTAAAATGAGCTTTAGTAAAATGGAGAATTTTTAAAACAAGCATCAATCTTGGCTAGAATTCTTAAAGGAAAATTTAAAAGCAACCCCAAATTCAACTCAGAGAAGTAAATATTTAAAAAGTATATCAAACTCAGCTACTTCATTCGCTGTTAAGGGGGCTGGTCACTCAGCCTTGTAATTCTCCTCCACAATGTTAAGTCTACGGACTTTTGATGCATTTGTATACTTAAAATATCTTTTAGGGAAATTCATATTTTTAATATCTTTTTTTCAGTGTACTTTTCTCAAAGAATGTCTCTTTTTTTCCTAGTTTTAAAAATATTTCTAAAATCTAGGCTGAATTTATTATCTTATGTGTTAAAAGCGGTCAAACTGTGAGTAAGATTTTAATACTTCATATAAAATTAAGTCTATACTTTAAAAATATTTTAAGAACTAAGAAAAAAAGAGACATGTTTTAGAAGTGTACACAAAAAATAAAAGTTGAAAATATTAATTTCCCAAGGAGATATTTTAAATATATGAATGCATCAAATGCCCAGACTTTACATTAGTAAGGGGAAATCAGAAACTGAGTGACCAGTCCCCTTAAAATATAATAAACAGAAGAATAAATAAATAAAAATGGGTTTTTTAAAAAAAGCTAATTGTTATCTTTTTAACAAATCATAAGTTGCTTTGTTTTAACATCCAGTGATCGTGAAACATGTTTTTTGTGTTAATAAATGAATCATAAAAAAAAATCTCTCTCTCTCTCTCTCTTTTTAAGTAATTTAAGTGTGCTGTAGAAGTTTAAATATATGTTTAAATGTGCCATGAAAGTTTAACTATAAAATCAAGTATGCCATTAAAAAAAACCTGTATTATAATAACATCCAAATTTCCTGAATTCTGAATTTAGGCAGATACTTTTATACTACGAAGACATTTTGAGTTTGTTAAATTTGAGGAGTTCAATGATATATTAAGTTCACATAATTCTAACAACAAATAAGTTTGAACTTTTTTTTAAAAGAAAGAAAAAACAAAGATATTCAATGCTCAGTTAAGCTTTCATGCAAAATAAATACCAACACAAAAGTACTGAAACACTTCATTAAAACCCCATACAATTTATCTTACTACACTTGTGACTACTATAACTACTTGCAACGTACTATACTTGTTTCCAACAACAACTGAGCTAAGTTTTTTTTTGTTTTTTCTTATTTAAGATGTTAGGAATGCAGCAAGAATATTGTATTAAGTAATAAGTACATACTAGATCAGGGTTCCTACACAATTCTGATAAAAAAAATTCCCTGACTTTTCCAGGTTTTCCTTGACCTTTCTCAGTAAAAATTCAACTTATATATTGTTGTAAAACCCTCCACAATGGACTTTAATTTAGATAAAAGCTAAAAAAAGTATGTGCTGTATGAATTTCCGATTTTTTAATTATTTTTCATATTGTTATATAGTTTACATAAATTTCATATAAAAATTTTTGATTGGATGAATAATTCAAAATTCCTTCATTTACGACGATAATAGAAATTCCGATGGAAGTAGTATATCAAAAATTCCCTGACCTTTTCAAATATTTAAAAAATTCCCTGACATTTCTCTGACTTTTTGCCTAAATTTTCAAATTCCCTGACCTGTAGGAACCCTGTAGATAGTGCCCGTCAAGATTTAACGGTAAATAACTTGAATGTTTCATTAGAAAAATTCTTGAATTTTTAATTAGTTGCTTTTAAATTAATTATTGAATGACGAATTATGTGAAGAATTTCAATATTGCATAAGTGATTCTTATTTCTTTAAGGCGATAGATGGTGCTGTCAGTCTAACCTATTCAATGAAGTGAAAGAATTTTAAATTTATAATTTACAACCAATTATGCTTGTTTTTTTATCAGAAATTCACTAAAAAATACTGGGTAAAGCATTTATTTTTACTTACTATGGCCTTTTTTTTTTCTTTTTTTTTAAAATAACAAATATTTATTTTTATTTTTTTATTTGTTTAAACTACTCGACCAACGACCATTAAAAGATGCTATGAACTTATTTTTTATCAGTCTCATTCCCTAAAACCTAAATTTGAAACTTTATGCAGCTAACGATTTATAATATATATTTTTTATTACTTGAATTTTATTTTACATTTTTATCTATTTTCTAAATATTAAACTGTTCTATCAAAGTAATTTCTTTTATAGTTCTTATATGGATATTTTTCTTTCTTTTCGTTTTCTTTTTTATGGAAAAGAATGGCAAACTTTTCCTTCTGACACACACACATATATTATATATTCTTGATACTAGTGGTAAAAAAATATAACAAAAATTGTAGATCAGCTTAATTATGTCCTTATTGAAATGAATTATTGTCAAAAATATTACAGAAATCATTTTGCTGGACTTGGGTTCGAACCTGCATCCATTACAAAAATTCAGAACTTTAAAGTGCTGCTTTAACTCACTACGCTAGCAGGAACACATTCTACTGTCTTCTAAATAGAGGAGGTTAAAAAAAACAGTTGAAGCATGCACAATTGTGTCGAATTTGTTCTGATCTGATCTTACAGAAATAGCTTTGCGTTTTAATATATATGATACAAGATTCAAATTACATTAAACTCTTAAATAATCATACCTTTAAATTTCCAGCAGCTGTAAGAACTGATTTTACAGCCCGCATTCCATAATCATAATGACTCTGTGATGATAATTGTTCAGAACATAATCTGTATGTAGCAACAATTTTAACAGCCAAAGGTCTTGCATTTACAAAACCACAAGAATAAAGAACTATTTCAGATATTAGAGCATAATCAGGTACCATCATTGCAACAGGTCGAAAAAGAGCCTATAAAGGAAAAGTAAAATGATACATGTAATGCAATTTATGTTAAATGTGTTATGTTCATTATGTTGTGTTCATATAGCTGCAATAAAATATTAAATAAATGCTAAGCATAAAATTAAAACATTTAAAAATTTACTTTTAGATTGTCTGGCAATTCAGAACGTCCTGCATAGCCCGGATTCATGGTTATAAAAACAGAACAAGTGGGATCCAATTTTATATCGCTTCCTTCAAAAAGCAGAGTCTTTGCACCAGCATTGATTCCCCGCTGAATAGTCAAAATCTGTTGTGCTACAACTGACAAAACTTCCAAATCAATTCGATTAAATTCATCAAAACAGGACCAAGCACCACAAGAAGCAAGACCCTGCATGGTCAAAAATAAATTGCAATTCGTACATATAGACATAAATTACAACATGCTTTTCAATTTCATTCATGGTATTAATTTATTGATTTTTAAAGTACAAGCATTAAATTAATTACTTTGATTCTGAAATTTAATTTCAATTTCAAATACAGCAGATTTTTGATTACCCAACACTCAGTTATCTGACACATTCGGTTGACAGGTGCCTTAACTATACAAACTTAACTTAGCTGTATGTCTGAATTTAATTAGTCATTGTGTCAAATGACTGTAATGCGAAAAACGATACATATGAAAACATTTTTTCATTGTTTCTTTTTATTTTAAATTCTGCGTGTGTGTGTATATGTAGGGGGGGGGGGGGGGAGAATTGCCTAGATTCTCTCAAACTGGCATTCAGCTCAGAGATTTTGTAGGTGGGTTTTTGCTCTTGTATGCCTCTTGGATTAAAAAAAAAAAAAGACATACCACACAGTGTGTGCAGAGATAAAGTAATACAATAGAATAGTTTGTGGCTAACAGCTCCACTGATAGTTATTTACCCATATGATTCAGATACTCTGAGGTAGAAGTCTGCACAGGCCGAAATTTTCAGGTCCGGGTCCACCTGGCCCGAACAAAAGCTATCTTGGATCAGCCAGACCCAGTGTAAAAACTAAAAGTTCAGCCCAGCCCATTTATAATTTTGCAGTTCACAACCCGACACAGCTTGTTCAAAAAACTGAATTCAGGCCCGGCCCTACCTATGCAAAAATCAATGAAATCCGGCTCGTCCTCACAGACTTAATTTCTATAAAAAAATTCTTATTTTTCTTTACATACAATTAAGATTATTTTAATGAATACCGCATGAAGTTTATGGAAAAATTTTACAGTATACTTTAGATTACTATATGTTTGCAAGTCGTAGAATACAGAATAGCAACATTAATGATCACTTAGACTCAAACTATTACATTAAAAAAATTAATGTAGCTTAAAATAAAAGAAAAAAAGATGGTTAAAAACATCATAACCTTTGAAGCTGTATAATAACAAAAGTAGATTTTTTGAAAAAATTTGTGTTTAATTCATTAAAATATATATTTACAAAGACTCTGTTAACAGAAGTTTATTATCGCTATTACTATTTTTACAAAACAAATTGCTTGCCCGAGACATCCTGGGAACAATTTAGTCCCAACCCGGCCATGACTGAGTATGTAGAATAAAATGTAAGCCTGGTCCCGACCTGGCCTGAGCCTACTGAAAAAATTAAGTCCGGGCTAGGACATGATGTAACTGTCCGATGTGATCTCTATACTGGAGATGTTATATTTCTGTAATGACAAGCTAACATCAGCTCATGCAGCACATTTATGCTTATTATTGTCCCAGTCACGTCCACTGAACAATTTTCATATTTTATCAGCTTAGTTTGATCCTTTTAAAATTGTTATCTCAGGCTGGTTGGCAAACTTAATTGTTTTTATTGGCCCAGCTGGCACATCTAATTTTTTTTATCAGCATGGCCTGGGTCATTAAAAAATTTGTCCTTATTCTGCCAGCCCGGCCCATTTGAAAATGTTTGTTTATTTTGCCGTCCTGGCCCATGCAGACCTCTATCTTGAGGTCTTACCATTGGAATTTATTTCTTGTTCATGTCAGAAATTTCTGAGTAAAGAAGTTGGAATTATCCAGCTGACTTTGAAATGCTCATGAGTATGAAGTTGTTCGTTTGAGAATTTTGAAGCATGCTTTAAAATAACATTATGAAATTTCTAGAATTCCATGCTGTCTGATTGACTGCCCAGTTAAACGTTTAATGTATTCATCTGTTTGTGTTTATTTATCTTCTGGAATTTTTGTAAAATAAACATTGTGTGGTGTCTAAAAGACTGTTATTCTTTGACAATCAATCACACAAAGCTAAATTATATAGCAATATAAAAGTAGATAACAGACTCACTTTAAAAAATTTTCCAAGGGCTATATAATCTAAACCATCTGAACAGTTGAAGACAACACATTGCTTAGCAACAGCTTTTGCCAGATCTTTGGTCGTTTCAGTCTTACCAGTTCCAGCAGGTCCTTCAGGGGCTCCCCCAAGATGCAAATTTAAGGCTCCATAAAGAGTACGATAGCAGCGATCTGTCAATGGTGTAATAACTAAACGAGGAGAATTGCCCAAGTATTCATACCCATAATCCAAATAAGAGTTGATCATACGGGTTGTCATATTGTCATCCTAAAAAATAATATATATTTAGGTACATTTTTAATAAACATTGTTATGTCTGGTCACTATGAAATATTAGCATGAGTATTTTTGTATAGCTTAATTTTTGAGTATAAACATAGCTTGTATATTCAAAATTGACTAAAGGAAAGTAAGAATTAATGCAATTAAATAAAAAATTTTTAAATGAGAGAATAGGTAGAAAAACACAGATTTAAAGAAGATTCAGTAAAATAACGACAGAAGAAAACTGAAACAGAATAACTTCTGAATTTTTAAATATAATAAATTACAGTTTAAGAGTTATGGTCTAACAAAATTAATCATAAAATCAGCCATAATTCTAACAGCAAAAATATAATAAATTACAGTTTAAGAGTTATGGTTTAACAAAATTAATCATAAAATCAGCCATAATTCTAACAGCAAATAAATTAGAACTTTTTTTAAAAAAAGGAAGAAAAAACAAAGACATTTAATGCTCAGTTAAGCTTTCATGCACAATAAATACCCACACAAAATTACTGAAACACCTCATTAAAACCCTGTACAATATATCTTACTATTACTTGTAAATGACCCAACTTCAAAAAGAAATTAAACCTAACAAGGTTAGAACAATCATTCCCCATTGGAAGACTATGGTACTCAATAGTGTGACATTCTAGTTTAGCTCTAAAAATTTTCTGTCATATGCAGTTCATTCTTGAAAACTCAACCATTATTACTACTTACAGCAGCTTCTGGCTCAAAGCTATCTCTTTCAAAAAAAAAAAAAAAAAAAAAAAAAAAAAAAAAAAATTAATTATGAACCACAAATGTGAATTCCAATGATAGAAAACACATAATCATGATCATAACACAGAATTACTAATCAATTTGTTTTTTGCACCACCTTGAACTAACATCCAGCTGATAGACAAAGTTAGAAAGATGAATAACTCCACATAATATTGAATTGTAAGATTGTTTACCACTAGCAAAAGCCATGCTGTGTTTGAATTCACAAAGCATTATTTAATAAGATAAATATATTTGAAAGTAACAATATTTTTTTTGTATTATTTTTACATCTTTATTAAGCAAAAACGTTATTTTGTGTTTTGGCACATTGTAATTTTAGAAATGTAAATTCAGCCAAATAACTAAGAATTTCCTCAGAATTTTTTATTTACGATATAAGACTGGTATAAAAAAAAATATTTTCAAAGCAAAATTTTACAAAATATTTTTAAATTTTCAACTAAAAGCTCTTTTAAAGATGTTTTTACATTTTGCAATAGCCTCTGGTGTTTCCTCATGTGGTTTGAAATAGGTACGTTTCCTGCAATCTTTGTAATTCACATTAAATAATCTTTGATAGCAATCTTAGAATAATATATTCAAAGAGAGCTTGAAGAAAGTTACTTCTTCAAAATCCTATTTTTTGGAAAAACATTTGAAATCTGCTCTTGCTGATACTAAGAATTATTAACTGTAAAACTTTTCATTCTAATTTTTTCTTTTTTTTGCATGTTAGCATATGAGAATTTTTGATATTGTAGAATCTCTTGTAAGGAAATTTTCTATTGAATGCCAAACCTTGAAGAGTTTTCACTTTATCCCCAATATCTACAGCTGCTTTATCTAATGTTTAACCTTGGGATTTATGAATTGTATCTGTAAAAGCTAACTGCAGAGGACAATTGTTTTCTTGAGCAATTTTTCTCATAAGTTGAATGATTGTAGTTTTCAAATTTAACCATGATTATTCATGGCATCTGGTCAGCTGACCCATGATTTTCTTTATAAATAATACCTGCAACATAGCCTACAGGCCCGTTTACTAAACCTTTTTTGTTCCAAAATTAGAACGTAACATTACTTTAGACCCAAACGATAAACTGAGAAATGGTTCAAGTCTGTTTGCCATTTCAGAATTGGCCAACTTTGCTTTAGTACAATTATGAAGAGCTTGAATCAAGACAACAGGTAAACGCAGTTCTTTTAATTTTTCATTATTATATTCTTTTACATCTTTATTCATTTAAAACAGCCTAATTGCATCTTTAAATAAATGTTGTTCACTTTTGAAAGAGACTGTAAGCTTTGATTCATTAATATTTCATATTCTTCAATAGTGCATTCTCTATTGCTAATTCGATCAAGTATGCTACAAAATATTTGTTGAGTTTCATCTTGCCGGAAGGATGATGATAAAAGAAAATATTTTTGAATAGTCGAATAACAATTGTCCTTCCAAAAGACACTCACTTCCTTGATTTTTGTCACTGTAAAGAGGCCTGTCGTTTACTGGAGGTAGTTGTTTGATACCTCCAAATAGATGTAAGAACATTCCACCAAAATGTTCATCTTGTTTTGATGGCACAAACACTACATAATCGTAAATCTATTTTTGGCAAAAGACTACATCCAAGCATACTCATTTCATCTATAATTATGAATTTACAATTTTGGAACTCCTCCTGAAGTTGACCAAATGAATATGGACTAAGATCTCTTAGCTTTTGATTTAGTCCCAATAAAAGTTTTGAATGAATCGTTGATCCATTTATATTGACTGATGCAAGCAATTGAAAAGAAGATGGACCAAATGTTTCATTTAATAGAGCAGTGAAGTAATGTATTAAAGTACTTTTTCCAGAACCTGCTTTTCCTTGCACAACAATTCTTTTTATTGGCATTTCTCGCCTATGACCTTGCAAGAAATTGAGCTGTTCTTCAAAAATATTTATTATTTTTCTCTGTTCATGGGAAAAGACGAAATTTAGCAAATTAGAAGGAACAGCGACACAAACACAATCACTTTTTTCACTCTCTTTCACCTTTTCATTTTCAATAAAATTCTGTAATTTATTACACAAATCTTGACTTTGAATGGTATGCCAGATATACTTTATATCAATGTCCCTTCTGCCCAAATCTAATTCATCCTGTGCATTATTTTGTCTTGAAACGACATTCATACAGTCAAATGGTTGATCTATTTCAGTAGATTCTATTTCTTCAAATTCTTCCTCATCTTCTAAATTAAAAAAAAAAAAAAACCATGTGGCTGTACGATCTATGAAGGATCACGGCCTACAGTGCCCAATTCTGTTTATTTGACCTTGGGCCCCGAGGTGCTATGCAGCATGTGCCCCGGCCAGGTGGTCAGCCCAACGCGAGACCCTTGGTGTTTAGTTCCCAAGCAAGATTGGTACTCATTTTATCGGCCCCGAAGAGATGAAAGGTTGAGTGAACCTTGCAAATTTTGCAACAGATACAGTGAAATACGTTTAACACGAAATGAAATAGTGGTCCGGACAGTATACTATGCAATTTAATGCATTTTTTTCTTTTAACACAAAACAAAAATCGTTTAACACGAAAAAAAAATTCGCTTTCGATCTAGTTAGTTTGAGTTGAAATTGTTGAATTGTGTTAAAAATACTGAATTTTGGGTGAAAATCAGTGAATTTCGTGTTTTTTGTAAATTAGCTTATGTTTTATGAGCACAATGGCTGAGAAATCGGTGCAAAAACAAAGTGCTATTTCGCTTCAAATGAAGATGAAGCTGCTTAATGCAGTTGATGAAAAAGAAGGACGAAAACAGAAATTTTCAAAGAGTTTGGCATTGCCAATTCTACTTTATCAACAATAATAAAAAACAGGGATCCCAAAAATACGTTAATGTTTGAGTGCAGTATGTTTAAGCCAGTTTCAGTTTCAGGCCAGGCGGGGAGGCCTACCAATATGGTTTTAGCTCAACAAGCCCCGCCCAGCAGAATAACTATCATCATAACGGGCCGCTGCCAGAGGCAGGGCCCGGAAATACCTTCGTTGAATAAGACCCCTATATATTAAAACTTACAAAATTATACAGAAATGTTACAAGTGGCAGCCCAGTTATATCCCAGATGTGCTGGACTTATCATTATACAATCTTATGCACATTACAGATTTTGAAGGGAAAAAAAAACCTCATAATGCAGTATTATACATTGGTGGACAAATAAAAAACAATAAAAATACACTAAACTTGAAGTCCAGATGTGAACCAAATGTGGAAAATCCACTTAATAGGACTTACAGATACAACAAAAACAATGGGAGTTAAAAGAAGTTTTTCCCATTTTTTCATATAAGATACAATGCTGGATTACAGTATTATACATTGGTGGACAAGTAAAAAACAATAAAAATACACTAAACAAAAGAAATCCAGATGTGAACCAAATGTGGTAAATCCACTTAATAGGACTTACAGATGCAACAAAAACAAAGGGAGTTAAAAGAAGTTTTTCCCATTTTTTTCATATAGGATACAATGCTGGATTACACTGTTACACATAAAAAAAAAAAAAAAAAAAAAAAAAAAAAAAAACAATATATAAGAACTGACACAGGAGACTAATTACAGAAAAGCACGATGCTAGAAAACAAATAACAATGTTCAAAGCAATACTTCGTTTTCAATGATAGAGCTCTTTTTGAAGTGAGTTTTAATTCTTATTTTGATGCCAAAACCCATATGCAAGTAAGAATTGAACCAAGAATTATGTACAAATGCTAATAAAAAGAAAAAAAATAATAGAAAAAAAAATAATAAGTTGATATTTTACAAATTAAAATTGATGCAATATACTATTATTTACAAGTGAAACACGGTGCAAGAGAAGAGTTTAACTCTATGCAGATTAAATTTGGTGCTAATGAGTACTGCAGTGATGCCAACAATAAGAATGTCCAGTAAGACAAACACGATGCAAACAATAATAATAATAATACACGATAGAGGTACCAATAACAATAAGCAATGCAAATACTTAGTAGAATAATAAAATGAAATAGAATTAGAATACACAATGATACAGAGGTAGGTAAATGATGCCTAACAGATGTTTTAGGCTGTTGAGCAGAAGTGAAACTAATTGCACTGTCAAATGAGCTGCATTAAGAAAAAATAGAATACACTGCTAGCAGCAAGTTCAAAAAGTGAAATCAGTCTACTGAAGTGGCAACATTTATTAGTTTTCTTCATCAGAGAGTCCGTCCAAAGGAGGAAGTTGGAATAAGAGTTGATTTTTTTCTAATAGAGATATACAATCTATTATTTTTTTAAGTAAACATGGTTGTTTAAGAATAATTTAAAACCATAATGCTAGATTAATGCAAAGTGCTTTTTTTATATGAAAGGCTGATGTTAAGGTACAATCTGTTATATAGTGTAATGACGTGCCCCTCTGCCTGCATGTGCAGCGCAATGAGGCTGACTTTCCAAATTTGGAAAGATAGGAAGGAAACGGACCATGTACGGTTGCAAAAATGTATAGATTCCTGTGATGAAGTAAGAAATCTTCTGTGACCTTTGGACAAAGTGCGTAAGAGAATCTCCCCGTGGTGCCTGTGTTCCATGCGGTTTGGCAGTTGGAAAGGAGCTGCAATTTCAATTTTCTTTTTAGAAATGAAGATGGAAAAGGAACAAATTTCTTTGGTATCGTGTCAGATGGAAAAGTTGCCGCTCTTGCCAATTTGTCAGCAGTTTCGTTACCGTGTATCCCAGTGTGTCCTCGAACCCAATTGAAGATGAAAATTTTGGATGACATCTGAAGTTCCCGAATGATAGACTGCACCTGGAAATCTGTTATTGAGTTGTTTTCTAGAGCCTTGAGCCCAGAGAGGCTGTCGGAGTGGATTGTGAAGCTATGGAATTTGCTATTGTTTGACCAGCATATTGCTTCTTTAATTGCTTCTAGCTCAGCTTGAAATACTGAGTTTTCTATACTGAATTGCTGTTGTAAGGAGGTATGTTTAAGCCAGAGAGAAAGTGCATGAGAACTGCTAAGCAGGAAGATTTAGAGACAGCTTTGCTTATTTGGTTCAAACAAGCTAGATCTCAGAATGCTGAAAAAGACACTTAAAAAAAGATATCTGATTTCCCCCCGCCCCCACAGCAAAAAAAAAACAATATTTTTTATCCTAATGGATGCAACTTACTAGTAGTTTAATAAGAAATCGACAAAATTTGACAACGTCGAAAATATTTGTGAGTTTTGTTCTTTTTTTACGATTCTTTTAATGTGAAATTCTGTTAACACGAAAAAATTTTTCGGTCCCTTCAGTTTCGTGTTAAACGTATTTCACTGTATTCCAAATCCAATCTCTCAATTTCATCATTCTCAAAATGCTGTTCATATATAATTTTCTATGAAGTATTATTCGGATTCATAATTTAAAATCACGCCAAGGAATATGCAACATAACTTGTTGCTTATAGAAATCTTCATTATTTACATTATTGGGATCATATTTCAATTTCGGTATGATTCTGGGGATAAATGGTTTTTTTCTGATACTGAAATTTGCACTGCGTTTATAAACGTTTGTGAAATAATTCTGTAAGGATATATTTTCAAATCTCACTGGGCATTGCTGGTACTTCTTCAAAATATTTGAAATGGATATGCTTCCATCCTCCTTATTCATATCTAATTGTTCTCATGTGTTCCTTGCTAAATTAATGGTGACAAACTGACAAGATGACTTATCCTCTTCAGTTCCGAAGCTAAAATAATAATACAAATGCTTATTCATTGTTTTTTTCCAAACAAAATGATATGATAAATGACAGAAAAAATATCTTTTTTGAAATTGATCCTTTAGGCACTTAGTAATTTATGTTAAAAAATATGGATCTAAAATTATAAACCCCCTTAAAAACATCAATTTAATAACCATTAACCTAAATTAAAGCAATCACAAATTTAAGAGCTTTAAACAAGTAAATAATCTACAAATCCACAAAATTTTTAACTGAAAAAGATTTAAGTTAAATGCTTATGAAAATTTCTCTTTCTTGGTCATACTGTCTTTTGGGCATTTTTAGGCATTTTGCAAACTCAGATGAAAATAACATTTATTTTATGTATGAATCTGCTTAGATGCTGCCATATTTTAGGTTTTATAAGGAAAAGAACAGAGGCCCCTGTATAGGGAGGCATTTTGCAAACTCAGATGAAAATAACATTTATTTTATGTGGAAATCAGCTTAGATGCTGCCATATTTTAGGTTTTATAAGGAAAAGAACAGAGGTCCCTGTATAGGGACCCAGGAACCGAAGAGGTTATACAAAGGTCATTCCACTAACACCCAAAATATTTCCTAGGCGGAATAATCACGTCCAACACACATTTTTATTAAAATCTTCTAAATTATCTGCAGAACACTGATATTATTGCATGATTCTTGAACTGTTTGTCTGATGAAATCTATCATCACTTCTGATCTGGGTTCACCTTTCAGGGGTCGATCCAGGCAAAATTTGGGGCATATTTAGGGCCCTTTCACAAAAATCTATTTAATAAAATAGGCCAGGGTCGGCGAACCTATGGCACACGTGCCGTAACTGGCACATGTGAAGATATATTTTTGGCACGCTGTTGATTGAAATTCTAAATCAGAATTCAGTCAAATTCCCAAAATTCTGCATACCATTATTCTTTTTAGGTGAGTTCGTAATTATATAAATACATAGCACCTATAGTCGTCGTTCGGTCGGTCCGTCTGTCTGTCCATCCGCATATAACAGAGCAAAAACTACCCAACCGAATGGTCTGAAATTTTAAATATATAGTTGTTGCAAAATTTTGTCGTGTCATTTTAAATTTTATGAAAATCGGATGTATAGTTCAATTACAGGGACAGTCAAGAGTTTTCCGTTACATTATGGCCAATGGGAAAAAATTATTTCAAGCGCATTTATTGATGTTACAGCTTTTCGAACAGAATTAAATTGATATGCACTTATGAAGTGCACTAAAATATACATTCAGTGCAATATGCGGAGCAAAAATATTTATAAAACTAGTTACAGTACGAACGCACCTCATTTGACGTGCAATTTCCAACTTGTTTTATTAATACACGAGCTTGACTGAAAGTAGCTTTTGTTTTTTGTACTAAGTACTTGTCATAGCACTGAACTTACATGCTTTAGAAACATTTGATATTCCCCCCCCCCCATTTCTTTGACTTTGTTATGCTGGTGCCTGGGATTGCAGTAATGTTTCTGGAATTTCTGCATAATTCAACGCATTTTGATCTGCAAAAAATGACAAAAGTATTAATAAAACTGATAAAGTATGCCTTTTTTCAGATAAGTTATGAAAAGAATAATAATTTGATAGTTAAAACATTTGTAAAATGAAATGGAAATTATATTTTTAATAAATCTCCAATCACTATATTTTTTTTGTAGGGAATGGGACGGGGGGAGCTGTTGGCATGCCATGTTCACTTGAATTTTTTTTTTTTAAGAATTTGGCACGCGGATGTGAAAAGGTTCGCCGACCCTGAAATAGTCTCTTTCACAAAAATTAATTTAATAAAATGGGGCCCTTCACAAAAATAAATTTAATAAAATGGGCGTTTTCACAAAAATCCCTTTAATAAAATAGGCCACTTCGTAACATTCTTTTGCCCAAAAACTGTTTTCAAATGTGTAATTTGCAAAGAAAACCAGTTCACAGAAAACAAAAATTTTAGCAAGGGGATTTGAAAAGTTTTTGTTAATAAATTCTTGGTTCAAATTTGAGTAACTGGATTTCACCTTTCATTATAAAATGTTATTTTTCACAAAAATAACTTTTACTTGTCACAAAATGGGCCCCAAGAATAAAAACCTGCATCGACCCCTGCCTTTGCTAGCATATGTAGCAATTTATTTTAGAACTGCATGAATGGAAATGACTGCTTGGGAATCCATGTTTGCTCGCTAAATGTTTAAAAATTATGGGCTATGACTGTTTAAATAAGGACTATTTCTTTTTGAAATGTATTCGGGTTCATTAATAAGGAACTGAATTTTACTTTTGTGAGAACATTCTTTGGGAAATTTGAAATGGCATGTGACTTCAGATGAATCTTTTTTCTTTCTCTTACAATAAGCTTTAGAGCATTTATGCATTTATACTGCACATATTAAGTGATTATAGTCAGCAGCTTCATCAGGCACATCTGTGATATATGTATACTTGTGGCAACACCCATTTAATATTAAAGTTTTTGGTATGTAATGGCAACACTATATTTTATATAGCTGAATGGCAACACGAATGTAGTATTATGATGCTATGTGCTTGGAGCTGGCAGTACGCTCTCTTCTCTCTTGTAATCATGATGCATGGCGTGATATTCGCCCAGATAAAATGCTACTAAATTTAAACTTGTGTTATTAATAAACTTTGTTCCATCTCAAGAAGTCTCCTTGTCAATGAATCCAAGTTTCATACATGGTGTCAGTTCGTTTTTGACTTGGATGGAAACAGATTTCTAAGACGTTGAGTGATCATGCTGTTGTGCGAAGGAGGTTGAAACTGCTTTAAATGGAACTTTTGTGTTCTATAATCACGTTGTAAATAACAGTGAACTCTCGTGTTCTAAATAATTATGGATAGTTTCAAGCCCCCCGGTGAATTGACGTTCAGTGTGCCAAATTTGTCCGACAACTGGTTGAAGTGGAAACAAAAGTTTGACAACTTCATGCTGGCCTCTGGAAAGAATGGAAAGGATGATAAAATTAGAAAGGCCATTCTACTGAACGTTATTGGTGATGAAGGAGTCAGCGTGTTCAACACTTTTCGCTTTGAAGATGGAGAAAGCAAAGAAAAATTTGACGACGTCATTAAGAAATTTGAAAACCACTGCTTGCCCCAAAGTAACGAGGTATTTGAACGCTTCAAATTCCTTTCCTGCTCTCAGAAAGACGGATAAGCCATAGATGTATATCTGACGGAATTACAGATGTTAGCCTCATCATGTGGATTTGGAGAATAAGAATCGAGTCTTCTGCGAGATCGGATAGTACTTGGAATCCGGGACAAGAGCTTACAGGAAAGACTACTTCGCGAATCAGATCTGACGCTGAAGAAAGCTGTGGACAGCATTCGAGCCTGTGAAGTTAGTAGAGAACAGATGAAGACCGTTAATGACCCAAAATGCAGTGAAATTAACGTAGTTAATCAAAAGAAAAAAGCCATGAACTTTAAAAACTTTATTGACTGTAAATCATGTGGAAGAAAACATGTGAAAGGACAATGTCCAGCATACAACAAACTGTGTAATCTTTGTAAGAAAAAGTATCATTTTGCAGCTGTTTGCAAGAATTCAAATAAGGTAAGCCACCATAGAAATAATTTTCAAAAAGTCAATGAGGTAAATAGCTCTGATATTAATTGTATGTATATTGATAATGTTTTAATTGATGTTGATACTGTAAATTCAACTGAGAAAGAATGGTATAAAACAATAACAGTTGGAGATCAGCAAGTAAATTTTAAACTAGACACAGGTGCTCAAGTTAATATTCTTCCTGTGTCAGTTTTTCAATCTTTTGATTTAAAGTTTAAAAATAATTTGATCCCTACTGATATTGTTTTATTATCATATGGTAATCATAAGCTGAAACCTGAAGGGTGCATTATGCTGACATGTAATACTGATAAGTGTTCTAATGTGAAGTTAAATTTTGTTGTTGTGGATGTTAAGGCTAAGCCTTTATTGGGTTTACAGGCATGCCAAGAGTTACAGCTGATACAATTGATTGATGAAATTAATTTAGATTCTAAATTAAATGTAATTAGTAAGTATCAAAATGTCTTTGAGGGTTTAGGTAAATTTCCTGGCAAGCCACATCACATTGAAGTGAAAAATGATGTGAAACCCATTATAAATCCACCGCGAAGGGTACCTCAGTCCCTTCATAAAGAGCTAGGAAAAACTCTTGATGAATGTTAGGTAATAGAAACTTTTAAAATATTAAATTAGAAATTTTAAAATATTTAATTAATCACTTTAAAATATTTATCAGTTATTCATTATTAATCATTCCAAATTCAGTTTCAGTCAAATTTCACTTTAAAACAATTTTATTTTTCTACAAAAAAGATCATTAATTAAAATCAATAATAAAATAATAAATTTTAATTTTAATAATTTCAGCCAAAATAAATATTTCTTTTATAATTTTCAAATATTAAATTCAAAATTTAAACATAACGATTTTTTCATTCAAAATCTTTAACCTAACGTTCTTTCATTTTAAATCTTTTCTCTTCTCTGTGTGGCAACACCGTCACTCGCGTGCAACGGTTTTTTGATTTGAAATAGCGTCCTTTCCATAAAAACTTCGTATCGATAGGGCGTATAGCTCCTGCCGGTGTACTGTATTGTTGAAATCAGTACACCGGGGGGGGGGAGGCTTATCCTGTTTAAATAATGTAATCTATATGCTTTTAAACTCCTTTTATACCATAGAAAATTTAGTATTATAATAAGTAATTTATTCAACAAGTATTTATCAAGTAATGAACCATGGAGCAGTGCCGACAGTCGAAGTCCGATGAAATGAAAGGGAGCATTAGTCATCAGATCGATGTAAAGGTGCTACTCATCTCAGAAGATACTACAGTAGAGTGACACATCACTCAATCACGATTTAGGAATATTCATCTATATTCCAATTAAGAATTTCCATCTCTTCCACTTGTTTTCAGCTTCAAAAATTATCCGATAACGTAAGTGGTAAGATCAACAAGTTATTTTAAGATCTCTCGCACAAGCGATTAATGATGTCCCACCTTATTCCCGTAAGAAAAGAGAAAGTGAGGTATGCTGACTCTATTGTATTTCTCGTTTTGTTTTGATCATTTCTAAATAATGCAATAACTGCTGAACATTCTGACTGTTATAGACTTGTTGAGATGAACTATTCAATCTCCAGGAACGATTCTTTAAATGCATACATCTTGGACTCCTTAAGTGTTCTTTTCCTATTAAAAGCAGATTATGATAAATCATCCTTCTAATCAAATCCAATTCAGGTTATGTTCATTTTTGAACATATATTCTTTGTTAGAGTTCTTGAAATTTAATATGTCATTAAAGTATTGGTTGTCTATCTTCGTTCAGGGATATATTGAATCAGAAATGATATTCTGTCATATGTATCTTTTAAGTGCACTTAATTTCCCCCTCCCAACCCCCTTTTCTTAAATTCTTAATTTGAATAAAATATTGGTTTAAATTTAATATGTGTATTCATTGAGTATGATATTTCAGGCATGCAAGTGCAATAATGCTTCCAAAAAAGTGACAAAAAGGTCAAAATAAGTGACAAAAAAGTGACTAAAGCATGTCAAAAAAGTGACTACAGCGTAAAAAAAAAGAGGGGGGGGGGGCTAAAGCACAAAAAAAAAAAAAAAAAAGTGGCATGAATGGTACATGACAATGATTTTTTTCAATCAATTTGTAAGTTAAATTATGTAAATAAAACACCTTTTTGTTTTTAAGATGACAATACTCTACCAAAATGATGGATAAGATAAAACCTCAGTTTTATTTAATCATATAAAGCAGAAAGTACAATGTTACCATAATAAACCTTTAAAATTGAATTATAAATAGTAAAGTTGTTTGTCACAAAAAAATTACAGGGGTTTTACCTATCACCTTTTAATTACCACTATTTCTAAAGAACAATCTTCATTTTATTTCTGTAACATTTGCAAAAGAAATCCACTGTCGGCAAACAGTGATATTAAAATAGGTCACTGGTAGGATGCTTGCAATATTTTCTGTGACAAGCTCCATTTTATAACTACTAGGTCGAAAAATTTAGAACTCCAGGCCATATCTAGCAGCCGTTTTAGGTAGGAGCATGAAATTCCAGAAAATAAATCTACTAAAAAAATAAACACATATTTCAGGAATTCATAGAAATCCCCCCCCCCCCCCCTAAAAGGGTAAAAGAAAAGTTGAAAATTTTAACATTTGGCCATATCTCAGTAGCCATATTAGGTAGAAGCATAAAAGTCCAAAAAATAAATCTACTAAAAAAGTAATTAAACATGTATTTAAGAGATTTCAGAAATCATCCCCCCCCCCCCTCCTCTAAGCAGGTTAAAGGGGTAATCGAAAGTTTCAGGTCATTTCACCATATCTTAGCAACCACTTTAGGTATTGGCATGAAATACAAAAAATAATTAAACATGCTTAAAAAATAATTAAGCATGTACTTCATTAATTTTAGTAATTCCCCCTAAGGTGGTTAAAGGGGGGGGGGTCGAAACTTTTAGAACATTTGGCCATATCTCACCAGCTGTTTTAAGTAGCAGCATGAATGTTCAGAAAATAACTGTACTAAAAAATATTTAGACAAGTATTTCAGCGATTTTTGAAAGCCCTCCCTACCTATGAGAGTTAAAGAAAAGTAAAAAAATTTAGGTCATATATTAGCAGCCGTTTTAGGTAAGAGTGGGAAATTCCAGAAAATAAATCTACTAAAAAATAATACCAAGTATTTCAACAATTTTAGAACCCTTCCCCCCTCTTTCTCTCTAATGGAGGGGGGGGGGGGTAGAAAATTTTAGAACATTTAGTCATATCTCAGCAGCTGTGTTAAGTAGGAACGTGATATTCAAGAAAACAAACCTATTAAAAAAATAAACATGTAGAAATTCCTGCCTAAGGGGATTAAGGGGAGTGGTCGAAAATTTTGGACATTTCGCAATATCTCAGCAGCAGTTTTAGGTAGAAATGGGAAATTCAAGATAACAAATCTACTAAAAACATAGTTAAAAACAGGTACTTCAGTGATTTTAGACCTATTTTGTCTATTGTGTTGCCAACATCGACTTTGAATTGGATAATGTAAGATTATATGAATAAGACAACAATTATGGATATTTGATTAGACAAAGAAAAAGTTTTGTTTTTAATTTCATTTTTGCTATTATATTTCATTTAATAAAAATTCTTTTAAAGAAACAGACCAGCGTAGTGGGCTATCTATCTATCTATCTATATATATAGAGAATTTGTCCTGACTGACTCATAATCAATGCACAAACCAAACTACAGATCCTCGAAGCATGAAAATGGGGGAGGGGGGGGGGGTATACCTATGACATAAGCATGCACTAAGAAAGGATTTTAAAAAATCCCTCCCCCCTTTTTAGGGGGTAAAATTTTTTAGAACAACTGGCCATATCGCAGCAGCATGAAATTCCAGAAAATAAATCTACTAAAAAATACTTAAACATGTATTTCAGCGATTTTACAAAATACTTCCCTAGGGCGGTTCAAAAGGGGAGCGGGTTGAAAAGTTTACAACATTTGGCATATCTCAGCAGCCATTTTAGGTAGGAGCATGAAATTCCAGAAAATACATCTACTAAAGAAATTTAAACACGTCTTACAGTGATTTTAGAAGTTCTCCACCTAAGGGGTTAAAGGTGGGGGCAAAAATTTTAGAACATTTGGCATATCTCATATAAAAAATAAAAACAGAATTGTGACTGGAACTGAAATTCAATGAAGAGCGTGCACACTATGGATCTTGCAGTCATGTGACGGAATTCCTTTGTTAATTCTACCCTACTTTTCAATTAAACTCAAATGCAACCGAACGATGTTTTGCTCATATATCCTACTTTTGTAATTCATAATAAGAAAGAAAAGCATAGTACAGTTTAAGTGACAAACTTTTCTTAATGTCCAAATTGCTTGTTTTAACCGTGTCCTCATATTAGCCGGTCTCATATTAACCGAGTTTGACTGTATTTACACATGGCTTTTTGTGCAAGAATACCAACAATTATTGATGCTGAGGATATCGAGAAATCTGATAGATAAAAATGTCGAATTTAGTTACACTTTTTTGCTAAAAGTGAGCGAACCAGTTTCCGCAGCTTGCTCGCTTTTAGAGACTTCATCTCTTTCAGTCAAAAAAAAGTGACTAAAAGTGACTTTTCTCCAAAATAGTGACTAAAAGTGACAAGTTTTTAAAAAAGTGACTAAAAGTGAGAAAAGTGACTAACTTGCATCCCTGATATTTTTATATAATATATAGTTTAATGTGCCAAAGGATCAAGCAAATAAATATTATAAATTGAATACTTGATAAATTAATTTTCAAAATATAAAATTGGCACTTCTCCATTTTACTACAAAGCATTTTAGATCAATGTTACATTTCTTCAGTTCAGGTGAGTACTGCTTTAAAATTATTATTTATTATCCATCATATATTTACCTTTTCTTTTTCATAATGCAATGTACTTCTACTTATTTATTTTCCACTATAATCACGTGCCTCTTCTTTCTATTAAAATCAATTTAAATTAATTAATTCTATCTTTAAAACCACTATAATCTATTTCTTCTTTTATATATTTTTTTAAATATTACAATGAATTGACAAAGTTAGGCATTATATCCCCTGTAAATGAACCAACAGATTGGGTCAGTAGCCTTGTAGTAGTTGAAAAGCCAAACGGCAAGTTGAGAATTTGTCTTGACCCTAGAAACTTAAATAAAGCCATTAAAAGGGAGCACTATGTTATTCCTTCTGCAGATGAAATCATTAGTAAACTTGAAGGAAAACAGTATTTTTCAGTGCTCGACTTAAAGGAGGGATTCTGGCAAATTGTGTTAGATGAAGCTATCTCAAAATTGTGCACTTTTAATTCTCCTTTTGGATGTTGCCGCTTTCATAGATTACCTTTCGGAATCTTCTCTGCACCAGAGGTGTTCCAAAAAACTAATTTTAAATTGTTTGGTGATATACAAGGTGTTGAAATATATTTCGATGATTTAATTATAGGAGGTAGAACTAGAGAGGAGCATGACCAAATTCTTTTGAAAGTTTTAGAGAGAGCACAATCAAATAACATAAAGTTTAATCCTGACAAATTTCAGTTTAGAGTAAATGAAGTTAAATATATGGGTTTAATTATTTCTAAGGATGGGATTAAAGCTGATCCTAGTCATGTTAAGGCAATTAATGAGCTTGAGAAGCCATCATGTAAACGTGATATCAAAAGGCTATTGGGCATTTGGGCATGGTTAATTTCTTGAGTAAATTTTTACCCAATGTATCAGCTGTAACAGCCCTAATGAGAGAATTGTTAAAAAATAATGTAGAGTTCCAGTAGAACCATGAACAAGAGACTAGTTTTGAAAATGTAAAAAAACTAATAAGTTCAGCTCCTGTTTTAAAAGTGTTCAATCCCTCATTACCTATAACTGTTCAGTGTGACAGTTCACAAGGTGGGCTAGGTGCCTGTCTCTTACAAGAAGGACACCCAGTGTCATTTGCATCTAGAAGTTTGAGCGAGTGTGAAACAAATTATGCTCAAATTGAGAAGGAATTGCTCGCAATTGCATTTGCATTCGAAAAATATCATAATTTGTTGTATGGTCACAAAGTATTAGTTGAAAGTGATCATAAACCTCTAACGTCAATTGTGCACAAGTCCATTGGCAAAATTACCACTCACTTGCAACGTATGTTGCTTAAATTGCTTAAGTATGATTTTACTATAAAATATGTCCCAGGTAGTAAAATGTACCTAGCTGACACTTTGTCAAGAGCAAGTTTAAAAGATGTGGGTGAAGAAGACCCCGAAATGCTAAATGTGGTACACTCTGTTGCAAAACTCTTGCTGATGAGTGAAAACAAATTCAAACAGTTCCAAAAGTTAACTGCTGAAGATGAGGAACTTAAATTAATTTCCAAATTTTTTAAGGAGGGTTGGCCTAAAAGTAAAAAATTAATTCCTAAAAATCTTCTTTGCTATTATAAAGTTAAAAACAGTATATATGTTGCTGATGGACTAGTATTTTTAGAAGATAAAATTGTGGTCCCAAATGCACTCAGGCAGGACATGTTATTTCTTATTCATGAATCACACTTAGGCATAACAAAATGTAAAAGCAGAGCTCAAGAAATAATGTACTGGACAGGCATCACCAGAGATATTGAAGAATTAATCAGTAAATGTAGTGTATGTGAAAAATTTCAAAAAACGCAAACTAAAGAACCACTAGAACCTCATGATATTCCAAATAGGCCTTTCAAAAAAATAGGTATTGATCTCATGTATTTACATAACACATATTACCTAGTAGTAGCTGACTATTTTTCCAAGTGTATAGAAGTAGTAAAAGTTGATAATAAGACCAGTGAGGAAATTATATTTAAACTAGAGGTTATTTTCTCAAGATTTGGTATCCCTGAAACAATAATTTGTGACAACAATCTGTTCGATAGTTACAAATTTAAAAACTTTGGGAGGGAATGGAACATAGAAATTTCCTTCACTAGTCCAAATTTTCCACAAAGTAATGGGATGGTAGAAAAGGCAGTTGGCATTACTAAAGCCATTTTCAAAAAAGCCTTTGAGGAAAACCGAAGACCTGCAATAGGGTTACTTGAATATAGGAACACTCCTATTGCGGGCTTAGGTTTATCTCCAGCCCAAATGATGTTCGGTAGGCGACTACGAACTAAATTACCTATAAGCAATAAAATGCTTAATCCAGAGATATTTGACAATGTAAACACTAAGTTGTTAAGACATCAACAAATTCAAAAGCACTATTGTGATAGGTCATCAAAAACGTTAAATGAGTTAGGGCCAGGTGACAAAATCACTGTTCAAAATTTTAAAACTAAAGTGTGGGAGCCAGCAACGGTTATTTCTAAAACTAGAAATCCAAGATCATATAAAATTAGAACTGCAAGTGGCAGAATATTTATAAGGAATAGAAAATTCCTAAGAACATCCAAAACATCACATTCTGGCTATAGTGATGATATGCTTGACACTTTACCAGATGTCAAGACTGAACAAATGAATGTTTCAAATTCAGCCCCATCGCATCACATTCCACCACAAAGTATTGCAAATAATGCTCCATTTATAACTTCATGTGGTCGAGTGATAAGACGTCCGAAACATTTAAATGATTATGTTTGCTATTAAGTATCTGCAGTAATAATTGTATTTGTATATAGTAATAATTGTATTTGTATATTGTAATAATCGTATTTGTGTAGTGTAATGATTGTATCAAGTTATTTATAATTATAATGTATTGTATAATCCATGTCTCATTAAAATTAAAAGGAAGGGTGTGATATATGTATACTTGTGGCAACACCCATTTAATATTAAAGTTTTTGGTATGTAATGGCAACACTATATTTTATATAGCTGATTGGAAACACGAATGTAGTATTATGATGCTATGTGCTTGGAGCTGGCAGTACGCTCTCTTCTCTCTTGTAATCACGATGCATGGCGTGATATTAGCCCAGATAAAATGCTATTAAATTTAAACTCATGTTATTAATAAACTTTGTTCCATCTCAAGAAGTCTCCTCGTCAATGAATCCAAATTTCATACAACATCCATAAAATGAAATTTAGAAGGATGTATATCATAAACTTGATTAGGATCTGGTTTCCAAGCCGATATGAATTCATCAAAGTATTTTACAATTTTACATATCTTTTCATTATCATTTGAACTAAGATCGTTTACATCAAGAGCATCTTCAAACCAAAAAAGACCATGCATATGAGGACTACTTCTATGTTGAAACTCAATACAAAACCAAAAGTCCTTCACTTTGAAATATTTCTTGAAAAAATGTTCCATAAAAAAATCCAGTCGCTTATGAAAAAAGTAAGCAATGATTAAAGGATTACAATTCAACAATTTTGATTTTCTGATGAATTCAGAATTTTGGTTATGATTAGTGTAATCATCAATGATGCGATCAATTTCAGGCCAGTATAAATCAGTTGCACTAAGTGTAATGAAAACAGTAGGAGTTCCCAATTCGTCAACCATGTCTGACAACTCTCGTGATCTGATAAACAAATAAGAGCTTGATGATCATAAATCAGCATTGAAAGATAAAATGGACTTGTACAATGTAGGATCTTTCTGCAACTGTTCCTGGAGTTTTTCAACTGTTTCAACATCATGTAGGCGAGAATTTTTTTTTCCATTTTATAATGAGGTTCAACGCATTATGCTATTGAAAGCAAAAAATCTAAATCTTGGATGCCGTGCAAATCTTCCATTGTCATATATCATGAGAAATTTAAAGCATTATTTTGGCGTAATTTTACGAACTCTAGCATCTCTAAGATCACCTCTTCTTGTTGGAAATAATGTTGGAAAAGATCTACAAATATATCCATCACATGAAAATTCATTTATAGGCTTATTATCTATCTGAGGCCAAGGAGTGACACTGCATTCATCATTTCCTTCTTTAATTTCTAACATACTATTTATTGCCTCTCGATTACCCAATTACATCTGAAAGTTACATTTGGGGCTCTGGATTCATATATATTACTTGTTCATGGATATTGATCATCTATAAGATTCAAAGTTTATTCAACTGATGATAAATAAATCTGCTGTTGCTCTTGACTGAGTATTATTCGCTGAAAAATATTTTCATTTTCGGGTAAACTCTGCAAATTATTTTCATCAATAGTAATATAATGTTACCAAGGATTGTTCTCCTTTAGATATTCTAAAGCAGACTTAACGTTTTCACGATTTACTATAAAATCTTTGTATCCTTCACCGTCTTCTCTTCTAACAAAGATGTAATGTGATATAGTATCTATGGAATGAGGTAATAAAGTACAAAATTCTGTAATATCTTGATGAAAATTAATAACTTGACCACTGTATCCAAGCTGACCACCTTTAATGCGATAAACATTAATAACTGGATAAACTTGGGCAATTAATTGCTCCTCAATGAAAGTTAAGTTCTTCAATATTTCCGGTTGTGGACCTGGATCCATATTATTAGCAACAGAAAAAATATTTAGTTCATTATTTACTATACATTTATGACAAATCTTACAAGATCCGTCAGATTGAATATGCATTTCAAACCAACAACGATGATAAATTTTACAAAAATAATAATTTAAAATTTTTTTGTGTATCTTCGAAATTTAAAGCATATTTCCGAGCACATGCATTCTCTGTCAGAAGAGATTCATCATGTCGTTGTTTTTTACACTGATATCTAGCCTTTTGCCTCAAAGCTAAATCATGTTCGCGTTCTTTTCGACCAGTAAGTGTACGTTTTTTTGACATTTTTTTATAATAGAGCTAATACATTCCATACATTGTTTTTTAACGACAAACATATTAAAAATAATACTAATAGTAATTACTTCATAATAGTAAATTTGTTTCATTTGATTCAATTTTCAACCTTCGAATTTGAATAGCACTTTATACAACGAATTTGACAATTAATTTTATTTGTTTACAATTCTTTCGTTGCCACTTTACAAAAAAAAAATCATAATATAATTCTTTTAAAATGCATATATCGTCTGCGTAAATGATTTCACATAATAAGAATACATTGTGTATTTGAATTCTTAACACTGAAACATACTTTTATAATTCAATGTAAATAATTGAATTTTCACAAATTTTAATTCATTAAAAATATGCTATAATTTTCATAAAAAAGGTATTTTAAAAATTTCATAAAAGAAATCATAAAACTATTATATGATTAAAAGGAGTGAGCACCAAAATATGCACCATTTTGAACCAATGTTAATAAAGTATTCTATTAAAATGTATATTTTCCTCTCAAATAGCATACATTTTTAATATAAGAAAGTTTAATGTTCTTTTACGGTTTGAAGTATAAATTCTGCAGTTATTTTCAATATTTAAAATATTTCGTCTTTGCAAAATGCAGATATATAGGTTCCTTTACTTATTCAAATAATTTTTTTTAAAAATGAGAAATTTTGATGCAACGATAATATTTTATGCACTTAATCATTCATGACTTTATTTATTTTTACTGACTCAATGATTTTTATTTACTGCAAGAAATACGCAGGTTTCATTATCGTTTCCAAAAATAAATCCGTATAATGGAAAAATATATTCAACAAAATAATAAAAAATGTTTTTTGTTAAATCATTCGATAAGAAAATAATATTGTCAGAATCTACAGATCATATTTTATTTCTATCAAGTCCAAAAATATTTCTTTCTTTAATAAAATTTAAAAAACAGTTTTTGACATATTTTGGCAGAATAATGAAAATGTATTTTATTTATTTATTTAATCATGATTCTATCTATAATTACTAACTCTATGATTTATTTTTTCTTCTGAAAATATAAGTGTTTCATTTTTTATTTGCAAAAATGCATCTGTAATAGAAAAACATGTAAAATAAATTAATTAAAATAATAAATTTTTTAAGGTTATTCTGTAAAAAAAAAAATAATATTGTGCAAATCTACAGATCATAATTTATTTTTATGTTTAACTTTGTTATGCATCAATTACTTAATGTTTGATAATCATTCAGTAAAGTTTAAATTAAACTATAAAGTTTCAAAGTATTTACTTTCTATATTGATGCATGTTTATTTTTCACCCTCTCTTGTTCTGTTTACATATCCGAAACGACCGGCAGTCTAGCTCCTGAGACAAGTGAAGTTGCCGAGTAACTGTCAGTAACAGTGATTTCGGAATCGCATTTTTCACCGTGAACGGTTGACTTGCAACGTCATGGTTTGCAGCCAATGGCGTTTGAGATGTGTTTGTATGATCGGCGTTTCGGATGTGTTTTGCGTAAGTTTGTATTTACTGATTGGCAACAGTTCTTATGCAAAACAATTGCTGTTTCCAGGTGTATAAATGTCTGGGCTGATTGTGTATCAGTAGCTTCGTGAAATATTTTGTATGCTTGTTTCATCTATCATAATGTAGCTACTTAAGTTATTATTTTAGTTCTTCTTATAATTTAACAGCAAAGTAATGCTGTTTTTGTAAAGTCATCATGTCATCTCTCTTCAATAAATAAGTTGTTTTTATAACTGGTGTTTTTGAACTAAAGTCTTCCACAACAACCACTGTAACTCTGTTCAGCCATGTTTTAACAGGCTGTCAGGTTATAGGCCCAGTGGTCCTTGTGGAAGTGAAGATCATGTTTTTTTTCTGCTGAGCGCTGATGAACTTTTCCTTCTTGCAATAAGATGTGCCTCTTTGCTGGACTTCTGATGTTTTTGAGTGACGCTTGTCGTGAATTTTTCCGACATCTTCCATACACTTTTATTATGTTTTTCATCGATTCTTTAGATGCTTTTCATGAACATTACAAACGTTCTTGAAGTTTTTTTTACGATAGCTTCGATGGAGGCCGTTTTAAAGATGGAGTTATCAAATATTACTCTCTTGACCTCCTCGAATTGGGAAACATGGAAAGTTGAAGTGAAAGTCCTGCTAATGCACTTTGGGGCGTGGAATTACATCAAGAATCCTGACTCAGATGTCGAGGTGAAGGAAAACAGTGAAGCGTCAGAAAAGAAAGATACAGAGGAAAAAACAGTTCCCATGACAGACCAGTTGACTTGGAGAGAAAGAAGCGAGATGAATTTACGTAAAGCCAGATCATATACCCCAATAGCAGAAAATTCTCCAAGTGTCTGCGACAGATCTTTCAGGGACCAAAAATAATCTGCAGGTAAAGTGTTACAAATGAACCTTTAATTAATTAATCATTTACTTTTAATGTTTTTAAGCATTTTACTCATTTTTATTAATAATAATCTTAAGTTTTAGTAATAAATAATAAAGAACTAAACATAATATAAAGTTGGAAAAAGATCCAATGGAAAAAAAAATCTGCAAAAGGGAAAAGAATATCTGCGACGCACGTCACCCGTCAGGAACTTTCTGCTACCGGGTCATATACAATAATACATCAGACCTTATCACCTGAGTTTAAGCCATTAATCGCTGGTACCACTAGTAGAGCTGCTGCCTGGAAAATCCTGAAAGATCACTTTGAACCTACTACAAGAGCTCATGTTATACATCTGCTGGATGAATTTTTCGGTGTCCGATATACTCCCAGGGAAAATCTTGGCCTTTTCCCCTGGCGAGTGAAGCAAGCTGCCGAGAGTCTTCGGGAAGTAGAACATACTCTATTGCTTCTGTATTTGGGGTATCAAATGATCCGGAGTTTACCAGAGGAGTTCCAGTCTACAGTACAGACGATTTACCGTTGGCCAGATGCAGAGTTTATTCCAGACAAGATAGAATCTGAATTGCTGCTAGAGGAGAACCGTTTGAAACTTGCAAAAAGGGACCTTGCTGACAATGTTGCTTTTTCTGGGGAAATAACTAAACGTAAAACAGGTAAATTTTCTAAATCTGAGAATTGTGTAAATCAAGATAAATCTTCTAAGTTTAAGAATAATGTTAATCTAAATAAATTAATAGGTCCATGTTATTGTTGTAAATCTTCTGGTCATTTAATTGCTAATTGTAAATTCAAAGGTCAATCTAAAAATTTTGAATCTAAAAGCTCAAAATCTAGAAATTTTCAATTTAAAAATAAATTTTCAGAATCTAGTAATGTTAAAGTAAATTGTAGTAATGTAAAATGCAATAGTATAAAATGTAACAGTGTAAAATGTACCTTCTCTGAACAAGAGGCTAGTTTAATTGAAATTTCTCCATATGAAGCTAATTCATCTGACTTTGGCCAAAGTGGTAGCTGGGTCTTTGACACAGCTGCTACGGCTCATTTTTGCAATGACAAAAACTTGTTTTTGGATTTTGAACCTGTTTCAAATATGCAGATGTCACTTGCTGTTGGAGAAAAAGAAAGTCCTGTTCAGGGAAAGGGCACTATAAATTTTTTTATAAAATGTAAAGATGGCAGCTTTAATCAGATTATCTTAAAGAATGTTTTGTATAATCCAAATTTACGTAGAAATCTCTTGTCTGGCAGTAAACTTGAAAAGTTAGGTGCAAATTTTGTTGGAAGTAAAGGTAAACTTGTTGTATATGACAAAGATTGAAATTGGTTATTTTATGCAGTTAGAAAAAATGATTTGTATTTTTTGAAACCCTGTCATTATAATTCTATGTGTAAAGGAGAAAGCAACTCGGCTAACATTTCAGCTAATCATTTGGATAAAGTTAACTTGAATGAGTTATGGCACGAAAGATTTTGCCATGTAAATAATGAATACTTAATTAAAACATGTAAAAATGAGAGTGTTAAAGGACTTCCAATGCTGTTAAAGTTGGCCGAGGATTGCATCTCCTGTAAACTTGCAAAATCTAAAAGAACATCATTTAAAGCAACATTAAAATAAGTTCTAAAACTGCTCTGGAGCTCTTACACATGGATTTGTGCGGGCCTTTACAGGTGACATCGCATGGGGACAGTAGATATTTTTTTACCATCATTGATGATTTTTCTCGTTTTGTTACAGTATACACCATCAGGAATAAGTCTGATGTTTTTCAGACATTTTTGAAGTTTCACAGTAGGACCGAAAGGTACTTAAATAGGAAAATAATTTCTATAAGAACTGATGGTGGCATGGAGTTTTGTTACAGAGAATTTGAAAATTTTTTAGAAAAGCAGGGAATTGTTCACGAGAAAACGAATCCGTACAGCCCAGAAATGAATGGCGTTGCAAAGTGTTTCAATTTGACTGCTCTTGATGGTATTAAAACTCTCCTTAATGCTAGTGGCATGTCTAAAAAAGTTTGGGTTGAGGCCTTGATGTGTTTTACTTATATCTGGAATAGAGTATGTCACAAACAAAATAATCAGACCCCTTTTGAGATGTATTCAGGTAGAAAACCCCCAGTTTCTCCTTTGAAAAAATCCGGTTGTTTAGCATATGTTGGAGTGCCCAAGCAGGTCAGAGGAAAGCTTGACATGCGAGCTAAACTTGGGACCATGTGTGGCTATGCTCAAACAACTAAAGACTACCGAATTTGGTTAATAGAGGAAAATAAAATTGTAGAAACTATTAATGTTAAGTTTGATGAAACAAAAGGGGAGGTAGACATTTGTTCAAGACTAAAAGAACAAAAATTTAATTTTTCACTTTTTGATTTCCCAGAAGATGAGAACATTTTTGATGAACCTGAGAATGCACCTCAATTGGGGAATGATACTGAAACGGTTAGTGTGTCAGATCTAGACCAGAGCTTAAAACATAGTAGTTTAAAACCTTGTAAATCTATTCCATGGACCCATAAGGCAGTAACATGTAAAACAGGAAATAAAACAGACATTTATTATGGCATAGAAGGAACCAATACTAGAATTAGATCTTTTCAAGAGTTAACAGATTATTGTAAAGTAAATAAAATAGAATGTGATAAAAGTTTGTTTAATTTCAGCAGTAAAAATAAAGAATCCAGTAAAGTAACTAATTTATTAAATGTAGATGAAGCCAACTTAACTGAAATTAAAATTCCTCAAACCTATAATCAAGCCATAAAAACCCCGAAGCATCAAATTGGAGAGACGCAATGAACCAAGAATTAAACGTTATGTATGAACGTAACGTATAGGATCTTGTGACACCCCCAAAAGATGCTAAAATTCTTGGTAACCATTGGGTGTATAAAGTGCTGTCCTCTAAAAAAAACCCACAGGAAAATGTATCCTAAAAAAAACCCACCCTAGAACTTAATCAAAAAAAAATCACAGAAGTCAAAATTTCTTTTTGTCCTATTTCTATATGTCATTTACAATAATAAAAGCATTTAAAATTACTTAAGTGTTTATTTAGTTTTTTAAAAAATAAGCAAAAAATTACATTTATAATTTTTCATTTGTAAATCCTTCAATTTACAATTATTAAAATATTATTATTATTTTTTCTTTTTTTTTGCAGAATTGTGTTTTAAAACTAATTAATAATGAAAGAAAAACTTTGCTGTTTAATATTTTGATTTCTAGAAGTGTTTTTACATGTGGGTTATTTTTAGAAAAAAGTGGGTTTTTTTCAAAGTCTTGTTTAATTGGCTGCCATTTTGTAATATATTGATAGAAAAAAAAAATACTATACATTAAAATCTTAGACAGGACAGGCTGTGAAAATGTAGCTACTTCAAATTGTTTTGTATTTTTTATTAAATTTTATATAGAGAGAAATTAAAAAAGTGGTTTTTTTTTAGAGGGCAGAGTACCTTAAAAAGGAATGAGAAGAATGAAATAGTTAGGTATAAGGCTAGATTGGTAGCAAAAGGTTTCAACCAAGTTAAAGGAGAAAATTATGAGGAAGTTTTCAGTCCAGTCGTAAGTTTTTCACTAGTTAGATTATTATTTGCCATATTTTCATGTCTGTTAAAATGGGGTAATGTCCAGGTAGACGTCAACAATGCCTATCTTTATGCAAATCTGGATGAGACTGTATACATGCATCAACCTGAGGGTTTCATTAAAGAAAAAAATAAAGTTTGCAGATTAAATAAGGCCATTTATGGTCTGCATAAATCCGACAGACAGTGGTTCTTTGAAGTGTGAATGTTTTATCCAAACTAGGTTTTCATAAACTTGATTGGTGCAATTGTGTATACATGTTTCAGTCCAGATTGATTCTTTTACTTTATGTTGACGATATTGTTCTTTTTGGTAAAACTAAAGATTATTTAGATTTTGGGTTAAATTTACTGCAAAAACATTTCAATTTAAAAATTTTGGGAACAACCAGAAAGCTATTGGGCATAGAGTTTGAAGAGATAGGAAATCGTCTGTACATTCACCAGACTTCATATATTGAGAAAGTTTGTGAAATGTTTGCAGAATTTAAGTTTCCAGTAAGCTCTTTACCTATTTCCCAGAGGCTTGGTTTTGTCCAAACAAGATTCACCTTCTACTAAGGAAGAAATAGAAATTATGTCTAGGTTTCCATATAGAAATCTTATAGGATGTTTATCTTTTATAGCTGGGAGAACTAGACCTGATATTATGTATGCAGTTAATTTATTGTCCCAATTTCAATCAAATCCTGGAATTACTTACTGGAATAGTTTGTTAAAATTGTTAGGTTATTTAAAATATACTCAAAATTATAAACTTGAGTTATCCAGAATCAGTCAGTTAAACCTTTCATGTTATTCAGATTCAGATTTTGCAGCAAACAGAGACAATCGTGTCTCTATGGGTGGGTATATTTTGTTTCTAGATGAAACGCCCATATCTTGGAAGACTTTTAAACAAAAATGTATAACTCTTTCTACCATGGAGGCAGAATATGTCAGTTTAACTGAAGCTGCTAAATAGAGTTAATCTGGGTCAAAAATGTTTTGCGAAATGAGGTGCTCAACTTAAACTTAAGGGATTGTACTCTGTTCTGTGATAACCAAGCTGCAATAGCCTTTTCTAATTCCCCTTTTGAAAATCAGAAAACCAAGCACATTCATATAAAGTATCATTTTCTTAGAAACCTAGTTTTTGATAAAGTATTTAAACTTAAATATATTGCTAGTAAATTTAATCTTGCAGATAGTTTCACAAAGCCACAGATTAAAGAGCAGTTGTTGAAATTTTGTAAAAGAACTTTTGATATTTAAATTTTTATTGGGGGGGGGGGGGGGGGTTATAATTTTTACTACAATGTTGTTCACTCTGATCAATGCCTTGCCAATAAAGTCTTACATGACCTGACATTGATCAGATTGTTGTTTTTGAATTTAAAGTGTAACTTTTTGTTGTTGAACTTTTGAAGTTTTACATTTTTTAACCTTTTTGAACTTTTCATGTATTTGTATTTTTGTATCTATATAACCTTTTTCATGTTTTTGTGAAGCTCAAGAGATGGTGAAAAAGGAAGCCGATTGTTATGCATCAATTACTTAATGTTTGATAATCATTCAGTAAAGTTTAAATTAAACTATAAAGTTTCAAAGTATTTACTTTCTATATTGATGCACGTTTATTTTTCACCCTCTCGTGTTCTGTTTACATATCCGAAACGACCGGCAGTCTAGCTCCTGAGACAAGTGAAGTTGCCGAGTAACTGTCAGTAACAGTGATTTCGGAATCTCGTTTTTCACCGTGAACGGTTGACTTGCAACATCATAGTTTGCAGCCAATGGCGTTTCAGATGTGTTTGTATGATCGGCGTTTCGGATGTGTTTTGCGTAAGTTTGTATTTACTGATTGGCAACAGTTCTTATGCAAAACAATTGCTGTTTCCAGGTGTATAAATGTCTGGACTGATTGCGTATCAGTAGCTTCATGAAATATTTTGTATGCTTATTTCATCTATCATAATGTAGCTACTTAAGTTATTATTTTAGTTCTTCTCATAATTTAACGGCAAAGTAATGCTGTTTTTGTAAAGTCATCATGTCATCTCTCTTTAATAAATAAGCTGTTTTTATAACTCTGTTCCTATATAAAAAACTTGTAATTATTTTTTTATGCTGGATTGTCTGGACTAAATAAAAATACACAGATTCCATTCAGACAGCATTTAGGTACATTAAAGTTGAAAAGAAAGATTTCTACTGATGTGAAAACAAAGAGTTGAACTGCACTATTGGCACAGAGTTCAATTTTAAAAAATTAAATTCATGCACTTAATACAATTTAATTGAGCCCTAATTTCAGAAAAGTAAAATACATCTACTAATGAAAATGACACCATTAATTTGTATTTTTATTCATAAAGCTGCACCATTTTATAACAATCTCATCTTGATTTATGTAATTTTTATTGCCTTTTCATTTAATCTACACCACAGATTACTACATAGTAATTTGCAGTTTGGATTGAGGTTGAGATTAAGACCTTTGGTGAAAGATTGTTTCTGAGTATTTTTTTTTAAATAAGTTTTTCATAATGATAAAAATTGGCAACTATGAAAATAGCTTTATTTTAATACTTCAGTAAAAATGACTAAAAAAATCAGTAAATTAGTAAAACATTAATAAAAATGGTAACATAGTAAGAACTGTAGGCAGTTTTTTTTTATGCAAGGAAAAAAAAAGTTTTACAAAATGAAGTCACATTCTGATGAAACATAACTGTTGTATCAACATAATAATGAAGAACATGAACAAGCAAAATAATTCCTTAAACAAAAGAAAAAATAAAAGAAAACAATATAACTGTATGTACTTCTATGAGATTTTTGGGGTGAAGTTTTAAGGTGTTTGAGTTGATGAATATCTTTTATTTTCAATCCCTGGTGAGATCTTTGCTCTATCGACTTTGAGTAAAAGTTGGGTGTTAACATGAGTAATATTTTGTGAGCTATCATGCTGATAAATTGTAATTTTTAATGAGAAGCTGGAACTGTGACCAACAATAAAAAGCATTTCCCCCCTTTTTTAAATATCTGTTTGATGCAAAAGCTTAAAAAATATATGCTATACAGGGAAATAAACTTTCTGACACATTACCACTATGTGGTCACAAGATTTTCTATGCTCATAAGATCATTTTTAACATGATAAAATAAACATGAGTAACTCACAATCCAGTAATATCTCAACTGGCTAAGCCATGCAAAATCGGCATCACTGGTAACATTTATTCTCCACAAGTATTCCACTACATCCCGAGCATGAACATCTAACACAACAAGTGCACCTAATGTAATTCTGTTCTGTTTTGACAGTTTTCCTCTGACCAAGGCAACTACATTCTCAATTTGACGATTATTTTTGCGTAGATAATCAGAAAGTATCTGAAAAATAAAAGAACAAAACATATAGTCAAAATTTTGCTGAGTTTCTTTTATAACATTTTAGGTTATCAAAAAAAAAAAAGCACAATTATGATCGATCAGATATACTACAAGTATCAGATATACTACAGCATACAGCGGAATCATGAAGTTTTTTTATTTCCACTTTTTGATGGATTTACACATTTTAGAATCTCTTGAAAATGATTTGAGTACTTTTTGAAAATTTCTGTCTGTAAATAGTGACACAAATTTTGTGGCCATTCTATTTCTATCTAGAACTAATGCATGGAATTTCACTCAGCTTCATATTCTATTAGATATTGACAAAAGCTGATGCTGATTAGTGTTAGAAATATATACCCAACATACGTATTACATTTATACAGTATTGGGCAAATTATTAGTCCCATTCAAAAAATATTCCCAAAACCTTGTTTCTAAGATGTTTACATTAAAATAAATCATCTTAGTAGTGTAATAAGCAATTCAAAGTAGAGGTCTGCACAGGCCAGAATTTCCAGGCCTGAGCCTGTGCTAAAATTAGTAAAAACAGGCCTGGTCCATGCAAAAATCAATGTTATCAGACCTGACTTAATTTCTACAGAAAAAGCCGATTTTTTTAAACATATAATTAAGATATTTTTCTAGAATACTGCATACATATTTATGGGAAAATTTAACATTATAGATTAGTATACATTTCCAATTACTTTATGTTTGCAAGCCATAGAATCCAGAGTAGCATCAGTACTGGCCAGTCATGTAGGCCCAGTATATCTCTATTCTAAAAAAAAGTAACTAACGCTGTCACCGCCACCGATTTTGAATTTTTTGTGACCTGGGGTCTTTCTTCGTTAATATTAAGAAAACTACTGCATACAAAAATACGAAAATCGGTGGTATTAGAGAAATGTTTGATAAGCACGCTGATGCAGACAGTTTTCAAATCGAAGAATTATTTTAAGAGATATTTAATGTTAAAGTTGATCAAAATCATTCCATTAAAAAAGTTTTATAGGAGCAAAAACTATATATAGGAATTTAATAATTTTTAGATCATTTCACACAATAGAAGTTCTCGGTGTGCAGACTGTATTTATTTTTTTTTTTTTTTGACCCATTTTTTGAAGGTTTATTTCCATGTTAAATTCAAATTTTCAGCATTTCCAGCGATATTTTTTACATATTTTAGAAAAGGTTATTATTTTAAATTGTTGCCAAAATTGTATAAACTTCTCAAATAATAATATTTTCCTTTAAACTGAAAATTTATTTAAACATAGTTATTATAAAGAAAAAAAAAACGTAAAAAAATTAGAATTAAATGATTATGTGTTAAAAGCAGGATAATATTAAATAGGGTGACCGCACCAGTAGTTGATACCCCTCCAGTAGTTGATCAAATTTTTTAAATATTTTGTCATTTCCAGCGGAAATGAGTTTTACAAGTGGCACTAGAAATAACATTTTTGTTTGAATGTTAGTGCACCTGTTGTCACATAGTTTTCAGCTATCTTCTCTTAGAGAAGCCATATTATGAAAGTTATTTATTAGAAAGTGAAAAAAATTAGTTTTTGATTAGTTGGAGACAACAACGGTAAGTTAAAATAATCCCTTTCCATCTTGCTTATTTCAACTAATATTTTCATAAGAATTGTTGTTAATCACAGCCCAAGGATGATATTTTAAATATTAATTTTTAAATTTTCGATTGACTTCTTTTTAGGGGTTGAAATTTGACTGATCAACTTCTGGTCTTATCAAATAAGCAAATTCCAGAAATTGATCAGCTGTGATCACTTATTGGTTTTGAGGACTCTAGTTATTGATCAGTATATCAACTACTGGCTAACAACATGTGTAGTCATTAGTTGATCATTCTTTAATTTCTTTGCTTACCATTATTGATTATTTTCAAAATTCATTATGCCGCTGAAAAAGAAAATCTTCCAGTACTCAGAGGATGATCTGCGAGCAGTCGTTGAAGACATAAGAGAAAAGGGTGTTTCCATAATTTCGAATCAATAGCCCTGTTTGAAAAATGTTCTACCTATGTTTCCTTAAAAAGCTTTTTTGTTTTAGTTTTTTACCCATTGCAGAAAATATCACGTGAAACTGTACAGAATGTGCCAGACGACTGGGGAATTGGTAGATCAAAGAAAGCTTGTATGTTTGCAGGGGCGGATCCAGAGAATCTTTTTGAGGGGTCGATACCGAGTAACATATAATCAACATAGTCATAATTAGGGATGCACTGAATATTCGGTATTCGGTTATGTTACCGAATATTCGGTTTCGCTGAATATCAAACTAATTGGTATGCCGAATATTTGGCTTGGACGAATATCAAACTATTCGGCCTGCCAAATATTCGGTTTGGCCGAATATCGAAATATTCGGTCGAACCGAATACTTAAAAATCTTTTAAAACATACTTTTAAAAAACTTACACATTTTCTGCTTTTAACTGTCAACTTATAAAGATATTCAGAATAATTAGAAACAGAATCATTATTAAATAAAAGAGAATGTTTTTACATTATTTATTTGCTGTTAAGCATTATTTAAGAAAATTAAGCAATCACGAGGATTTTCATAGGAATTAATTATATACAAATGCAAGTTCTTGAACATTGTCCAGTAAATAATCTGTTACTTGCTAAGATTTTAAAAGAACAACGGTTACAATCTCTGAAAATGATCGCCCTCTTCAGGTACCGATTTAGGATGCATTTAAAAGCTTCCTTGCTTAATCAAAGGGAATAAAAAGTTATTCTTATTGAGTTGCCACCATATAAAATTTGAATAGATTGTATTATTTATTTACTTTTATTTTAGTCTCTTCCTGACAAACAAATAACATATGATCCTGTACAATTTTTCTTCCATTTTTTTTTTTTTTTTTTCACAATTTCTTTTTGATGTTAGAATGTTTGTTTTAGAATTTAAGAAAATTTTATTCATTTATTTTAATTCACAGAAGCAGCCATGAAATTTAAAATTTTATTAATTAAAAAAGTTTTATAACTATCCTCTTCTTAAATAACTCAAATCAGATATTTTCAGCATAAAGTTTACTTGAAAAAAGCTCTTGTTTATCAAAGTGAAGTTTCTGTTTCAAATATTATGTAAAATTGTTTTAAAATTTAACATTTTAATGCCCTTAAACTTTGAAATATAAAAGCATTCGACAAGCCGAATATACGGTATTCGGCCAAATAGTTACTATTCGGCCTATCAGTTACTATTTGGCTATCCGAATATTCGGTATTCGGTTTGCCTGTAGGCCGAATATTCGGTATTCGACCAAAATCATTATTCGGTGCATCCCTAGTCATAATTTTTGATAGACAAATCACCCCTTGCAGTTAATTATTAAATGAATATGAAATAACTAATGCGGTTTGAAAATATTATAGACTCTCGATTATCTGATGTCCGATTAACCGAAACACTCAGTTAACTAACACTCTTATCTATATTATAAAGGACAAACATATCTGTGCGTAACGCATACGTCATTCTGCGAATGGCAACACTTTGAAATTTGAAATGAAATTTTGCTTTTGCAATTTTCGCTACTGCAAATTTTTAAACTTCTAAACATCCCACATTTTAAATGTTTACACCGTCGTATGCAGAAAAAAATGCACTTTTAAATGCAATTTGTTTGAAAGCTGTATCTTAATTTATTTTTGAGATATTAATTTTTTTATAGTTTTTAATACCAATTTTCTAATCGTGGCAACTGAAGTACTTCATTTCTATTAAAAGTGGATTAGTTATCTTTATTGATTATATTCTTACTGATGCCATTTTCTCATTACAATTGAAAATATATTTTTTTAAATTTGAACAGAAAATGACACTATGCTTTAAAAAAAACACAATTTCCCTGATGATACTGTTATATTTCACTATTTTTTCATTTCGCTGATATTGAGTTTGAGTCAATAGGCAAAATATTTCAGCGACTGAAAATGATGTCATATTTAAAAGTAAACGATAATTTTATTTGATAAAACGCGATATTTCCCCTTGAATACGTCTAAAAGTTATATATTTCTGGAATTTTTACGCGTAGGTACAGAGATTATACTAAGACCTCAAATTACGAGTAGGAATTTTAACATGAAAAGTTGTAATAGTTGACAAACGTGATTTCAAGCTTGAAAGTATATTTATTAATAACCTATTGCGCATTAAAATGTTTTTAAATGGTTAATATGGATGTGAAACGTGGAAAATGTCTTGATTTTGTTTAGATGTAAAGGTAGAAAAATTCTATGATTATGTCAAGGTGAAATCATTTTTGCGGATTTTTCATTCCGTAATACCAAGCATCAATTAATAACTTAATCAAAATTACTTATCTTGATTATATTTTACTGATGACGTATATGAATTAAGTTTAATTTTTCAATAATTTTAACAGTTGAAGTTTATGAAAAAAGTATTTTTTTAATCTTAGGTTAAAATATGTCTTTGGAGAGTTAAATTAACAAGTGTAAGATAGATTTTTTATTCTAATTATTGTTGTTGATGTATTATAAATTTGATGCAACAGTTCCTTTGTAAACATTTTCTTTCGTCGAAATTCGGCGGGTTCCACCTCGTATTAATAACCCCTGCGATGATTGTGTTTTTAACTTTTGATAGCTCATTTTTATGTATTTTTTAGTGCTGAACCTGAAAATGACCTTTATTTGTAACCATCAAGTCAGGATTTTTCACAAATTGTACATTTTAAAGATTAAAAGTAAAAAAAATTGCACAAATCTGATACTATAAAATACATGTGATGGTTGTGTTTTTTAACTTTTGATAGCTGATTTTTATGTATTTTTTAGCGCTGAATCCGAAAATGACATTCATTTTTAACCACCACGTCAGGATTTTGGCAAATCGTAAATTTCAAAGTTAAAAAGTAAACAAATAGCGAAAATCTGTCAAAGATTAAGGCTATTCTCAAATCCAAAAGGGCAATTATATGACATTAAGTTTTAATTCATTTTTGCTCGGAAATGCTGAAACTAGCCGGCGTTGTTGTTCAGAAACTATGTAATCGAACTGTGTCTTCCGTTTTTTTGCAAATGCAATAGATCTTTCAGAAAATGGCGTCAAAGTGGGCGTTTTGAAACGAAATTTCCGTGCGAAAGAAGAATAACCACCCAAGGAAGGTTGAAAAACATCTTTGTTACGTTTTCAAAATCGCTTATAACTCAATAAGTAATTTATCAAAAAATAGAAAACACAGTTCGATTCCAAATCGCTTCCATAGTCAGGACTTCCAATTGTATAGGGGAGAGGGGGGCACCTTTGAACATTTTTCTAAAAAACCCACATATTTCTTACTTGAATTATATTTATTGAATTTTAATTATTTCGTGAGAGAAAGAATGTAATTCTGCATCATATGAAATAAAAAATTACAGTTTTTCAGATAAATTAAATATGTTGTTAGGCTTTAAAAAGCTGAATTTCTGTTCAAAGTTCAAACCTGCTCCATGTAGGGGTACCTTTGAACATGCTAGGGGCACCTTTGAACAAATAAACAAAATATGAAAATATTTACAGTTTTTATTAAAAACTGCGCATCTTTCCAAAATATAAAATAATAAGAATAAAATTACACAATTACATTTAACTGAAATTACTATTTTTTTATTTAACCAAATTTATATCCATCAAAGCACATTGCTGAGACAGAACTGAGGATCCCTCCAATTATGTTTAATTGTGGCAACTTTTTTATATAATATCCTTAAAATCCACCAAATTGATATCTGATGCCTCTGGAAAATATATCTTATGTTTTTTTTTTTTTTTACGAAGAAACCTGACATTAAGCATTTTAATCTGACCGACTTAATGAAGAGTTCTTTTTGCATGAAACTGAACTAAAATGAAATCATTTGCATTCAAATTGCTATAGAAAATGGATAAAACCCTGTTTTATGTAATCCAGAAATAATGTTTACCATTGTAAATGAAACAGTATTGGGTTTGTTAGACAAATCTGCTAAATCATGAATTATTGTTGTGTGTCCTGAATTTGCCTGTAGTTGAAGTCCTGCATCAGTACAACTTTCATATTAAGTATAGTAACACTTAATTAATCTCTTAATTTTCATACTTAAAAAAATTTTCAACAATAATATTATTTAGATACATTTATAACTCTTTACTTCATAGTTTTAAGTGTTCAATGGTGCCCCAACTTTTCCGTTCAATGGTGCCCCATCACATGACGTTTAGCATTACAACTATTTACTCAATTAGGTTTGAGAATTTGAATAAAACAAACCTTATAAGTTAAAGCTAACATCTTTATTTAGGTATTAAATTGTAAATTATAATTTTAGCGATAGAAGATTATCAACAAAAAGCTTACAACTTTATTTTGTTAAGTTTAGATTCAAGAAAGCAAAATATACATATCTTGCTTAGACAGTAGTGTGCATTCAAAATAGTAAAGCTTTGTATTCTTGTTACATTGAAGCAATAGTAATGTGCTGCCATATACATTTTTAAAATATAATTTATTTAAAGGAAAATATTTAGAGTGTTCAAAGGTGCCCCCAGTTCAAAGGTAACCCCCTCTCCCCTACCTTTCCGTTAAAAAATGAATTTGTAAATGTGTCAAAAGGTTTTGCGCTTGTTGAACAGAGCAGTTAAGAACAGCCTTAACGAAAGAAGGTAAATGTTTTAAACACATCTGCGACAAATTTCCTAGCCTTATCAACTGCCAAAATAAAAGAGGATACCGAGATGAACACCATAGAGAAGATAAAGGAAAAGCGCGAAGCAGAGCGTGAGCGGTTTAAAGACACTTCCACACATGGAATAAAATTGTGAGGATTTTAAATAGAGACTATTTTGCATGTTTAACTATAAAAATGCATAGTATAAGCAAAAAGATGAATAAATTATTATAAAAAAAAGTTACCTCTATTTATATTAGCATATTTTCGCAATATTTCGACTTTTTAAAAATTTGCCATTTGTGAAAAATCCTGACGTGATGGTATAGTAAAAAAGAAGGTCATTTTTGGATTCAGCACTAAAAAATACATAAGAACCAATTATCAAAAGCTAAAAAACATAACCATCACATCTATTTTTTAATATCAGATTTTTGAAAGAGGATCCCCTTCAGAAATCTGAAGGAGCCTTAACATCCTTGAAAGTCAAATTGTGTCTTCTAAGTGTGTGTATATTTCTTCATAATCTACTCATTATTAGTCCATAAAAGTTTACACTTGTCACTGAGGCTCAGGTCTGTTTCCACAGCTCCTCTGCAAGAGGCAGAAAGAAAGCGAAAAATGATAAACCAAACAATCAACTGCGAGAGACAGTAAGGCGGTATTTTCAGTTCAAAACACCTAGAAGGCCTTTCATTATGTAAATACATAAGGGAAGAACCAATTTACTAAGTTGACTTTTAAGAAATCAACACACCGTATGCATTTTAGCTTTTAACCGACTAGGATAGGACGTAATCCTTTTTTCTTCTTTCATCAAATACTCCTTGAAATTTACTAATATAGGTGGCAATAACAGCACATTTTTTACACATTAGTGGCTTTCTTCAGAAACATTAAGATGCTTGAGTTTTTCAAGGAACCTTTTTTTTTTTTTGTTTGTTTCTTTGGAAATTGCTACGATCCCCATTCTTTTATCAAGTAATAGAGCACTCTTTAAAAATATCATTATACATAAATTAGAATTGCAGCATCTTTGAAAGAATGAAAAAGTTTCAACACTTTAAAGGGATCCGCATAACGATGTAATTTTCTGTTGTAGAGATTCAACAAAAGATACACGAAGTCCCCCCACCTCAACACACAGTGTCAAAATTTATGGCCCAATATGCTTTTTGACAGGACATAATACTTTTTTGTTCATTAATTGCCGAAATGTCAGTGAGGTTTACCATTGACACCCGAAAAGTGTTCGATTTTCGTTTGCTTGTCTTTCTGTTCCACGAAAACTGACATTAAAAGTGTTGGATTTATATCTAGGACTGGGCGATATTAGGATTTCTACATCGCGATGCATCACTGAGGCTAAACCACGATGTTGCGATGCATCACGATGTTAGACTAGGTGTCGACCTCGTGATTAAACTATTGTTTTATTACAAAAAAAAAATTATGGCAAGTCATAATAGTTTTCTTTTAATACCTAAACTTCAAAATCCAACTGGGGAATACATATACCGGGTGTCCCAAAAAGGACTGATTGATTTTAAAATTCAATAACTTCCAAACGGTGACAGATATTTAAAAAATTCTTGCAGGAGGGTTATGCATAAAGTCAAAAGTTTTTTTACAGTGATTTTTGATTTTAGTTTGAATTACAAACAATAGATGGCGCTGAGATCAATAGAGGCTAAATTCAGGCTCAATTTTTGGTACTTCGTGGCCCGGATAATACATTTCCATCTCCTTTTTCTGCATGGAACAAGATAAAGGACCACAAATCGAGCCTGTATTTAGCGACTATTGCTTACAGCGCCATCTATTGTTTGTAATTCGAACTAAAATCGAAAATCACTGTAATAAAACTTTTTACTTTATGCATAACCCTCCTGCAAGAATTTTTTTAATATCTGTCACCGTTTGGAAGTTATTGAATTTTAAAATCAGTCAGTCCTTTTTGGGACACCCGGTATATATTTAAACCAAGAAAGTTTTAAAAAGTAGTAGTGAAGGGGGATGCACTTCTCACTGTATGTGTCCATGATTCAACTGATAACATGAAAAGAAACCACCCCCCTTATTTTTTTCAAATAATTATTCTTCAAAACTCCAGATTTCTAAGTGATGGTGAATTTCGGGAGTGGCCTGGGTGGAAAATTTTCTCCTTAGAGCATTAAATTGTCTTTGATTTGCGAATTGATGCTTGGTAATATATTAAAACTGAAAATTGCTCACCCCCCCCCCCCATATTTAAGATTTAAAAGCTTTAATCATACTCCTATTATAAAGAGGTAAAAATTGTTTATTTGTCGGAGATAAGCTCAGGAACTACCGAACCGATTCCAAAAGTAATGGTATCAAAATGATGGTGTTCGCCCAACTTAGAACATAGGCTATGTCTTATGTCGGTGCCACTACCCCAAAGGGGGTGCAGGAGCAAAAAACATTCTAAAAATGCGATTTTTGCGTTACTGAAGGGCCTAGAAATATGAAATTTGGAATATTAGTTACTTATAAGATATAAATGGTGTCTAAGAACAGTTCTTAAACAATTCGAAATTTAAAAGGGGTGAAAATGCACAAAAAGCGTTCTAAAAAACGTTCTAAAAGGTAGTATCTACATAATCTCAGGAAATACCAAACCGATTTCAAAAGTAATGGTTTCAAAATGATGGTGTTAGTCCAACTTAGAACATAGGCTATATTTTATGCCGGTGCCACTACCCCAAAGGGGGTGCAGGAACAAAAAACGTTCTAAAAATGCGATTTTTGCGTTACTGAAGGACCTAGAAATATGAAATTTGGAATATTAATTACTTATAAGATATAAATGGTGTCTAAGAACAGTTCTTAAACAATTCGAAATTTAAAAGGGGTGAAAATGCACAAAAAGCGTTCTAGAAAACGTTCTAAATGGTAGTTTCTACATAATCTCAGGAAATACCAAACCGATTTAAAAAATATTGGTGTCAAAATGATAGTGACAACGTTTGCTCCAAGATAGTCTATGTTTTATGTCGGTGCCACTACCCCAAAGGGGGTGTAGGAGCAAAAAACGTTCTAAAAATGCGATTTATGTGTTACTGATGGGCCTAGAAATATGAAATTTGAAGTATCAGCTACTTATTAGACATAAAGGATTTCTAAGAACAGTTCTTAAACAATTCGAAAATTAAAAGGGGTGAAAATGCACGAAAAGCGATCTAAAGAACGTTCTAAATGGTAGTTTCTACACAATCTCAGGAAATACCAAACCGATTTGAAAAATAATGGTGTCAAAATGACGGTGACAGTTCTTGCTCCAAGATAGGCTACCTTTTATGTCTGTTTCCACTACCCCAGAGCAGAAGCAGGAGCAGGAGAAAAGCGTTCTAAAAACGTTCTAAATGCCGATTTGTCGTAAATATCTCAGGAAGAATGAATCTGATTTCAAAAGAAATAATAGGAAATTGATGCTGACAGACTCTGCTCTAACATAGATGCTATTTTAAGTCATTATCACTATCTCCTAGACGTTGCAGGAGCAAAAAAGCGTTCCAAATTTCGATTTTTGCGATCGGTAGGAGCTAGCAACTTAAAATTAGGCAAGGTACATATGTATTACATATAAATGATCTTTAAGAACAGTTTCGGAAATTTAAAAAGGGGTGAAAATGCGCGAAAAGCGTTATAAAAAATGTTCTAAATTGCGATTTCTACTCAATCTCAGGAAATTCCAAAGCTGTTTCAAAAATAATTGGTGCAAATCAATGGTGACAGTCCCTGCTATAACATAGGTTATATTTTATGTTGCTGTCACTACCATCTGAAGGTTGCAAAAGCAAATCATGTTCTAATTTGCGTTTTTTGCATAACTGAAGGGTCTAACACTTTGAAGTATGGCATGGTATTTACTAACAAGATGCAACTGCTTTCTAAGAACTGTCGAAAGAAAATTTCAAATTTAAAAAGATGAAGTGAGCGAAAAGCGTTGTAAATAACAATTTTTATGTAATCTTATCAAATACCAAACCGATTAAAAAAATAATGATGACAAATTGTTGGTGATAGATCCTGCTCAATCATAAGCTATATTTTATGTCTGTGCCACTACCACCAGAGGGTTGCAGTAGCTAAAAACTTTCTAAATTGCGATTTCTGTGATACTGAAAAGGCTGGAAACTTTAAATATGGCATGGTAGTTACTTATAAAATATAAAAGCCCTCGAAGGACTGTCGAAAATAAATTCGAAATAAAAAGGGGCGAAGTGAAGGGGAGGTGTGAAAAGCATTCTAAAAAAGTCCTAAATTACGATTTCTACGCAGTTTCAGGGAATATAAACCAAATATAAAAGTAATAGCTGCGAATCAATGGTAGCAGTCTCTGATCCTACACAGGCTATATTTTATGCCGATTATTCTACCACCTGGGGTTCACAGGAACAACAAACGCTCTAAAAAAGGCCTTTAAAAGCTTTCTAAATTACATTTCTGTGGACTATTAGGAAATAACAAACCAATTTCAAAATTAAAGTTGGCAAATTAATGGAGACAGTTTCTATTTCAACACAGCCCTTTATGTTGAGAGAGGTGGTAGAACTTGGAATTTGACATGATGGTTAATTTTAAGATGTAAGAAGATGGTTTCTAGAAAATTCAAAACTTCAAATGAATACTGAAATGAGCGTATTAACTGAGCATAAAAGTTTCAAAATATTTTCTAAATTATTATTTATTTAGTTTTATTCCGTTTTATTAATTTAAGTCTCATTTCTGCTTTATGCAGTGTAACAATGATGCTTAATCAAATTGTGTTTTATATAGTAATTGTTTTAATTATTCCTAAAAGTAATAAGTACCTTTTAATAAACTAAAATATTACCTTTTAATAAAATAAAAATTTAGTTAGTACCTTTTAATAAAAATCAGACATATAAATATCACTTGGCATATTTCAACTATTACGCGAGCAAAGCCGCGGGATTTGCTAGTTGTATATAAAAAAAAATAATCATAAATGTAAAGGATGTAAAAGGATTATCATATAACAACTTTAAATGGGATTTTGTTCAGAAAGCAAAAATGTGGATAAGAATATTATGTGTTTGATTTACAAAAACATTCAAACTAAATCCATAAAAAAGCAGCATTCCTTTATAATTAAAAAATAATAGAAATTAATATAAACTTCAAATTAATTACAAAATAAAAATTCAGAAGAGAAGTTCTCTTACTCCTACCAGCACCTAAGAATTAAAAAATTTGCAAGTTGATACTCCTTCCTTTTTATACAAGAAAATTTCCTGCAAAATACTCAATATCGAGGCATTGAGGTACTCAATATTGAATACTCAATACTGAGGTAAGTCTGCTAATAATTCATTTCATAATATTTAAAAAAATCACAAAATTATAGTAAAATTTATAGATCTATATGTTTTGGTTTGAGAAAACATATATGTATAAGTAAAATAATAATTAATCTGATGGATGTAAAAGGATTATCACAGTTACTTTTTTACAAATTACAAATAAATAAAATTAAAGTAAAATGTATACACTGAGATGTTTAGGATAGAAAAAATATATTTGTACATAAAGAATAATCAATACTTTAAAGGATGCAAAAAGATTGCCATATAGTCACATCTTGAAAAAAAGATCTTGTTTAAAAAGAAAACACAACAATCAAGCATAAAATTACGTATCACTTATCCTAGCACTCTCAGCCCTCTTTAAACTCAAATGCCAAATACTTTGCATACTGATCCCCTTCTCCCTCCTCATCAGAATTTTTTTTCAAAATACCAAGTACAAAAGTAATGAAATTTAGTGGAGTCTTAAAGAAGGAAAGGGTTGTAAAGGGGGAAGGGAAACTATAAAATTAGAGTGCACTTTATATCTTTAGATATTTAAGATTTAAAATATTAAATGTACAAAAAGAAATATTCACTAATTTAAAGGATGTAAAAAGATTATAAATACTTCCAGTTTCTTAAATTAAAATATAAAGTTCAATAAAATTAGAATAAAATTTATATATTTTGATTTTAAAGATTGAAAAAATATATATGTACATTAGAAATAATCATTAATGTAAAGGATGTAAAATGATTGTCATATGATCTGATTACACCTAAATAAGATTTTGTAATGTGTTTATAAAGCAAATACTCAAATAATATTGAAGGGTTGTAAATTACAAAAACATTAAACCTTAATCATCAAAATTAACATCAAGGATTAAGTTACATTCTAAAACAGATTTACAAATCTAAGAATATTTATTTCAAATTAATTAAAAATACAATAGATCCTACAGTTTAAGAAAAAAGTTTTAAAGAAGTAATTTTAAATATTTAATAGAAAGACATTCTCAATCTTTATGATATTAATAAAATACTTTGTAGTTAATTAATAAAACTAAATTCAGTCTTAATTGATTTAAAACTAATATGAAGTGGTTTTGAATAGATAATTAAGAATAACACAATAATTCTGATTTTCTTAAAATATGTTAAAATATCATTAAAAAATAAACTAAAATAAAAGTTCCTTATTAAAAAGATAAATTGATTTAAAAAAAAATTAAAATGGATCATCATACCAAAATAAACAAAAGAAAGAATCAACCGTTCTTTTCTTGTGAACACAAGAAAAATCAGCTGTCACTAGGCCATCACAGGCCATATTTTCTTTTCAAATAAACATCAATATCGTTAAGTTATACCTCGCGTTATACTACTCACTGTTCATCATACAGTCTCTGCCTGCTATTGTTCATTCACTTCTTGAATGGGGAGAGAAACCGATGCATGTTTATTCAGGATGGGAAGAGAAACGAAACCGATGTGTGGTTATTCACGAAACCGATGTGTGTTCATTCACCAAACTGATGTGTGTTTATTCACGATGGGAAAAGAAAGGGATGGGGAGGAAAAATCCGGTTTTATGCTGAGGAAGGAACTCGTCACCGATGTAATTTGATGCATCGGTACGGCTGTAAAAGGATTATAACATGGTTACCTTCTTTCTACAAATTACCAGATACAAAGGACTAAAATGTAATGTACTACTTGCCTTTAGGAAATATTTCCCTTTTATGAAGTTTAAAAAAAAAAAAAAAAAAAAAAAAAATCAATAAAATTAGGTTAAAAAATTTATACTGATAATAATCATTTTTTTAAAGGATGTAAAAAGATTTTCACATCTTAAAAAAGGACTTCATGGAAAAGAAATATGTGGATTAACTCTTAACAATCAAGTATTAAATTTTATAAAAGATTATTCTTAGATTTATAACTAGTTTCTTATTCATTCCAGATCAATACAAAAATTGAAAATTCAAGGAAGGGGATTCTCCCCCCCCCCATTTTGGGGGGAGGGGAGGGGTGAAACCAATAAAATTGCAGTGCATTTTATATCTTAAGCTGTTTAAGATATAAATTTTTAAATGTGCAATATGAAATAATCATTAGTTTAAAGGATGTAAAAGGATTATAAACACTTCCATTTTATTTTAGTTTAAAAATAAAACTCAACTAATACAAAAATTGAAGACTTAAGGAGAGGGTAGGCAAATTTCTCCCCTCCTGGCACTCTCTCTCTCCTTAATTTAAATCAGTGAACCGGTTTCATTCCAAACGATCGCCGATTTTCTGCGCATGCACATTTACTTCCCATGAATGTGGAAGTTGATTTTCGTGAACCGGCAATCGTGGGTTTCAGTTATGTCTCCACATCGGTCAGAACCGATGTCTGGAGATCGGCGAGATGCATTGCAAAACTGAAGCACCGATGACGACTTAAATCATTTGTAAATTGCCCCTGCCTTTTTTATAAGAGAGAGTCTGCAAAATAACCAATATTAAGGCACAGAAATGTTGTGAAAAATTCCAAGTACTCCATTTCATAAAATTAAAAAATCCATAAAATTATAATAAAATTTATAGATCAACATTTTTAAGATTGTGAAAACATAAATGTATTTAGAAAATAATAATTAAAATAAAGGATGTAAAAGGATTATAACATGGTCACCTTCTTTCTACAAATTGCCAAATACTAAGGCACTGAAATGTAATATGCTTGCCTTTAGGAAATATTTCCCTTTTATGAAGTAAAAATAAAAGAAAATCAATAAAATTAGATTAAAATTTATATACTGGTATGTTTAAGATTGTGAAAATATAAGCGTATTTAGAAAATAATAATTGAAATAAAGGATGTAAAAGGATTATAACATGATTACCTTCTTTCTACAAATTGCCAAATACTAAGGCACTGAAATGTAATGTGCTTGCCTTTAGGAAATATTTCCCTTTTATGAAGTAAAAATAAAGAAAATCAATAAAATTAGATTAAAATTTATATACTGGTATGTTTAAGATTGAAAAAATATACATGTTTATAGAAAATAATCATTTTTTTAAAGGATGTAAAAAAGATTTTCACATCTTAAAAAAGGACTCAGTTTAGAAAAGAAATACTGGGATTAATTCTTAGCAATCAAGTATTAAATTTTAAAAAAGATTAAGAAACTAGTTACAAATCCAATAATATTCATTTCAGATTAATAAAAAATTGAAAATTCTAGGAAGGGGAGCCCCCCCCCCCCCCCCCAAAAAAAAAAAAATCCTCCCTCTTAAATTGAATGTTAAGTAATTTGCAAACTGGTTTTTCCCTGAATTGGTTCTGCAAAATAAAGGATATTAAAGACATGAAATGTCGTAGACATTTGTAATTTTTTCCATTTACAGGGGGGGGGGGGGGGGGTGAAACCAATAAAATTGCTATAGATTGTACATCTTTAGCTGTTTAAGATATAAAATATTAAAAGTGCAATAAGAAATAATCATTAATTTAAAGGATGTAAAAGGATTATAAATACCTCCATTTTATTTTAATTAAAAAATAAAAATCAATAAAATAAGAGTAAAATTTCTATATTTACATTTTTAAGATTGAAAAAATATATAAGTACCTAATAAATAAAAATTAATTAAAAGGATGTAAAAGGATTGTCATATGGTCACACCGTATGGGAATTAACACGAAATTTGATTTCAATTGATTAAAAGTAATGAGGAATATTTTTAAAATAAATAACTAAAATATAATAATTAAGATGTTATCAAAATATAGTGCAACATCATTGAAAAATAAACTGAAATAACAGTTCCTTAATAAAGATAAAGTAATTAAAAAAAAAAAAAATGGATGCAAATGGATTATAACACTAAGAAGCATTTCTTACTAAAACTTACTGCATCAATTATTGCTATTTGTTATATTAATTGATTGACTACAATAGTTTTGCTATAATACATATTAAATAAAAAAACACAGAAAATGACTCATCTTATCAAAGTAAACAAATAAACCAATCCTCTTTTCCTGTCAGTACAAGATGAAAAATCAGCTGACTCTAAATGTTATAGCACATGTTCAGAGTCAGAGTAATGTGGCCTAGGGAAAATGTATCTTTGGAATCATAGTATTTTCTCAAATGAACTTCATTGTACTATTCATACAGCTAGAAAAACAGGATTGAAAATATGAAGCATGCAGCGATTTGTAATTGGTATCAATTTTGGATTACATTGTTTATCTGCTTCGATGATTGAAGGAAAAACCAGTCTCTCCTTACTCTGCCATCGGTTTTGCACATAATCGATATCTAGCTATGCACGAGTTGTTTATTCACATCGGATGCGAAACCAGATTTCCCTGTACTGTCCCATTCATTTGTGATGCATCGCTAATTCAAAGATCAGGAAATCGGTTTGACGATTTACGATTTACATCGATATCTCGCGATGTATCGATGCATCGCCCAGTACTATTTATATCTTAGAGGAGAAACACACCGATCGCCACCCCCCCCCGCCCCCCCGCATGGGTCCGCGTGGGAATCTCCTTCTGTCGCTAATTATGCCTTTTTCGCAGCCCTTTTGACGAAATTCGCATTTTTTTTCAGCAATTCTTTGGAGAAATTCGCGTATTTTTTCACGATCCCTTGACGAAATTGGCGTTTTTTTCGCGATTCTTTCGCAAAATTAGCGTGTTTTCCGTGATTCTTAGAAATTCATGTTTTTTCAGTGATCCTTTGACAAAGTTTGTGTTTTTTTCGTGCTTTTTTGACGAAATTTGCATTTTTCCGCGATTCTTTAACAAAATTCGTGTTTTTTGCGATCCTTTGACGAAATTGGCGATTTTTCTGCGAACGATTGACGAAATTAATTTTTTCGGCGACCATTTGTCGAACCTTACAATAAGTGGCGGATTTATATATTTTGGGGGGGCGATCGCCCCGATCCGATATAAGTTTTAATACTTTATCTCATATTTAAACACATTCATTTATCTTTATTTTCAGTGTTTAAATATAAGTTTCTAATAAATATAATGTCTTTACTTTACGTTACCTTATTTCTACTCCTGAATAAACTCCCTTATGGACATTCACTATGTTCATTCATTGACACGATGTTTTCTGCATTCAGCTTCTCTCACTTTTGCCGGTGTCAACATCACGATGTAAGTTTAGCTCATGGACTGAAGAAGTTAAAACTGCTATCGACAGATGGCGTCACCTGTCCGTCGTGATGTACTCCAACTCCTGTCCGTTCCCGGGTCAGTTTTCCCCGAGTCGTCAGACATCGGAAGTAACGCAGACCAGGTGATCGGAAGTCACGTGGGAGGCATCGGCGGCAGATGGGGAATACTATTTATAGCTTGTTTCGTTCGTGTCTCGGTGCAGGTGCTTGTTGGCTAGGCAAAGTGTTGTCGTTTTCTTTTAGATGCTTTTAAACGTTGCTATTATTGTTTTAAAATGAAGTGGGAAGCAGTTTGAATATATTTTGGCCTTGGAATCTTTTCTAATCATATGCCGTATGGGGAAGTAAAGAACATGCTTATCTTATTGTTATATTTCGTGTCACTATTGGATTGTGGAAGCGGTTTTCTCCCAGTGGTGTTTATATTTTAAAGGAACTCTCGTCATGACCTCGGTTGTTTGAGAAAAGTACCTGGAGGTGTTATGAAGAGAAATATTACGATTGTTCTTGTTGACGTCGGGAGGACGGCCAGCTACCCATCACGTGTTTCAGATAATTTATCTTTCTTTTACTCTTTATTATATCTGTTAGTTGAAATAGATTAATTTCATTTACAGCTCATATCTTCTCTCTTCTTTTATAGTACTTTTTAGATCAAGATATTATTCTGGTTTATCTGTTAATATTAATCTCGCCAACTTTACTTTTTTAATGGAGGAACGGACTGTAGGGTTGTGATATGGTTTCTAAGAGACCAGGGTTTATCTCGTCTCGATACTGCTGTTAGGTCATGATAGGAGTGGTCCGATACTGCCACAACAGCGGATTATCGCATGGAGTAATTGGAACTGTTATGGCTGGTAGTGTCGGGTAATTGTAATTCCTTGGGGAACTCTATCAGCCAGTATCCGCTAGGGAGTTTCCATTAGGCTTGCTGCAGTCCGGGATTTCATTTAACATCATCTTTCAGTTGATTGCCTTGCTTCTGTATTTTCAGTTCACTTTTTAGTGGCAGTTAAGGGTGTCTGAAAATTACCAGTTAAGCTATTTTTATTATAAAGTTGTGCTTGACTTTTTGGAAAAATCTTTTGAATAAGAAGAGAGATTGAAGTTAATATAATCTTTTTTTTTAATTATTCTGTTTCTTAAATGTCAATAGTTAATATATTAATTTTCAGTTGAACTGGACTAAGTTTATTTTTCTAAATAGCTAATTGAAATATAAATCTACATTTTTACTAAACATTTTAAATAACCTTTTGGTTATTACTTTTCAGTTATTTCCACATAGAACCCACAAAAATCAGCAGAACAAGAAATCTTATCTCTGTTCCTGAATTAGATTTTCAATATTGCTTTTATAAGCCCAGTGGTAGGGGAGCAAAAAAAGGCTGAATTAAGAATTAATTAGGGGAAAGCTGGAAATTGTTTTAATCCCTTCAGTTTCGGTCTAGAATGAATATGCTATGTCTTCCCCCTCGTACTAGGTGAGCGTTAGGAAATATGTATAGATTTATTATTTATTGTCAAAAAACATGTTTTTTTACATACCATAACAATATCTCCAAACAGCTAACTCTGTCAAAAAAATTCTCAGTAAAAATGTTGTAGAGCTTAAAATTCTGAGTAAAATGAGTACCTACACTTAATATTTTTGTTGAACATTAAGGTCACAATTCCACTTTAAAGTTTTAGACCCATGGTCAGGGGGTTGAACTCAGAATTAATTAGGAGAAATCTGGAAATTGTTTTAATCCCTTCAATTTAGGTCTAAAATGAACGTACTATGTTTTCTTCCTCATACTTGGGTGAATGTTAGAAAATATGTACATATTTATTTTGGAAAAACACGTTTTTTTTTAATTACCTTATAGTCCAGGCAATAGAGACCGTATAGGGGCTCTACCTAGCAAAATTAATGGTAGTTCTGGAAAAAGGCTTACTATATGTTTTTGGGGTCGCTGTATCCGAATTTGTAACTTCCCACCAAAATTTCCCCCGGCAACCCCCCCAAAGTTTGGTAAAATGCCCCCCTCCCCCCCAAAAAAAGTTTTTATTAAAAAAAAAAAATATTTTTATTGTTTTAGGGAAAAAGCATTCAGAAATTCAGAAAGTAGGCAAAATTTGCAACAAATTAGATATATGACTTTATGACTTAGGATGAAGGGGAAGGGGGATCTGCCTCGGAACATGCACGCGGTGCTGCGTAAACTAAGTTGCACAATTCCACTTAACCACTCACACATTTACATTCGCCCTCCCATCTCCCCTCCGAACTTTCTCTATAAGGTTTACTTTAAGATTTTTGGGTCGCTGAATCCAAATTTTCAACTTTCCCCCAAAAATCCCCCCCCCCAAATAGTTGTTTTTAACCTAAATTTCTTATTGTTTTAGGGTAAAAGCATTACAAAATTCAGAAACTAGACAAAATTTGCAACAAATAAGATACATGACATTATGACGTAGGATGAACGGGGAGAAGGAGGGCTGCCTCTGAACATGCACTGTGGTGCTACGTGCACTAAGTTATGAAGTCCAGGCAATAGGGGATTTTACCTGTCAAAATTAATACTAGTTCTAGATTTCGACTTACTTTATGTTTTTTGGGTCGCTGAATCTGAATTTGTAACTTCCCACCTAAATTTCACCTAGCAACGCCCAAAATAATTATTTGGTTTTTGAGAAAAGTGCGTGGGAAATGTTCTGAGGCAGCCCCCTCTCTACCCGTTTATCCTACATCATAATATCATATATACTATTTGTTGCAAATTTTGTCTAGTTTCTGAATTTTGTAATGCTTTTCCCCTAAAACAATAAGAAATTTAAGTTAAAAACAACTATTTTGGGGGTAAGTTAAAAATTCAGATTCAGCGACCCAAAAAACTTAAAGTAAACCTTATATAGAAAGTTCGGAGAGGAGATGGGAGGGCGAATATAAACGTGTGAGTGGTTAAATGGAATTGCACAACTTAGTCCAAGCAGCACCGTGGCGCATGTTCCGAGGCAGATCCCCCCTTCCCCTTCATCCTAAGTCATAATGTCATACATCTAATTTGTTTCAAATTTTGTCTACTTTCTGAATTTCTAGATACTTTCCCCTAAAACAATAAAAAAAAAAACGACTTTTTTAATAAAAACCTTTTTGGGGGGCTTTTTACCAAAACTTGGGGGGGGGGGTTGCTGGGGGAAATTTTGGTGAGAAGTTATAAATTCGGATTCAGCGACCCAAAAAACATAAAGTAAGCCGATTTCCAGAACTACCATTAATTTTGCTAGATAAAATTCCCTATTGCCTGGACTATTAACAATGTCTCAAAACAGCTAACTCTATAAAAAAACATTGTCAATACAAATGTTGTAGAACTTAAAATTCTGAATAAAATGAGTGCCATCATTAATATTTTTGTTCAACATTAAGGTCGCAATTCTATTTCAAAATTTTGCCTTAATCGCTAATCAAGAGCTTGAAGCCAGGAGAGACCAAGTTAACTTAACAATATCTCAAAACAACTAACTTTATCAAAAACATTGTCAATACAAATGTTGTAGAGCTTAAAATTCTGAGTAAAATGAGTACCTACACTTAATATTTTTGTTCAATATTAAGGCCGCAGTTTTGAGATATTGTTAAGTTAGCTTGGTCTCTCCTGGCTTCAAGCTCTTGATTTGAAAAATTTTGAAATAGAATTGCGACCTTAATGTTGAACAAAAATATTAATGATGGTGCTCATTTTATTCAGAATTTTAAGCTCTACAACATTTGTATTGACAATGTTTTTTATAGAGTTAGCTGTTTTGAGATATTGTTAAGGTAATTAAAAAAAACATGTTTTTTGAAAATAAATATGTACATATTTTCTAACATTCACCCAAGTACGAGGAAGAAAACATAGTATGTTCATTTTAGACCTAAACTGAAGGGATTAAAACAATTTCCAGTTTTCTCCTAATTAATTTTGAGTTCAACCCCCTGACCACGGGTCTAAAACTAGTGGAATTGTGACCTTAATGTTCAACAAAAATATTAAGTGTAGGTACTCATTTTACTCAGAATTTTAAGCTCTACAACATTTGTATTGACAGTTTGTTTGACAGAGTTAGGTGTTTGGAGATACTGTTATGGTATGTAAAAAAACGTGTTTTTTTACTATAAATCTATACATATTTCCTAACATTCACCTAGTATGAGGGGGAAAACATAGCACATTCAGTCTAGACCTAAACTGAAGGGATTAAAACAATTTCCAGCTTTTGCCTAATTAATTCCAAATTCAACCCCCTAACCACTGGGCTATATACGTTATACTATTTTTTACTTTTATTCGTCTCATTAAAATGTTTACTATTCTCAAATAGTTTAATTTTTTCTACTTATATTGAAAAAAAGGTCAAAATGACCAGTGATCAACTACTGGAATGAAATCGATCAAAAACTGGATTCGCCTGATCAACTATTGGGGCAATGGCAATTAAAAAACTATTTATTTATAATTCTGTTGCTATTTAATTATTGTCCATTATAGGACATTCATTAAGGGTTGTAGAAATCATGTTAGTTTACTTCTAAAACTTAAAAGGAAGGAAATATAATAAAAACCCCGTAGCACAGACCTTATTTGATCAACTACTGGCTCGGTCACCCTATTATGTTATAAAAATTGTTTACATCGGTGAATATTTAAAAAGAAAAAAAAAACTATAAAACAATTATTTAATATGTGTTAAAAGCAGTAAATGTGGGTGGAATTACGTCCTATTTCAAATAGCCAAATAATCAAACAACTAATAGCCAAACAGTTTAAATTCAAATATACATTTACATGTACATGTGAGATTTATTTCATATTTCAAGATAATCTTTTTAATTACTGTTGCCAAAGACAGTGCAATAATATTTCAATTTTTAACAATTGAAATATTTCCAGGTGAATATTACAAAAAGAAGAGTTTGATTAAAATTACGTCAGATTTAAAACATGTGATTTAAAATAATTTTCTTATAGTTGTATTAAAAAATATCTGGAAGCAAATACTCTGTTGACTTAGTTCATTTTACATTAGCTAATTTTCACACTTTAACTAATCTTATTTAATCAAACATGAAAACAGCAATTTACAGCAGCTTTTATGGCCTTAAAATCCTAATTCTTAGAAAATTCTAGACTTCTATTAAGATAATAGAAATAAATGGAAACCCGTTTACAGGGCTATCATCACTGGTTTTTTAATTATAATTCAATCTTCCGTAATCTTTTTTAAGCTGATCAAAATAACAGATTTTTAAAGTCTGAACGGGGGTTGGCGAGCGAAGCTCGTAGGGGACAGAGCCCCCTAGTGTAGAAAGAAAATGTAAGCATGATCCTGGTCAAGATCAAGTCTGCTGAAATAATTTAAGCTCTGGTTCTGATATGATGCAACTGCCAAAGCCGATCTCTACACTGAACATGTTATATTTTATTTCTATACTGATGTTGACATACCAGTAAATTTTGATCCATTTTCTTGTTTCAAAAGTGCATGTTATATGCCGAAATACATGATATGATTTTCCAATTTTTGCATTAAAATACTGAAATGGATTAAACTGCTTTTTTTTTTTTTTTTTTGAGGGTGGGGGAGGGGGGGCGGTGATCTCTGTAACTCCAAGTTAAATGTAAAGAAATGTACTATACTTTATAATTATTGGTGTATAACAATCTTATTTAAATTAATATATTATAAAAATACAGAAAAAAGTCTTGTGATGACCACAGCATACTAGTTTATAATGTTTTAAGAAGTTTTTACCTCTAATATTTATTATCTATACTCTCTATTGTGAATTCTTTTTTGTTATTAATGTTTATGATTGAAGTTATGTATATTTTTTAACGATTCATTTAATTTATTGAATAATTTTGAAAATTTTTATACATAAGAGATAATGTCTCTTAGTACTTTTAGTGAAAAAATAGTATTTGGCTATAAATGAAAATTAATTAGAAATATTTTCATTCTGTTTTACATGAAAATAAAATGCAACAGCTTTTTAAATTATGATACAATCAATTATATATATATATATATATATATATATTTTTTCAAAATGTATTAACTGCATCCTTTGGTATCATATACTGTGATTTCTTAACTGTTTTATTCACCTTAGTCTTTTTGATATACTGGTAGACATGTGCGCATGGATTTTTATAAAATACTGAAATATTAATCGGTATGATGTTTATTATTTATATTTTATATCCTATAAATATTTAAATACGTTTTATTGATTCTTCCATTTCATATTATATGTTTCTATTCTGCTTTCATTTTTAATCAATTCACTTAGCTTATTTTTCCCACAGAAAACAACCATTTTGCTTATATCATTGAATTCTGTGCCCTTGATAACGTAATTCAATGTATAAGCTTTTCAATTTTTGTCGGTGTCCACTTTTTTCTTTTTTCTTCCATAATAATTCTTACAATAATTTTTTTTTTTTTTTAATACTTACAGCTTTAATTCATAATAATTGACGCTGGTAGGTTATGTTTAATTAATGGTTATATATATATATATATATATATATTTAAAAAATATTGCATTACAAAAGATAAAATTGTTCAAAACCCAAAGAATTTTTTTTGTATATATGTGTGTCTGTGTTATATTAACGTTTAATAGGGAATAATTAATCTTAAAAATGCGACATGGCATTAAACATAAGTTTTAGAAAGCTCGAATGTTGTAACACAAAAAATTAATAAAAAAATTAATGAATTAATTATTTAAATTCTGTTAAATTCTGAAATATATAAATGAATAAAATTTCAAGAAACTCAAAGATATACATGAATTAAAATGTATAAACATGGATATATATGGTTATTTTTTATTTCAATTATTTTTATTGTTAAAAAACAAAACAAAATTATTCAAATTCTGTTGAAAATAATTTGAAATTATCAATAACCTGGGGTCCTTCTTTGATAGATTCATGCATTTCAGCAGTCCAATAATTTTGTGAACAACATAAAACTGCTTGACCAGGCCATTCTAATATCCATTCTTCTCGTTTTTTCTTGGGATATTCCAGTAAGGCATCAGAAACGACCTGTTAGATAGATACCAGTTAAAAATATTGCACAAAAATTCAACTCTATTGCATTATTTGAACCCATTCAACTTCTTATAAGTTTATTACTTTAAGAAATATGGAAAAGATTACATATTGTTTATAAACCAAACTCATTTGCACATAATTTAATAAACCAAAACTTTCTTAATTATACCATAAAAATTGCAAAATTAATATTTTCTGAAAAGGTTAATCCCTTTTATTTGACTTCAAACGGAATATTAACACATGGAAATTATTCCAGAGGGAAACATTCGCCTTGGATACAATATTTCAAATGAAAATCAAATTTCTAAGTAATTACTTAAAAGGCGCAAAGGCCAACAGAGTGAAAAATATTCCAAGCCGGGACTCGAACCCGGGCCATCAGTATAGCGCACTGACGTTCTACCGACTAAACCACTTGGAACGATACCCAGCAAGGAAATTTTCTCACTATTATATGTTGGCAAGGCTACAAACGCAGCACAAGATGGAATATTTACCGTGAGCCACCAACCTGGGGCAAACACGGAATATAATTAAATCCAGCATCGATAGAAACTATATTAATACATGGAAATTATTCCAGAGGGAAACATTCGCCTTGGATATAATATTTCAAATGAAAATAAAATTTCTAAGTAATTGCTTAAAAGGCGCAAAGGCCAACATAGTGATAGATAGAAACTATATTAATACATGGAAATTATTCCAGAGGGAAATTTTAGAAACTACTTAGAAATTTGATTTTCATTTGAAATATTGTATCCAAGGCGAATGTTTCCCTCTGGAATAATTTCCATGTATTAATATAGTTTCTATCGATGCTGGATTTAATTATATTCCGTGTTTGCCCCAGGTTGGTGGCTCACAGTAAATATTCCATCTTGTGCTGCATTTGTAGCCTTGCCAACATATAATAGTGAGAAAATTTCCTTGCTGGGTATTGTTCCAAGTGGTTTAGTCGGTAGAACGTCAGTGCGCTATACTGATGGCCCGGCTTGGAATCTTTTTCACTATGTTGGCCTTTGCGCCTTTTAAGCAATTACTTAGAAATTTGATTTTCATTTGAAATATTCAAATGGAATTTTCTAGTTCTGATCAGCTTTGAAACTGAAAATTCAATTTTGATACAGAGCTCTAAACGAAATATATAAATGCTGAACTCCTTCATTCACAATTTTCAACTTTAAAATATGCATAGTTTAAAAAAAAAAAAACATACTTCAGAGAAGATACAGTATTGTGACTGTATGCAATAAAACATTCTAAGGTTCATAACCACACAAATACCATCCATAATGGCGTTAAAGAATGGCACTGTGGTGGGAAATTATAGTTGATAATGTTAGAAATAACTTAAAAACCCTGAAATAAATGATAGTATGGAACATGCTTTTGTTAATGTAAAGCTTAAAGTTGAAAGATTTTTTTTAAGGAAAATGTTTCAAAAGTAATTTTTATGGGCATAAAAGTTCAGATAGTCAAAAATCTTCTCACTCAAATTTGGGATGTAATAAAAATAAATTTAGAAAAAGAATGGTTTTAAGCCAAAACAGACTAAAAAAGAGGAAGCTTATGTAGCAGACGTATATGTTGCTAATTCAAATACAGATTACAATTTTAATTATTTTCTCAGCTAATTATCCAAAAACAAAAAATCTGAACTTCAGGTGCATTCGGGCTTGTTTTTGTCTATCATTATCAAAATTTACAGACTTCGTGTGTGCACTAGATTTCCCTCGGCATCACCATCTCTCTCCCCTCCTCTCTCTCTCTTGCACTCACTCCTCACTCACTCACACACACACCTTTCTTTTATTAGTATAAATTTGTGTTCAGTACATCAAATTCATTAAGAATAAAGTATTTTTATAGGAGTATTTTTATGGAAAAGATAACTTTGTTGCATGATGTAATATAAAGCTGTAAATATATACCAATATAAAATTAACAACCCAAAACTTTACTAACCTTTTTTATACTTGAAAGCATATAAGACTCTAATTCAAGCAACCATTTTTCAACTTGTCCTCTGGCACTTGTTACTGAGATAATTCCTGTCAATTTTATTTCTTCTCCTTCACTGCTTTCCATGTGGGTAATGTCCAAGTTTTCTAAGAACTTCAATTTTGCAATTCCTTCAAAACATTTTTTCAGATGGGGCTGAACTCTGAAGAATTGTTTTTTTTTTTTATTATTTATTTTTAAACTACAGAATTCATAACAATTTTATAATTGAGCAATGTTCTAGTCAAAACAATATTTGATTTTTTAAATATACAATATGTTTACTGCTAGAAAGATGCTCATAAATTTAAATTGTGTAATTTGAATATCACTGTTTGTTTAATAATGAGGTCAAGAAAAAAAGTGTTTGAAGGTAGGATTGCGAGGTTGTGCATTTTTACTGCAAGCTGTACATGTTTCAGGTTAAGCGTACATATAAACCATCCTTGTCTGACGAATTTTTCCATTTTTTCTAATATGTTTTACCTTTAATAATTGTGAAGATTTTCTTCAGTTTACATTTTGACTGCTTCAAAACTTTCACACTGCCACAGAAACATTAGATGCATGTGTATTAAGTGTATTCTAGTTTCTCGGTTTACAGGGTTCTGGGATGATTTACCATGCCTTTGATATTCATTTAAAATTGGAACTGAACTTTAATATAAAAGGAGCTCAATTTATTCATATACAGTAAACTCTCTGCAAGGTGGACTCTGTATAAGACGGAAGTCTGTCTAACTCGGAAAGATTTTCAAGTCCCTAAGAATCCATAGACATAGAGTAAAATTTGTCTAAGGCGGAATATTGTCTACTACGGAACATTTTCTCGGTCCCAATCGATTCCAGCTTAGACAGAGTTTACTGATGCAAATGTTTATTAACTATATTTGCCATTGAGTACATTAAATATTGGATTTTTAAATATGGACTTGGCCTTAGTAGAGTTAACATTTATACCAGGAGATTTCATTCCAAAACAATTTAACATGCCATCTTTCATTTTACATATGAGAATATAGCCTGAGCATCCTGGATTACAGAACATACTGCCTGGTGTAAAGAACAAAGGTGAAAATCATTTTTAATTAAAAACTCTAATAGAATATTTTATGTTTAATTATTTTTTTAGATTGCCCACTAACAACACCAAAAAGCAATTCTATATGAAAAATATCAATTATGGATTCAAATAAGTTTTATTATTTATTTATTTTTGGTGAAGTTATAATTTCACTATTGAATATTAGCTGAAAATAAATGCTGAACTATTTACATTGTTTTAAGTGCAAAAAGGTTAATCTTCTGCAATCAGGCTGCATGCAATATAGATTATTAAAAAATCATACTCAAAAATTATTTTAAAAACTATAAAAAATTAATCAATTGAGACATAATAATGTAAAATTTGAAATTGTGTGGTGTTTAGAAGTTACTAGATTTGCTAAAAAGTGAAATTTATTACTCAGACTGTTGCTGTCGTCAATCATCAAGGTTACTCACGGGCATGTTTTTGCTTTATAATACAGACCAGTAATTCATCCCAAGTCAAAGACATCTGATCTATTACCAGGTAAACAGAACATACATGAAAATATTTTTTAATTGAAAACTAATAGATTTTTTACAGTAAATATATTTCTTAGATTACCCACCCACTACAATAAAAATTTAACTAATAAAACACTAATAAAAATTGCTATTTTAACAAAATAGAGTTAAAGTAAAAAAGACTTCAAAATAAATCATCTAATATAAGCAGAAAATGTTCAGTTAAGTGAATAAAATAAATGATTGAAAAAGACAGTGACAAGGAATAAGGGTGTGTTTAATACTATGTATACTATTATAATTTACAGCAAAATTTGATTTCAAAAGGCACTCATTTATGTACTTACTTCAGATTTAAAAGAAGGGGGGGGGGGAGAGAAAAAGATCATAACACTTTTAAAATGACCCCAAGATATTTGATATCCTTTTCACACATGTAAAGCTATAAGTATGTTAAGATGTTGCCAAAGAAAAATAAAACTGCTGTAGAAAAAAAAAAGAGATGGCTTATTCCATACGATCAAGTATCCACCATTCTTCCCTAAACTTCAAATCCATGTCAATAGTTAACTTTTTTGTAGTATAAAATGCAAAACATATTTTTGTTCTTTACAATTATATGTGATACAAGCAACTTTACAACTGTACACTTTTTACAATATCTATGTTGAATTGATAAAAGACAAGCATAAAAGCAACGCTGGAGTTAAAAATTTAGTAACACAGTATCCTCTGGCATTGATGCATTGCTGTTTAAAGTTCTTTTTAGACATTTCAACACATTTATCACGTATCAAACAAATAATTTTTATTTATTATAAATAGAAATATTAAATAGATTAAAATAAATTTTAATGCAAATTACTCAGTAATTTTTATATTTTCTTTTCTTTTCTTTTCTTTTTTTTTTTTTTAAATAGAAAAATTCATCAAAACTTAAAATACAATGACCTGTAATAACTTGGTTTGCATTACAAAACTTGTAATATAATGATACATCAATGAAAAATACTTACTTTTTAGGATCTTTTGTTTCAGAGAGGATTTCCAAAAGTTCATCATTAGATAAGAAAAAGAATCTGGGAAAATATAAACGTTTCTTTTCCAAATAATCATTCAGTCCCTGAAAATCATCCAGCAAAAAAAAAAAAAAAAAAAAAAAAAATCAATCATACTGCATAAAATTATGTTTTGCAATAGGTGTGATGCATGTGAATATGGATAAAAACAAACAAACACAGTTCTTAAAATGAAAGCCTTAAAACAAATTATAAGAAAACTAACTAAATTAAAATTTAGTAGTGAGTATGTTTGTATGATTAAAAAATAGTTCCATGAAAATGATGATAAATGCAAATATTTAAATTTTATATAAAAATGTTATGTTTTCCTTTATCAAAAAAATACAGATATACATAATTCTGGTATAAAAAATAGTCAGTCACATTTTTTCTTGAAGAAAAATTTTCTCAGAAAAATACTTTTCCTGGTAAAACTTTCGAACACATTTATGAACTCCTTTTTAAATGCAAAAACATGACTATTAAAATGATTTGGAATCTAACGTTTTTTCCATTTTTTGATAAATGATATATATATTTGGTTCTTGTCTCGTTGTCATGTCCTTTGGCAACATTTTCTTAAAGATTCTCTGCCTTTATCCAAAAAAGGAAAAATTCAATTTCATAGTTTCTAAATAAAAGCACTTTGCCAATCTCATATGTTTATGAAAAAACAAGTAATATAAAAATTTTGTTTTTTAAGTCAATTCTTACTTAGGCCATCAAAGAAAAATTTAATATAATCCCTTAAGCTAATATTAGTTTTTGTTGCATTAAAATATCTCAATTTGTTGATTTTCTATAAGCAAGTAGGTTTACAATGGAAGTCTATGGGAATTTGGCGAAATATTAGAGATATCGCCAAGTTGGCATCACTTTTGGTGACTCATTTTGGCCGCCAAATTTGGCAATATATCGCCAAGTTGGCGACAAACTTGGCGGTATTTGGCGCCAGAACAGGGTCCCTCCTATGGTAACCCCTTATTCAAAATACTTTCATTGATCTTCAATAATCTTCATTGACCTTGGCCGCCATTTTGTTTCTCATGCAAAACTAAAATTAATTAATTAAAATTTAATTAATGAATTAATATTTGAAAAAACTGTATTAACATCAATTGTCATCCAGTACAAGTTTAAAAAAATTTATTTCAACTTGATAGGATGAATAATGAGTATTTTATTAACGATTGAAAATTTGAACAAGATAAATATATCTATATATATAAAAGCCGTTCTCTGTGTGTATGTCCTTTATACAAATCTTCAATTTTAGAAGGATTTGCACGAAACTTTTTGTACATACGTTTTAGAACGTGGAAAAGATCACTATATACTTTAAAAAAATCACCAGACCAATATTTATCCCTTTTTTCTATCATCTTTCATAATTTAACATTATAGAAATGTCTCATTTTAAATTTTCAAATTCAATAGTTTCTTTCCCGTTGCCACACATCTAAAAAACTGCTCAATAATTAAAAAAAAAAAATTGATAACTCGAGTACTTTGTTTTATAAGCCAATAAAAATTTGGATTGTCTCACTAGATTTTTGCTTTTTTTGAGATTGACGTCATTCAAAGAAGAAAATGCACATTTTCCATATATTTATGTAAAAATTTTAACTAAGCATGTTTTAAAATGACGTAGTACCCTAAGTTTCTGAAGTTAAAAATCTAATTTAATGAAGTTGTTTCAATATCAAAAAATCAATTCAGGAAAAAGATCATGATAAAAAAAAATCGTTTGCTTGATATGACGTAAATTTCGACAATATGATTTCAAACTGGTACTAAAAATCGGCTACGACAATTTATTTCCTATTTCTTTGTAATGATGTACCCAGGCATGCAAGTGCAATAATGCTTCCAAAAAAGTGAGAAAAGTGACAAAAAGACCAAAAAAAGTGACAATAAAGTGACTAAAGCATGTCGAAAAAGTGACTAAAGCGTGTCCAAAAAGTGACTAAAGCAAGTTGGAAATTGCACGTCAAACATGGCAAATGAGGTCCATTCATACTATAGCTAGTTTTATAAATATTTTTTGCACCACGTAGTGTACTGAATGTATATTTTAGTGCACTTCATAAGCGTATATCAATTTCATTCTGTTTGAAAGGCTGTAACATCATTAAAATGCACTTGAAATATTTTTTTTCCCATTGGCCACAATGTAACGAAAAAATTTTGACTGTCCCTGTAATTAACCTGCATACATCCGATTTTCATAAAATTTGAAATGACTCGACAAAATTTTAAACAATTATAAATTTAAAATTTCATACCATGTAGTTGGGTAGTTTTTGCTCTGTTATATGTGGACAGACAGACAGACTGAACGACGATTATAGGTGCTACGTATTTATATAATTACGAACGCACAAAAAAAAGTGCTTGATTTTCTTTGAGCGCTTCCCATTCTGTTTGCGCTTGAGAATTGTCTGGGAAGTGACAGAAAAAGCTATTCAAATGTCCATAAAAAAATGGATTCAACTTTTATCTAACAATTCCTTTCAAGCTCCATTAATGTCACACACATTATTAGACACATATTGAAACACATGATTAGGAAAGTCTTTTTAAAAAATTATCTCAAGAGATTATCTTATAATGGCTTCTTGGTAATTATTTGTACTGAAAATAATTTTGGATTTATTAAATTTTACTTTTGTATGCTGAGTTTGTAAGTTAATGCAGTATAGGGTCGATTTAATCTAAGATCTGCTTCATGTTCCTTTATCGACTTTATTCCTTAAATCTACCACGAACTGCATCATCAAAATTAGCTCAAACTCAGCCTATAAAAATAGAATTCCATCTTCTTTTGACATCCATGGAGTTTGGAAGGAATTGGTAGGTAACAGATGAAAGGATGTTTTTGATGAACATTTGAATAACTTTTTCTGCCATCTTAGCTTCCGCACCATCCTTAATCTAGAATGGTCTCTTCTTGACGATTCTCGAGTAGGCACAAAAGGACATGACGACATTTCATTTTCCACTGATGGTGGCAGAGTGCATCGGCTGAAAACATTTTGGAGTTTAATGGATTTTGAATATATTTTTATATATGTATGTACCTGTTAGCAATTTGGCACATTTTATTTGGTTTTTTTCTAAGAATTTTAATTATGGAAACAAAAATGAATTCCCAGAAAGATAATAAAAATCTTAAAAACACACACATAAATTAATAACTGTTATCAATTACTCTAATTTTCTAAATGCTAAAACTAATTTAATATCACAAAGCTTTGTGCTAATTTAAACATATTAAACAGTTTCTACTCCACTGTTCAGAAAAAAATAAAATGACATGAATATGATTATGCAAAAAAATCATCTTTTTTGGTGGTGATTGGGAACTTTATGTTTTCATTTTTGCGATAAAAAACAAAGATAGAATTGTGACTGGGACTGAAATTCAATGAAGAGTATTACGTGCTGAAGATCTTAGTTATGTGATGAGATTCCTTTATTAGTTCTACCCTACTTTTCGCTGAAACTGGGCGATGTTTTGCTTGTATTAGCCATGATCCCAGTTTTGTAGTTCATAATAAGACAGAAAATCATAATACAGTTTACACGACGAACTTTTCTTAATATGCAAATTGCTTGTTTTAACTGTGTCCTCATATTAGGAGGGCTCGTATTAACAGAGTTTGACTGTATTTTGACATGGCGTTTTGTGCAAGAATATCAACAATTATTGATGTTGAGGATATCGGCAAAATCCGAAAGATAAAAATGTCGATTTTAGTCAACTTTTTTATTAAAAGAGAGTGAATCAGTTTCCGCAGTTAGCTCACTTTTAGAGACTTCATCTTTTAGTCAAAAAAGGTGACTAAAAGTGACTTTTTCTAAAAATAGTGACTAAAAGTGACAAGTTTAAAAAAAAGTGACTAAAAGTGAGAAAAGTGACTAACTTGCATCCCTGTGTACCTTTAATTATATCATTTAGATAAATGTTTTAATATCTGAAATGCAGTGATCACGTTCTACGATTTATATCGAATACGGTTACATAAAATACGATTTTTCTACAATTTATATTAAATAAAAATTATAACATAGCTACTATTTTTTAGGTTAAGCTTTTTTCTTTTTTAAACAAAACACTTTTTTTGCACACCGGTATATTCTTAGAGAAAATGTTGTTCTGTTAAATCGCAAGAGTGTTCCGATTAAATGAAATATCATTTTCTCTAACAAAATATTGGTGTACAAAAACGCGGAAATCTCATCCATGGCTGCATGCACATTAAAAAATATCCACGATTGAAAATTACTTTAAAATCCATTCAAATGAAAAAATTGAGATACAATTTTCAAATAAATTTCACTTGAAAGAACTTTTTTCTATTTGACAGTGTTAAGTTAAGAAAGATTTCAGTAAAGGCAAAATTTATGGGTCAGGTCGTTGCCATAATCAGTATAATGTCACAATTAGCATTGTGTTTGTAGTTTTTTTGTATATTCTGAATATGACTCAATAAAAGAGTCGAAACATGTAAATTTTTAATAGTTTTAATGTGGTTTTTTTTTTTTTTTTTTTTTTTTTTTTTTTTTTTTTAATGACGCCTTTTAAGCAAATAATTTTTTTATAATATATGTTTTGACATTTGTTTGGAATATATATTATACTTATATTTACTTATATTTCTATTTTACTTCTATCTCTTATTGGTCTTTTTAACGATCCATGGACGGGAATGCACCAATCTCAGTTATTATCATTGCCGTATTATTTCATTTTAATGTATTTTAACCGGGAGGACCCTTATTATTGACACGAGCGAAGCCGGGTAGATCTGCTAGTAAGTAAATAAATATAGGGAGAGTGTGAGTTAATAGTAGGAATTGAAAAAAAAAAATGAATTCAGGAATGTGTCAGAATGTAGCCAGTTTGGATTTGAGAAAAGTCTTAATCAAATATCAAAGAAAAATGGTAAAATTGCATTAAAGCTAAGTTTTAATTAGAAGAGCTACAGAAATCATTAAAAAAATTTTCACGCAAGAATCAAATTGTTTTTGTTGTACAATATTGATACAAAAATAGCACCACTATTTTTATACTTAATGTAGAATACTATTTATTATTTTTTTGTAAAGAACCTGTGTATGGAAAGATTTGCAATGACTAGTACCCTCATTCTCCAAAGTAAATATTTTGTGTAATGAGTAATAAAAAATAATGCAATCACTTGAAGCCAGGCTTATTTAAAATAATAATCATTTGTTTTTACAGCACAGTATAAATCCATCATATTTACACTGTAATTCTTATCCATGTATTGCCAAAAAATGATCTACCTTGATTGTTAGAACTACCTTTTCTGTTTTATAGAAGCTTCAGCTAATATGATAGAAGTTCTATAGGTTGTTAAATCATGCAATTTTTTTTAAAATTCTTATATTATTTTTATACATTTTTCTTCACTTTCTGTGTTTACAATCCTATTTTTATAAATAAATAACATCGAATTGACTATTTTATGAAAATATTCCGATTTTTTGAATTAAAATAATAATTTCAAGAATTGGCTCAAGCTACTGTTATGCTTCTATATTCCAAGAGAAAAGCTAACAGTTGAATGCATCTCCCACAAGAAAATGATTATCCTGATCTATTTCCCAACAAAATGTCATGAATGATGTCAATTCATCGTAATTGATTGAATTTGAAAAACGATTAGTTTATTTAGTTTATTCTTAGAAAACTGATTAAAATTAACATATTTCAAAACAGTAAGAAATATAAATCAGAAATTATAAATTAGTTGAAAGATATAAATCATTAAGAATCTTTAGTTAGGAATAGAAGATAAGAAATATAGAGAAAGAAGAACCTTTTGAATTAAATCTAGCAGATCATTTGAAGTCTTTAAAGTATCCAGTAAATTTTCAATTTCTATCACAGCTAATACATGCCTGTCTTCAATAACAGCTTTCATTATTTCTCTCCAGTTCTTATTTACTGTATTAAATCGTCTGACTTACAAGAAGAGAGAAAATGGAAAAAGAAATTGAGATAGAGATAGGTTAAATTACTACATATATAGGTACAAAAATTCAAGCACATCAAAATTTACATTATTAAAAAATCACTTTACAAAGCATTTTTCAGTTCCATATTCAAAAATTTATACAGTAGACTCCCTCAAATCCACAACCTTAAAATCCTCACATCATCACAGATGTAAACAATGAAACTTGCAGTTCAGATGTAGGAGCAAAATTAGAGAATCTTTTGGTTTTATATCATTCCATATGCATTTTAATATGTAATTCTCGATAATATGAATGAACTCGTGGTTTTTCATGAAGGAAGTATAAATTGTGAAAAAAATCAAGATATTGTTCATATCTGTGGTAATCACAATCTTTTTACCAAATATATTTATGTATTAATCAAGTTTTTTTGGTTATTAAGACTGGTTAAACCTGAATTATAACATCCTTACTTTATGATTTTGATGTGAATTGATAGATTACCTTTATGAGGAAAGTTTCATTGAATAATTCAAGGAAAATGTATCTCATCTTTATTACGCATATTTAATTATACATTATAAATTATTTACTTGATCTTTACTTTTAATAATTTAATCCTTTTTAAAATTCTCTTACTTTTAATCATTTTAGTTTATTGCTTTACTTAATTATTTTAATATACTAGGGGACTCTGCCCCCTACGAGCTACGCTCGTCAACCCCCATTCAGACACCGCAGACTCTAAAAGTATGCTAATTTGATCGCTTTAAAAAGATTTCGGAAGATTGAATTATAATTTAAAAAACAGTGGCGATCTCCCTATAAACGGATTTCTATTCATTTCTCTTTGATTGGGGAATTTTAAGGCCAAATCCGCTGCGGTACTACTTGATTATCCCATCGACCAATTTCGCCAAATTATATAAATCGCCAAAACTCCTGCCAAATTATACAAATTGACATAATTTTTATTTTACATAACGAAAGAACAAATAAATTAGTACAACATTAATAAAAATACAAATAAAACGTCAAAATAAAAATAACTTGATGACGTAGACACGTGTAACTTGCTTAAAGTCAAGTTAATGTGACATTTACGATTAACCATTATTGGTATTTAATCTTATAGTTTGGTGAATGATAGATATTTGGTCGACGTTATAACTAAGTAGTACCAAAGATACAATCGCTGTTTTCGTCTTTGATTAAGTAAAATAAGTTAAACATTTAAAAATAAGCTAATATAAAAGGAATTAAGTAAACAGAGTCTTTGTCTCCTGGTATTTTTTAATAAGCGAAAAGAAAGTTCTTTTAAATGAGACATTTTAAATTACAGTATGGAACCATTTATCCGGAAACCAGTTAACCGGAAAACCAGTTATCCAGAATGATATTTCTGATAAGCTGATTTCAGAATCTTTGCAGAAAAAGGTGTCATACACTGCCAGTTTGACATAGGCTTTGCTTGAAACAATTCTAAAATTTGATGACAACATCTATTATTCAAAATGAAAACATATTTAGTTGTATTTTAGATGTTTTAATTTTTATGCAGAGGAAACAGAAGAATTTTTGTTCCTAAGGGACCTTCTTTTAAACTCTGGTTAACTTTTGATATTTCTTGCATTAATCCAAATAATCTAATAATTTAAAATCAGAAATAATGCCACAAACACAGATATTCCATAAAACTTATCAAATGGATGCTGCTTTAATGCACAACCAGTTAACCAGAAAAACCAGTTATCCGGAATACATCTGACTCCAAGCATTCCGGATAAATGGTTCTGTACTGTAATTGTTTTTAATCTGACGTAATTTTGAGCAAACTATTCTTTCTCTTTTAAATATTCACGTGAAAGTACTTTTGTTAGAAATGAAATATTATTTGCGCTTTCCTAACAAAAATAGTTGAAAAGATCCTCTCAAAATATCAAATAAATGTCTAAAGCAATTTCTAAATTTAAACTGTTTTGAAATATTATTTTGTGTTCATTTTATGTAATAACTGTAATGTGACGTAAATATGACGTAATTTCTCCTACTCAAGACTAACACATGTTAATGAATTTATTATTTTACAATTTCCTTTCTCTCTTAAAATTCACGTATAAATATAGTTTTTATGATGTAATTTTTAATAAGTTCCTGATTTTTGTACATAATTATTTAATTCTAATTCCAAATGTTTTTTTCTGTTTATAATAGTCACGTGTAAATAAATTTTTAATTTATTTACACGTATAAATATTTTTTTTTATTTTATTTGAAGCAAACGTTATTGTTTGCGCTGTTTATACAGTTGACAACAGTTTAAATTAATATCACTTTCTAAAATACGTAAACAATATCTCTAGAAATAATGAAAATTTGAATTTAAAATAGAAATAAAACCTCAAAAAATGAGTCAAATTAAAAAAAAGAAATACAGTCTGCACACCGGGAAATTCTGATGCATAAAATGATCTAAAAATGATTAAATTCCTATGTACAGTTTTTGCTCCTATAAAACTTTTTTAATGGAACGATTTTGTCCATCTTTGGCATTAAATATCTTTTAAAATAATTCTTCGATTTGAAAACTGTCTGCATCAGTGTGTTTATCAAATATTTCTCTATAATACTACCGATTTTCATATTTTTGTATGCAACAGTTTTTTTAATATTAACGAAGAAAGGCCATGCTTAAGCATTCAAATTGGATGCCGATCTGCTGGGAATATCTACGCAGATTTTCATTGGTCCATTTCCAAATCAAAACCTTTTTTTATATGTAGAAGGATTACTATATTGCAAGAATTCATTATAATTTGGATTGCATTATTATTACATTCAAACTACTGTTAATAAAATGTAAACAAAGCAATGACCAGAAATCTGTAAAATTCTACAATCCACACAACCTCTGGTCCCAAGTTATGCGGATTTGAGGGAGACTACTGTATTCATGAAAAAGAATATAGGTCTATACTAAAATAAATACATCTAAAAACCCTTTCAATTTCTAAATTTGCAGAAATTTTAATAAAGTTGCCATAATCAACACTTTAAATGCATGGTACATTTCACATTACAACATATTTCATTTGCAAAAATATGAAATACACAAATGAGATAAAACTATAATTAATTATGCATACATTTTTAGCTATATATTACAATATAAAGGTATCAAGCAACTTACAAAATGCAATTTAGACGATATAATCTTATGATACACTTCTCTTATTTTTCATAATAAACTTTATAAAACAATATCTTAAGGAGAAAAAATTGTATTTGTTTTTTGCATTACCCGTTTGGCTGAATTTCTTTGCTGTTGAAATATAAAAGATAAAGCCAAAATTTAAAAAAAAATATATCTTTTGAACCATTTAACATATAAATTTGAAATATGATGTATCTTTGAACAGTTATATATATATATATATTTATTTATTTATTTACTTACTAGCAGCCTTCGCCTGCTACACTAGTTGGTTTCTCCAAAGGAATTTTTGAATAAAACAAAATAACATTTCGATATATTTAGCACATATAAAAAAAAAAAAAACTTTTTTTTTAATATCTATTTTTAAAATATGTAATCAAAAATCAGTAATAAATAAATGTCTTACTCGTATAATCTTACATTATCAAGTTGAAGGCCGATGTTGTCAACAATATAGCTAAAATAGCTCTAAAACTGAAGAAGTACATATGTTTAACTATTTCTTTAGTAGATTTGTTATCCAGAATTTCCAATCTCCCACCTAAAACTGCTGCTGAGACTTGGCAAAATGACCTAAAACTTTCAACACTCTCCGCTTTAACTCTGGCAAGGAGAGAATTTCTTAAATCAGTAAAATGCAAATTTAACTATTCTTTTAGTAGATTTGTTATCCTGTATTTCATGCTCCCACCTAAAACTGTTGCATAGATATGATGAAATGACATAAAACGTTTGATCCCCCATTTAACCACCTTGGAAGGGGTAAATTCCTAAAATAGCTTAAATATGTGTTTAACGTTTTTTTAGTAGATTTATTATCCTGAATTTCATGCTCCTACCTAAAACTGCTGCTGAGATATGGCAAAATGACCCAAAAATTTTGAACCCCCTCACCCCCTTGGTGGTCGAATTTCTAAAATCGCTGAATTAGAAGATTTAGTAGACTCTTATCGTGAATTTCATGCTCCTGCCTAAAAGTGCTGCTGAGATAAGGCAAAATAACCCAAAACTTTAGATCACCCCATTCCGGGGGTAGGGGGATTTCTAAACTTGCTGAAATATGTGTTTAACTATTTTTTAGTTATTTGTTATCTTGAATTTCATGCGTCTACCTACAATGGTGGCCAAAATTGTGGTCATTTTTTGAAATTTTCATGTTTTATAACTTTGTGTGCTTGAAGAATATAATAAATTTCACTTAAATACAAGTGTTTGTATATCAAATTCAAGGAAATTTAATGCAGAATTTGATTAAAAAAAATATATATATAATTAAAATATTTGCATTACAAAAAATTTACGCTTACAAAAAATAAGATCTATCTTAGAATTCATTGTATTTTAAAGTTACACTTACACATTCAACATTTCAGTGGTGCAGCCAGAATTCGGCTCTAGGGGGTTTTTAAATTGTTGATAACGGTGATCGCCGGTTAATTGAATCACCGGCTATCCGAATCAGTCTATTTATTGGTTGAAATCATAATGCTTTTTTTCTCGGATATTAGAATCAGCAGTTACGCTGGTTGTGATTCATTTAAACAGCGTTTACAATATTTAGAGGTACAAAACTTAAAATGCATCAATGAAATAACACAAAACTATGTTAGATTAGTATAAAGCGTTTAAAAAAAATCATAGCAAATCTTAAAAGATGGAAAAGCACAGTGCAACAAACATTTTTTGTATTGAAAATCAGGGTTGCAATCCAATTTTTCAGCGAAAATACATAGGGTTTCACTCCTATACAATCCCGAATTCTTGTTCCTAACTTTTATAATGAAGCAATTTCAGCAAAATTTTCGATACACTTACCTTGCTTTGTGTCAATGTAATAATATCACGAGAATTGGTGGAATTTATAATTCTCCATGTTCAAACAGTACTGAATTAGGTATTCTATATTTTGGAATGTAGTTAAAATTAAACAATGTATAGTTGGCTGAATTATCATGCACTACCAACACTATAAGCGACATCAAATTTTGCATAAAGGGAAAGCAATGTATATTTACTGAAAATTTCGTTAAAATATCTCCATTATCGTTACAGTTCTAAAAAAATATATGGGTTTGACTTGAAGCCTTATCTATAATATTATAAAGAAGCAAAGTGTGTTTGTTTGTGTGTTTGTAGGGGGTAACCTCTGGAACTACCGAACCAATTTCAAAAGTAATAATGACAAATTGATGGTGACAGTCTCTGTTTCAATGTAGCTAACATAGACTATATTTTATGTCGGTGGCACTACCCTCAAGGAGCGAAAAACGTTCTAACAATGTCATTTTTGTGTTACTGAATGGCCTAGAAACTTGAAATTTGGCATGGTAGTTACTTTAAGACATAAATGCTCTCTAAGAACAGTTTCTAAAAAATTCGAAATTTAAAAGGGTGAAAATGCACAAAAAGCCCTCTAAATTATGATGTCTATGTAATATCAGGAAATAACAAAGCGATTTCAAAAGTAATGGTTGTAAATTGATGGTGGCAGTTCCAGCTTAAATATAGGCTATATTTTGTGTCGGTGCCACTACCACCAGGAGGTTGCAGGATCAAAAAATGTTCTAAAATTGCGATATTTGTGATACTGAAGAGGCTAGAAACTACAAATTTGGCACGGTAGTTACTGTAGTTACTTATAAGATGTAAATGTTCCCTAAGAACAGTTTCTAAAAGTTACAGTTTTAAAGGGTGAAATGAGCGAAAAGTGTCCTAAAAATGTTCTAAATTATGATTTCTATGGAATCTCAGGAAATACCAAATCGATTTCAAAAGTAATGGTTGCAAATTGATGGTAACAGTCCCAACTCGAATATAGGCTGTATTTTATGTCGGTGCCACCACCACCACCAGGGGCTTGCAGGAGCAAAAAATGTTCCAAAATTTGCGATTTTTGTAGTAGTGAAGGAGCTAAAAACTATAAATTTGGCATGGTAGTTACTTTTAAGATGTAAATGCTCTCTAAGAACAGATGAAAGAAAATCGAAAAAAAAATCGAAGTTTAAAAGGGTGAAAAAAGCATATAAGTGCCCTAAAAATGTTCTAAACTGCGATTTCTATGAAATTGTTAAAGATAGAAACTTGAAATTTGGCATGCTAGATGCTTATAAGATGTCAATGATAACTTATAAGATGAAATGAATAGTTGATGATGTAAAGAGGTTATATTTTATGTCAGTGCCACTACCAAAAGTGTGTGTGGGGGGGGGGAGGGGGGGGGCGGGAGGGCTGGGTTGCAAAAAACATTCTAAAACTGTGATTTTTGTGATATTGAAGGGGCTAAAAAATTTTAAAAATTGGCATGGTAGTTACTTATAAAATGTAAATACTCTCTAAGAATAGTTTTTAAGAAAATCTAAATTTTAAAAAGTGAAATGAGCTAGAAGCATTCTAAAAATTTTCTAAATTTCGATTTCTATGGAATTGTTAAAGATAAAAACTTGAAATTTGGCATGGCTGATACTTATAAGATGTAAATGTTCTCTAAGAACAGTTTCTAAAATATTCAAAATTTAAAAGGGTAAAATGAGCGAAAGCAGTCTAAAAACTTTCTAAATTACGATTTCTATGGAATCTCAGGAAATACCAAACCGATTTCAAAAGTAATGTTGGCAAATAGATGGCGACAGTCCCTGTTCCAACATAAGCTATATTTTATGTTGGTGCCACTACCACCAGGAATGTGGTAGACTGTTAAGACTAGAAGCATGGAATATACCATGATGGTTACTTTTAAGATGTAAATGCTTGCAAAGAATGGTTTCTAAAAAATTCAAAACTTCAAATGCAAACTGAAATGAGCGTAAAAGCTTAAAAATACATTTTAAATTATCATTTATTTAGAATTAGTTTTAGTTCTTCTCTTTAAATTAACCCTCATTTTCTCCTAATGTAGTGTAATAAACTGTGTTTAGTCAAACTATGGGTTCGTTAGTAACTTTTGAATTATCCGTAGCAGTATAATTTCGTCTAATAAAAATAGGCGCACAAATACCACTTGGCATATTTCAATTATTACGCAAGGAATGCTGTGGGTCTGCGGGTTTTGCTAATATCCTACATTTTTTGCTGGATAATTGGATTGCGACCTGGTTTCCTACACAAATGTTGCTAATTTGTACCACTCCTTAAACATTTTCATACCTTTTTTTAAACACACTGTATATGTCAAATTTTTTTAAAGAAAAAAATGAATGTATGCTTTCTAAATGTTGTTTCTTTTTTTCTGATTTTAAGAAACATTTAGACAGAGTATTTAATTTTCTGTTAGATATACCTATGACAGAATGAAAGGTGATACCTACTTCTGGCCGTAAAATAAAAAAAAATGGGTGTGTGTGTGTGTGCTTTCTCTTTCACTTACACAATATAGGTTGGAAAGGATCTACTTATATATACTTTTAGTTAAATGAAAGGCACTGCAGCTAAATACCTATAAGAAATGCCCCCCACAACCTTCCCAATGATATTTTGTCGTTTTTATGTCCTACCTAATTTAAACTGGGTCTGTAGTTTTGTCCTAGTGAAAAAAATAATAATAGGTCATAATTTTGATGATATGCAGGAAGCATAATTTAAGATTAATAAGAGTAAATCATGGTATAATTGATTTAAGTTCATGCATAATCAGCATAAGTTTGTGTATAATATATAGATAGTAATTTTTATTAATTCTAAGAAAATGCTTCACATTTAATGTTTGTCTTTTGAAAGTCTGCTCACAGGCATATATCTATAAGTGGATGCAATTGCAAACAGTGCTTATTTCCTACGGGAAACGGTTGGCAGTGTCTCTCCAAGAGCAAGATCTCCTGAGGGAAAATTTCAAGACATGACCAATAGTCCAAGAGCCGACATCATAAAAACCTATGTTATCAAGAGCAAGAAAAAACCTTTATTTTATGGAAGAGTAGAAGTAGGGTAATCTAATGATCCATGTTTACCGGAAGCGAAGTGGAGCATAAGCCAAAAATTAATACCACCCGTGGTTAACTCGTAGGTTTATCATTGTGTTTGTCCTACAAACAAAGGTACGAAAACATGAAGGATAGTTGCAGGACAAACACAATGATAAACCTATGAGTCAACCACTGGTGGTATTAATTTTTGGCTTATGCACCACTTCACTTCCGGCAGATATGGATCATTAGATTCCATTACTTCTACTCCCCCATAAAATAAAGGTTTTTTCTTGTGCTTGATAACATAGGTTTTTGTGCTGTTGGCTCTTGGACTACAACTAATAAATTGCAATCTTTAAATTTATGTACCCTCATCCTGGAACAAATGGTTCAAAAGAAACGCTGATTGCAATAATCTGTTCAATCACAATCAAAAACAGCTTTTTATGTTATCTTTATAGTACTGTTTTTTTTTCTTATTTTTCAAAGGTTTTAACGCACATAACTTGGTCTTAGGGATAAGTGGAGAGCAAAAATGCAAAACGGGGCATTTGAAACAGAGAAATCTAGAAAGCGTGTGTTTTGCGTTTTTCTCTGAAGTTTAATGGTCCATTATCGTTTGGAACGTGGAACAAAGACAGAAATGCAATTAAAAAACTGTCCAATGTATAATACTCAAACTCAAAGCGTCTGTGCGGCAGGAAATGACCACTATTCTAGCCTAAGACCAAGACGTCTCGAAAATGTGATCACTGCCCTTTTTCAAAACAAATGACCAGTTTTCACTTAACTAATGCATGTAATGCTATCACAGTTTTAAATACAATATTCGCCATTTTAATGAACCACTTTGTTGAGTAGAATTTTATTCAACAAAACCGCAGATTCCGAATAAGCCAAAAAAATTTAATATTAACTATGGTTTTGATTCATAAAAGCGGCTAATTTGCTTAACTAGTGATTCATATAAGTGGCAATCATACTAATTATTGTAGCTCTGGGAGGGGTTTTAACCCCGAAAACCCCTCCTTCGCTGCACCAGTGAATATTTAGTAGGATAACCCTTGTTTTTTATTACAGCTTCACAGTGTCTTTTCATTGAGAGAACTAGTGTTTGGAGTTCATCCTTTTTAATCACATGATGCCAAGAATCAATTATAGCTTCAATAAGTTGCGTTTTATTTGATGGATGCTTTTTTTGTACAAGGATTTTCAAACGTCGCCACAAATTTTCTTATAGGATTCAGATCCCTGGCTGTTTCCTGGCCAGGGTAATAATTGTATGCTTTTATTTTTAAACCATTCTTAGCATATTTTTTCCGCATGGCATGAAGCTGAATGGTATTGAAAAATAAATGGTGTGTTATTGAGGAAAAGAACCCTGATGGAAGGTATCAATTTTGGTTCCGGGACAGTTTCAATGTATTTTTTTGGATTCAGAATGCTATCAATCACTTGAATGTGGCCCACACCATCTGCAGACATACAGGCCCAAACCATGACATTTGTTGGGTTCTTTGCAATTGCTTCAAAGCAATCAGGATGCAGCTCTTCCCCAATTCTACATCTCACATATTTTCACCTATCACTACCAAAGATCAATATTTTACTCTCATTGCTCCAGATTATTTGCTTCCACTGATTTTCTGACCGATTAATGTGTTCAACTGCCCACTGAACTCGTTTCTTGCGTTGCTGAAGATTTAAAAAATGGTTTTTTCCTCGGAATTCTACCTTTCAGTCCAAAACCAGCTAATCTTCTTCTTATTGTTCTTGAACTAATTGAAATACCCATTGCATTCATCTCACATCTAACAGCATCTGATGAAATTCTTCTATCTTTGAGGTATATCCTTTTTATTGTCAGAAGCACTTGTGCATTTTTTTCATCCTGATCTTGCCTTATTTATCACTGATTTAGTTTCTTCATAATGTAAGCACAACTTTCACATGCCAGATAAAGTGATTGATCCACCAATCTGTCTTACAATTTCAGCATAAGAGAGACCATTTTCTCAAAATATGACAATTCTGCTTCTTTTTGTAGGTGTCCAATCAGTTTTTGTTGTTGATGACATTGTTTTAAATTATTTGCATTAAGAAAAAAATAGAAATATTAAAAAAATCATTACTCTATTTAGTTATAGTATTTTCACCCTTCTGCAAAATTGATTCCCAAAAATACTGCTTTTACAAATCAAAACATACTACAGTTTAGTTACTGACATTTGATTGGTTCTCAGAACAGTCATTGTGATTGGCTAGGAAGCTTTTATTACAATACACTTCAGCATTCATGACTAATAGTGTTTGCATTTTAGACTAAAGTAAGTATAACTTTTTTATAATGCAGATATTTTAATTCTGTTTCTTTTTATTAAATTCTACATTAAATTTCCTTGAATTTGATATATAAACATTTGTATGTAAGTGAAAATTAATATATTCTATAAGCACACAAAGTTATAAAACATGAAAATTTCAAAAAATGTCCACAATTTTGGCCACCACTGTATTTTGCTAAAACTGCTGATGAGATATGGCAAAATGATCCAAAATTTTTGACCAACCTATTATTTAACCTCCTTAGGGGGGGGGGGGGGAGTTCTAAAATCGCTGAAATATATGTTTAATTATTTTTTAATAGATTTGCTATCTTAAATTTCACAATCTTACATAAAACTGTTCCTGAAAAATGACGAAAACTTTTGACATCCCATTAACCCCCTTAAGGAGGAATTTCTAAAATCGCTGAAGTAAATATAGTCTTAATTACGTCCACTATTAAGTATACCATAAAATATATATTCCAAACTAGCGAACTTGCCCGGCGTTGCCCAGGTACGTAAAAAAATCGCAGGAATTACAAAAAAGCTCTGAAAATCACAATAAGATATCACGAAAAAATTTTAAATCGCTTCTCAAATTTTTAAAAGAGAAAAAAAAAATTATATATTGTGTTCGAAGATTGCAAGTTGATTCCCTTCACTAATGTGGAAAAATTGTAGCAAATCGCTAAAATGCACTAAAAATCACATACAAAATTCCTGAAAAATTCGAAAATTGCTATACGAAATCCGAATAAACTTTATTGAAATGAGGGCAGAATGTACTTTAGGTCAAAAATGGAATGTCAAAAAATTGCAGCATATCGTGAAGAAACGTAAAAATCGCATTAAAAATCACAAAAAGTTCAAAAATCACGAAAGTCAAAATTTACTATAATTGGATAAAAGTATCAAATCTAATTCCTTTGACCTGTGGACTCTCTTAAAATTTATGTTTTGGAAATCATGCTAAGCATTAGATCATGTTACTTTTATTCGTAATTAATTTACTTTACTCCCTTAAATATAATTAATATAATCCCTTAAGTTAATATTAGTTTTTGTTGCATTAAAATATCACAATTTGTTGATTTTCTGTAAGCAAGTAAACCCTATTGTTTTACAGTGGAAGTCTATGGGAATTTGGCGAAATATTAGAGATATCGCCAAGTTGGAGACAAACTTGGCGTTATTTGGCGACAGAACTGGATCACCCTACGGTAACCCCCTCTTATAGGTATGGTGATGCATTACATGCTGTTCAATAATCGCATAAAAAATTTGCTAAAAATTCAAAAATCACTGTACGAATTCCGGATAAACTTTTTTGAAATGAGAAGAAAATTTACTATATTGGGTTAACAGAAAGAAACCATATTCTTTTTCCTAATGTGGAAAAATCGAATTAATATAATCCCTTAAGTTAATATTAGTTTTTGTTGCTTTAAAATATCTCAATTTGTTGATTTTCTGTAAGCAAGTAATCGATATTGGTTTACAATGGAAGTCTAAGGGAATTTGGCGAAATATTAGAGATATCGCCAAGTTGGCGTCACTTTTGGCGACTCATTTCGGTCGCCAAATTTGGCGATATACCGCCAAGTTGGCGACAGAACTGAGTCCCTGTACGGTAACCTCCTTATAGGTATGGAAATACATTAAATGCTATAGAGGTCTGCACGGGCCGGAATTTCCAGGCCCCGGCCCGGCCCGGACGAAAGCTATCTTGACCCGGCCCGGTGTAAAAATTGGAAGTTTGGCCCGAGCCCGGCCCGGCTCGGTGTAAAAATTGGAAGTTCAGCCCGAGCCTGGCCCGTACAAAAATCAGTGAAAACAGGCCCGGCCCGACACAATTTTTACAAAAAAAAAAATCCTTTTTTTTCTCAACATACAATTAAGATTCTTTTAATGAATACTAAATACATATTTATGGGAACATTTTACAGTATATTTTAGATTACTATGATGTTCGCAAAACAGAAAACACACAATAGTAAACATTAACGATTACTTACAGTGTTTTAATCATCGTGTCTACACACATTTCAAAATGGAAATAACGATTCATTAAAAGATTAATGTAGTTCAGAATAAAGGATTAAAAACACCATAACTTTTGAAGCTGTATAAATAAAAAGTAGATTTGTGAAAATATTTCTCTCATTTTTAAGGCTTTTCTCAAATCCAAAGGAGGTACAGTCGTGGAAAAAAAAAAAGTAAACACCCCCTACTAACTCCTCAACAAATTATTGTAGAAGAAAGTTACCGGTACCGAACGATTGGAAATAAAGTCTACTTTTAAATGGTGTATATAAATTTTGCTTAGGGGCCATCTACATATTAAAACAAACCATAAATTCATTTTTTTCAATGGCAATACCCAATTCTGGCAGCATAAATGAACTCTACACCTTTCAATTAGCCTAAAAACCAATTTTTATGCAATTCGTACCATAAGTTTCCGAGAAATTAATTATTCTAAAACGTGCGTATTTTAAGGGCTGTATCTAAATTGAAGTTCCGTAGTCGATTGTTAACCGAGAGAGCCTCCTTCTTGATCAAGGCACCTTAAGCAGTCAATGAAGCCTGTTAGACAACGGGACAGCAGAAGAAATTTCAAAATATCTACTCACTTCTATCATAGACGGCCCCTTAAACCATCATTTTGCCATTTTTTAAGCATAATTTGAAAACTATTTGGAAGAAAAATGTGAAATTTCAGATTTTCATAAAGCAGGACTTAATAAATCTAAATCATCAAAAAAATTGTAGGTTGCAATTCATAATTTTTTCGAATATTAATTTCATAATTCATAATTCATATCATAAAATTATAAAAATTGAAAATTCAGCGTATTTATGTTTGGGCACATTAGTATTATTGTTACACAAAAAATTATCACATTAGGAGCATAATTTCAGGAAATATAAATAAATATATGAAAATGTAATTTAACATTAGAAGCACTAAATTTTGAATGTTTATGATTCAAAAACTTATCATTCAAATGACTTGAAATTTGGTGTCTGGGCATAGTTTGAACCGAAGATTTGAAATATCTCGTTAAAATTGGTTATTGCCATTGAAAAAATGACATTTGGGTTCGTTTTAATATGTAGATGGCCCCCAAAGCAAATTTTATATACATCATTTAAAAGTAGACTTTATTTCCAATCATTCGGTACCAGTAACTTCCGTCTACGACAATTTGTCGAAGAGTTAGTAGGGGGTGTTTACTTTTTTTTTTCCACGACTGTACATTTCGACACATTTCTGAATTCTTTTCTTTTCGGAAACGCGTAAGATTGGCAGGTATTCTTATTCAGAAGCTATGTAAATGTCTTTTTTTTCATAGATAAAAGCAATATATCTTTCTGAAAATACTGTCAAAGTTAGCGTTTTGAATCGAATTTCCGGAAGCGATAGCACATGAAAGGAGAAAAACGTACACATGACAGGAATCTCTGTTATCTCTGTAAGTAATTTATCAAATATGGAAAAAGCTATTCGTTTCCAAATGCCTTCAATAGGCAGGCCTGTCAATTTTATGCCTTTATAGTTAAAAATTTTGTCAGAAAATGTGTCTGAAAGCTTCGCATTGTTGAGCAGTGAATATGAGAACCACCTTAAGGTATATTTCCAAAGATACTGTTAAGAGAAGTTCATTATTACTATTAATACTATAAAACGCAATGACTGTTCTACACATCCTGAGATCGATTAAGACCAGTTCTGTCCCGGCACGAGTCTGCTGAAAAAAAAAATTAAACTCGGAATCAGACATCTTGTAACTGTACGATGCCGATCTCTACGATGGACATGTTACATTTCTGTACTGATGTTGTTAAACTCGCATCGGCTCGTGACGCACATTTATACTTCTCGAGAAAATCATATTCATTGAAAATGGCTCGTATTTTACTGCTTCGCTTAAATTCTTATATCGGGCCGATAGGCCCGATTAATTTTTTTGCCGGCCCGGCCCGTTGAAAAAATTGTCCTAATTCTGCCGGCCCGTTTGAAAATTTGCCTTCATTCCTATGACCTAAAACTTTGAAATGACCTAAAACTTTTGACCTAAAACCTAAAACTTTTGGCAAATCCCTTTAACACCTTTTTAAGTGGATTTTTTTTTTTTTTTTTGGTAGATTTCTATATCTGAATTCCATGCTCCTACCTAAAACCATAAACTGCTCCAGAGATGACCTGCAGAGCTGCTAAATGACCTAACACTTTTGATCACCTCATTTAATCCCTTTCTGGGGACAGGGGGATTTCTAAATTTGCTGAAATACGTGTTTAATTATTTATTTAGTAGATAAATTATCTTGAATTTCATACTTCTACCTAAAACTGCTGCTGAGATATCGCAAAATGACCTAAAATTACTGATCACCCTATTTAAACCCCTTAGGGGGGAATTATAAGACAGCTGAAATACATGTTTAATTATTTTTTTGTATATTTCTTATATAGAATTTCAGGCTCGTAAGTAAAACTGCTGCTGAGATATGGAGAAATGACCTAAAACTCTCGACGCTGCCCCTTGCAGGAGGAATTTCTAAAATCACTGAAATACGTATTTAATTATTTTTTAGTAGCTTTGTTATCTCAAATTTCACGCTTTTACTGAAAACTGCTGTTTAGATATGGCAAAATGACCTAAAACTTTCGACCCCTCCACTTTAAACCCCTTAAGGGGAAATTTCTAAAATCTCTGAAATACATGTTTAATTATTTATTTGGTAGATTTGTTATTTTGAATACCATGCTCCTACCTAGAACAGTTGCTAAGATATGATGAAATGACCTGAAATTTTCAACCCGCCTTTAACCCTCTCAGGTGCAAATTTCTAAATTCACTGAAATACGTGTTTAATTATTTATTTAGTACATTTTGAATTTCATGCTCCTGACAAAAAAGGCTACTGAGATATGGCGAAATGACCTGAAACTTTCAACTCCCCAGGGTGAGAATTCTAAAATCGCTGAAATACGTGCTTAATTATTTATTTAGTAAATTTATTATCTTTAATTTCATGCTACTACCTAGAACGGCTGCTGAGATTTGGTGAAATGGCTTAAAACTTTCAACCCCAATTTAACTTTCTTAGGGAAGAATTTCTAAAATCGCTCAGATACGTGTTTAATTATTTATTTAGTAGGTCTTTTATCTTGAATTTCATGCTCCTACCTAAAACTGCTGCTGATATATAACAAAATGACCTAAAACTTTCAACTCCGCTTAGGGAGGAGGGGAAATTTTCAAAAATCCTTTCTTATTGCTTGCCTAGGTCATACCATATATCTACTGTCCAAATTTTGTGGTCCTAACTTTAGTCGTTTCAGGCCTGCATTGATGAGTCACTAAGTCAGTCAGTGAGTAGTTTCTCTCTTTATATATTAGTATAGATTTATGAGTACTTAAAATCATAAATCATATTGGGCTCATTTCATAAATGACAGTTATTAGGCTCATTTCATAAGCCATAAATTCTAATCACTTTCCTCAATATGACAGTTATTAGATTCAAATCACAAAATCAAATTAAATAATTGTATTTAGGCTATAAAATCTAAATACTTTTGCTGGTGCATTTGCACTGCATCTCAAGTGTTATCAAAAATGCAAACTTGATAAAGTACAAAAAAAAAAAAAAAAAAAAAAAAAAAATATTAATTAAATATTGTTTTATATTGGAAAAACTTAAATATTGTTTTTTATGTAAAATATGTAAAATTATATATATTATAGTGCCCACATATGAGAATTGCAGGGTCTTAGACCACACAAGTGAACTGGTTTATAACCTGAATTTATTGCAGGGATGCAGATAAATCTCAGTTTACAATAAGATGATGTTTACGACAAACACTCATTTATGAGACCAATTTAGGTCAATCGAAAATATCAAGCTTGACTACAGGAGTAGTGACACGCAGGGCTAAGTGATGGGGGAGTCATTACCCAATCCTTAGCAATGTGCATTGTTCAGAGTTGACCAATAGTTTGGAAGGGTGGGCGAGACCCGAGGCTGCCCCAGATCAATGAAGTTTTACTTCAAAGAGTGGTCAAATTATTTTAAAACTCCTGCTTCAACAGCTTGGATTTACACTACACAGAGACGGATTACCTATTAGGCGGAGTAGGCTGAAGCCTAGGGGCCCCAATACTAAGATTTTCTTTCTGGTTTTTACTTTCTTCTAACTTCAATAGAAGAAAGTATTGTAAACAAAATCTTTTTCTACTTCCAGTTTTCGATGAATTTACACATTTTAGGGGTCAGATATCCCCCAAAAACATGTTTATACAAAATGTCTGTTTGTCGCCATTGTACCGTCAAAAAGTGTATGAAGTTATGCATAGAATTGAACCAAATTTTTTGTGTATGTTTCTGGCTGTGGCAAGCAGGTTCTACTTCAATTTAAAAATTTCCGACAGAGGGGGGCGCTGTAATAGAGATGTCTGTGCTATTTTCATTATTGTACCATCAAAAAGTGTATGAAGTTATGCATAGAATTGATCCAAATTTTTTGTGTATGTTTTTGGCTATAACAAGCAGGTCCTCCTTGAATGTAAAAAAATTCTGCCAGAAAAGGGTGCTGTAACAGTGATTTTTGTGCCATTTTCATTATTGTACCATCAAAACCTGCATTAAGTTATGCATAGAATTGAACCAAATTTCTTGTGTATGTTTTTGGCTACGGCAAGCAGGTTCTCCTTGAAATTGGAAATATTCTGCTGGAAAGGGGTGCTGTGATAGCGATTTTTGTATAATTTTCTCGATTTTTCGTAGTTCTATTGTCCATTGGCGGCTTGTGCAGCGACGGGAACTCACGTCCTGCTAAGCCGGCTATTCGCAAACAGCTGATGTACAACAGAATAATGGAAAACTATTGATTTTAATAAATATCATGATTGAGATTAACTCATTTTTACTCTGATTAAGTTGACTGAAGCAGAAATTTAAGATGAAAATGAAAGTTGGTACAGTACAGTCCCCGGCCAAATTATTAGACACACCATAAGATTTTATAGAAAACGTTAATTATCAGGTGATACTGTATAGTTGTATTGTTTTTTACGAGATACAATGTATACAGTACAGAACCATTTATCCGGAATGCTTGGGGTCAGATGTATTCTGGATAACTGGTTTTTCCGGTTAACTGGTTGTGCATTAAAGCAGCATCCATTTCATAAGTTTTGTGGAATATGTGTGGTTGTGGTATTATTTCTGATTTTAAATTATTAGATTACTTGGATTAAAAATCAATGCAAGAAAGATCAAAAGTTAACCAGAGTTTAAAAGAAGGTCATTTATGGGAATCCCAATAGGAACAAAAATTCTTCTGTTTCCTCTGCATAAAAATTAAAACATCTAAAATACAACTAAATATGTTTTCTTTTCAAATACTAGATGTTGTCATCAAATTATACAATTGTTTCAAGCAAAGCCTATGTCAAACTGGCAGTGTATGACACCTTTTTCTGCAAAGATTCTGAAATCAGTCTATCAGAAATATCATTCCGGATAACTGGTTTCCAGATAAATGGTTCCATACTGTATTTACTATATTATTAATCACGTAAGTATCTGTAACACTAATAAAACATCGTCATTATAGAAAAAAATATGTATTTATTAACTCTTGAACAAAAATGAAGAAAATGTAATGAAAAGTTAATATTTTGTTGATCCATCTTTAGCCGCTATGAGAGCTTTAATTCTGCGCGGCATGCTATCAATGCAAGACTGTACTATCTTCTGCATTTGAGGATGATAATTCCACACATGAATGATCTGTTCCAGGAGCTGAGTTTTGTTTGTAATCACAACTTTAGCCACTTCTCTTTTCATGAGTTCCCACATGTTTTCAATTGGGTTCATATCGGGGCTATTACCCGGCTAATCCAACAGAGGGATACTTTGCTGCACTAAAAAAGCTTTAACATACCGTGCTGTGTGGCAGGGAGCACCATCTTGCATGAAAACGAATGGTTCCCCATTTGGAAACCATTCTTTGAGCTGCGGAATCAACTGATTTTGTAAGACGTCTTTGTACTGATCTTGCCTCATTGTACCTTTTACCACGTACAGACGTCCAGTAACCTTGCTGTTGATGACTGAACAAATCATGATTTTTGTAGGGTGTTTAACAGTCTGAACGACACAGTCAGGATGGAACTTTTTGCCAGGATGACGACGCACAAACTGAGCTTTATTCTGAAAAATTTCAAATGTGCTTTCATCACTGAAGCAAACTTGTCAAAAACAGAAAAAAAATACAAACATTTCTGCAGATCTTGCGTCATTGCATAGAAAATGATGTTGAATGTATGACTAGTGATGAAATTATATATTATAATAACTTACTGATCTCCAGGAGTCCACATCTTTAACACGCCACTGTTTGGCCCACTTCAGACGCTTTGCTGTCATTGCAGCTGTTAACACGGGCTTCCTGGTGGGGCGGCAGGCCTTAAAACATATTTCTGTTAATTTTCTGCGAACAGTGCGCTCAGAAACTTTCACGTTAGCATCTTTTTATAATTTTTGTGGTAGCGCATCTGTTTTTCACCCAATTTTCTTTAAACATCTTTGTGACCTTGGAATGAAAATGGGCTTTCTGCCACATCTTTGCTTTCGTTTTGGGCTCAAATCGTCCCCTGCCTCAATTTTCTTCTTTATGTGTCGTACACTAGCTTCAGAAACCTTCAATCTTCGTGATATTTCATGGTTTGAAAAACTTTTAGCATCCACGAGGGCTTTCACTTCAGCTTTTTTACGAGGTGACAGATCACCTGTTTTACACATGCTGAAAATGTTCCACGTGCTTATTTAAACACTGAACAGACAAAAAATAACTAACTACGTAGCATACAACTTTGAAACAAATAAACCAAGCCACAGAAACACGTCCTCAACTGTCGCACTAGCGAACGCCGGTTTGAACTGGCTACAATCGGTTTCCACTTGTTTACGTCCGTGTATCCATTGGTTCACATTGTGCTGCCATACGTTAAAACTAAATACCAATAGGAAGTATATAACAAATCTCCTGAATAAAAATTCATTAAATCTATGTTTAAATATAACACAACTGTATATAAACTTCGTCGAAAACATGTATTTTGTAAAAAAAACAATGGTGCGTCTAATAATTTGGCCAGGGACTGTATTGCACGAATAACATTGAAGCATTAACATCCGTAACTACTTTTTGAAATATTAAGATGTATGAGACAGATGACGGTATTAGATTTGGCACATCCAACTAGCTTCTTCATGTTGGGCAAATATTTAATGCAAAAGAGAAATGATGAGCAATATTCTTTTTTGCCTTAATTTATAGAATTTTGAAAGTTATTAACACATAGATTGTATTCCAAATGCTACACCACGTTTAATTTCTTTGAATGGCATTTTCTATTTTTTGATAAATAAATTACTTATCTATTTATAAAAAATTTTTGCCACGTTAGACCGGTTTTTCTCCTTTCCCGTGATGTTCCGTCTGGAAATTCAGTTTTCAAAAGCCAACTTTGACAGTATTTTCTGAATCTTTACCAAAAAGTGGAAAACGCCATTCAATTACATAGTTTCTGAATAAAAACACCTGCCAGCTGCATACGTTTCTGAACAAAAATGAATTCAGAAATGTGTTTTTTATGCTCCTTTTGATTTGAAAACAGTCTTAATATGCAATATGAAAATTACTCTAGTACAATTCATTGTTAAACTAAGAGAGTTCTTTTGAGGTTAGAGATTCTATATAAATGTTTATATGAAAATACATTAATTTGTTAATTTTTCACACTGTTAATTCATTCTAAAACAAAAGTATGCAAAGGATTAAAAATAATCTTTTAATTGTATTATACCCTTTGAATCAAAATAGATATGTGCTCAATTATCTCTTACATATATGATGATAGAAACATACTTCCAATTGCAAATGCTATACAAATCAAGTATAGTTTTTAGATATAGCATTTGTTCTAAAAAGGGCTATATACATATGAAATTTAATTTTTTATATGGTCTTTGGTTCCTAAAAAACTGTTGTCCTCTATCTAATAAAGACATTTCAAAGAATCCCATTCTTTTACGTCCAAACTTTCATAAAATTCAAAATATAATTCAGTAAATTTCATTTTTTATGTGCACTAAAAGTGTTTTTTTCGGTTTTTAGTGCTAGAAAACACTAAAATTACATAAAATTTATAATTTGGTAAGTGTTGGTCACAAAAATTCTTATTTTTATTTATGTCTTCAATATACAAAAAGCAACATTTTTGTAAATATAACTTATAAGACAACGGAACCGTAAAAAATTAAAATTTTGTAATTGAACTAGGAGGCTCTGCCCCTTACAAGCTACGCTCACCAACCCCCGTTCAGGCACACCAAAATCCAAAAAGCACGCTAATTTGATTGGCTTTAAAAATATTGAATTAAATTTAAAAAAAAAAACAGTAGCGATCTCTCTGTAAACGGGTTTCCATTCGTTTTCCTTGGATTGGGGATTTTTAAGGCCAAATCTGCTGCTGTTAAGAAATACAATGGCTGTTTTCGTATTTAATTAAAAAAATTAGTTAAACATTTGAAAATAAGCTAATGTAAAATGAATTAAGTAAACAGTGTCATTGTCTTCCAGTATTTTTTAACAGCACTATAAGATAGTTCTTTTAAATAATTCATTTTAAATGTATCGTTTCAAATCTGACGTAATTTACACCAAAGTTTTATTTCTCTTATTAATATTCACGTGAAAATACTTTTGTTGTTAGAAGGAAATATTACTTGCGCTTTCTTCGAATTCACGATAATAGTTGAAAAGATTATCTCAAAGTATCTCGCGCAAATATATTTTTCAGTTTAAATTCTTTTGCTATATTTTTTGCCATTTTAAATATGACGTAATTTCCTCAAATTACAAGTTCAGGGTTCATACAGAGTTGGGAAGAAAAAATCCAAGGAGTACCCAAAAAATCCAAGGAGTCCAAAAAATTTTAAGGATTTGCCATTTTTTTTTTTTTTTTTTTTTTTTGTCGATGTTGTTTTGCGCTGCATCGTTATGTGGTATGCACACTCCAATTTTTAATACCCAATTTGGAGAGAAAAACATTTCAAAAACAAATTTTACTCTGTCAGAATCTGATTGTTAGTGCTGAAATCGCACAGTATTCACAATATATTGCTTAATGATTTCGTAAGTTTAAATATAAAATCGACAATCTACTGGGGTGATTCTGAGTAAAAAAAAAATATTCTGAAATTCACAGCAAATTTTCTGTAAAGTTACACGAGAGAGGGGGAGGGGGAAATCAACTCCCGACACTAGCTATGCGTTTTCTCCGTGATTCTTTGACGATATTCGCGTTTTTTCGCGATCTTTTGACAAAATTTGTGGGGGTTTTCGCGAGCTTTTGACGAAATTTGTGTTTTTTTCACGATCTTTTTACGAAATTTGTCGATTTTTCGCGATCTTTACGAAATTTGTGGTTTTTTCGCGATTTTTTGACGAAATTTGCCGTTTTTCGCGATCTTTTGACGGAATTTGCCGTTTTTTCGCGATCTTTCGACGAAATTTTTGGGGTTTTCGCGACCTTTTGACGAAATTTGTGGTTTTTTCGCGATCTTTTGACGAAATTGTCAGGGATTTTGGCGATTATTTGACGAAATTTGTGGTTTTTTTCGCGATCTTTTGACGAAATTGTCAGGGATTTTGGCGATTATTTGACGAAATTTGCGTTTTTTCGCGATTATTTGACGCAATTGGCGATTTTTCTGCAAACGATGCACAAATATTTTTTTCGGCGACCATATGTCCGAATTTTTGGATTGGTGACCGATTTTTTAAAATTTTCAGAAATGAATGCCTTACATTTTCGGAAAATTCGGATTAGAATCACCCCTAGGTCATATAAATAGAGATTAGTCAAACCCCAAACACTTATTATGTATATCACATACATGATACATCTGAAAGAAAATTTTAAAAGGCAAAAAAAAAAAGAATGCTAAATGCAACATACAAGAAAAAATATAACAAGTTTTGAATTTATTCTTTTAGAACAGCTGTGATCGCTTTCTTTGAAGGTGAAATTTTGACGAATTCGCATTTTTTTCGCGATCTTATGATGAAATTTGCGTTTTTTTTTTCGCGATCTTCTGGGGGAAATCGCGTTTCTTTCGCGATCTACTGAGAGAAATTCGCTTTTTTTTCGAGACCTTCTTGGAAAATTCGCTTTTTTCGCGATCTTTTAATGGAATTCGCGTTTTATTTAACGAATTGTTTAACGCGATTGTTTAACGAATCTGGCGTTTTTTTCGCGATCTTTTGGTGGAAACCGCGTGTTTTTCATGATCCTTTGACGAAATTCGCGTGTATTTCGCGATCCTTTGACGAAATTTGCGTGTTATTGCGATCCTTTGACGAAATGCGAGTGTTTTTCGCGATCCTTTGAGGAAATTCGCGTGGTTTTCGCGTTCCTTTGATGAAATTCGCGTGGTTTTCGCGTTCCTTTGATGAAATTCGCGTGTTTTTTGCATTCCTTAGAGAAAATTCGCGTGTTTTTCGCGATCTTTTGAGGAAATTCGCGTGTTTTTCGCGATCTTTTGAGGAAATTCGCGTGGTTTTCGCGTTCCTTTGATGAAATTCGCGTGGTTTTCGCGTTCCTTTGATGAAATTCGCGTGTTTTTCGCATTCCTTAGAGAAAATTCGCGTGTTTTTCGCGATCTTTTGAGGAAATTCGCGTGTTTTTCGCGATCTTTTGAGGAAATTCGCGTGTTTTTCGCGATCTTTTGAGGAAATTCACGTATTTTTCGCGATCTTCTGGGGAAATTCACGTGTTTAACGCGATTTTCTAATGGAATTCGCGTTTTATTTCGATCATTTGACGAAACGAACGTTTTCGCGATATTTTGAGGAAATCTGCTTTTTTTCTCGATCTTTAAGGAAATTCGCGTGTTTTTCGCGATTTTTTGAGGAAATTCACGTGTTTTTCGCGATCTTTTGAGGAAATCCGTTTTTTTTCTCGATCTTTAACGGAATTCGCGTTTTTTCGTGATCATTTGAGCAAATTTGCGTTTTTTCGCTGTCTTTTAAGAAATTCGCGTTTTTTCACGATCCTTTGACAAAATTTAAGAATTTTTTCCGCGATCGATTGACGGTATTTTTTGGAACATATTTGCGAAAAACGCGATTTTTCCGAGATTCTTGGCTAAATGCCAAACTTCGATAAAATTTAAAATAAAAGTCGGCTAAAAGTGTCGAAAAACGGACTTTACGGACCTAATAATTGAAAAACGGACCTAGTGGGAGCTCTGCTATTAACATTACCCTACCCAATCAATGATGTGCTTCAGATGAATGACGTGCATAAAGGATTTACCGTGCGTTTTTCAATCACAATTTTTTTCTCCCTCGGCAGCAATTATCGCTTGCGTCCGAAGCCGCAATAGAATATAAGGAGTTTCTAAGTAGTTGTTTGCTTATCTAAGTAGTTCTAAGTACTACTTGGGAACGTTTTCATTTCTAAGGAGTTTCCAAGGAGTCTAAGGAGTCTGTGCGAACCCTGAAGTTTTAACGCATAATAATGATCTTTTTTATTTTAAAATTTTGTTTCTGTTTTAAAATGAGTAAATATGGTTCGGCACAGATGTCACTGCCGCAATTTTTTTCTGACGCCAATTTCATATACGCAACGGGTACTTAACTGGTGCTAAAGTGTCGTTATTTTGCTTGATATGGTAGCCTGGATGTTGTTGTTTATGCTATTGATGCTTTCGCCAAATTGGCGTCGGGAAAAAAATTGCGACAATATATGACATCTGTGCCTATGGTTCTTATGACGTAATTTTCCTGCTTTTAACATGTAATCATTTAATTCTAATTTTAAAGTTTTTCTGTTTGTAATAGTCACGTGTAAATAAATTTTTAATTTGAAGTAAACATTATTGTTTGCGCTGTTTATACAACTGGCAACAGTTTAAATTAATAACATTTTCTAAAATTTGTAAAAAATATCTCTCGAAATGCTGAAAATTGGAATTTAAAATTGAAATAAAACCTCAAAAAATGAGTCAAATAAGAAAAATAAATGCAATCTGCATACCGGGAACTTATAACATATAAAATGATCTAAAAATGATTAAATTCTCATGTATAGTTTTTGCTCCAATAAAATCTTTTTAATGGAACGATTTTGTCCAACTTTAACATTAAATATCTCTTAAAATAATTCTTTGATTTGAAAACTGTCTTCATAAGCGTGTTTATCAAACATTTCTCTTCAATACCACCAATTTTCATATTTTGTATGCAACAGTTTTTTTAATATTAACGATGAAAGTCCATGCTTAAGCATTCAAATTGGATGCCGATCTACCCGGAATATCTACGCAGATTCTCATTGGTCCATTTCCAAATCAAAACTTTTTCTTCTATATATAAAAAAAAGTTTTGATTTGGAAATGGACCAATGAAAATATGCGTAGATATTCCGGGTAGATCGGCATCCAATTTGAATGCTTAAGCATGGACTTTAATCGTTAATATTAAAAAAACTGTTGCATACAAAAATATGAAAATCGGTGGTATTACCATAGCAAACGCGGCAGCGTTAAGCTATAATATGATTAAGAAATAGGAAATGCAAACGACTTTCTTAAATTTCTGGCAAACCAGTTGACATACGACTATATACGTTCTATCTTTCAAAAGAAAAATCATTGTCGTATGTCAACTGGTTTGCCAGAAATTTAAGAAAGTCGTTTGCATTTCCTATTTCTTAATCATATTATAGCTTAACGCTGCCGCGTTTGCTATGGTAATACCACCGATTTTCATATTTTTGTATGCAACAGTTTTTTTAATATTAACGATTAAAGTCCATGCTTAAGCATTCAAATTGGATGCCGATCTACCCGGAATATCTACGCAGATTTTCATTGGTTCATTTCCAAATCAAAACTTTTTTTTATATATAGAAGGATATGTATACAACCCCTTGTAAAACAAATGCCATATGTAAAAGCTGTACTTATTTTCTATACATTTTGACTGTTTCTATTAGTGGTTTATGAGATAATTAAGCAGACATGCATATTGAATCATTGGGTATAAATCTCTATGAAAGAGGGGAATTGGTCCCACAAAAAAGTCAAGCTTACAGGCCCGGTGGTAGTTAATCCGCGAGGTCACTACAGGATACTACGGAATACATTGTGCATAGCATTTATTGTTCATTTACAGGGGCCCGTAAAAGCAGTCAGTTACAGAACTGTCTCTGAGCGCTGGAAGTGTGTTTTCAGTTGTGGTATGCATTTTTAAATTTAACTGATTTTTTTTGCAAATTACTTGGTGTACATAAATACTATCAGGGATATGTTTAGGAAAATTTTAGGTCCTTTAAAGGACCCTTCACAAAATAATTTATCTTAAAACAGGACCCTCCACAAAACATTTTATCCCAAAACAGGACCCTTCACAAAACATATTTTATCCCAAAACAGGACCCTTCACAAAATTATTTGTCTCTTAAACAGACCTTTCATAGAATTTTTTCACCTTCAAATTGAACTTTTCACAAATTTAGTCATTTAAAAATAAAATCTGGCCTGTAAAAAGCAGTTGAACTCACAAAAGAGCATATTACTTAGCTTTTTATATATGAAGGATAGAACATGAAGACATCGATAATTTAAAATTCATAAAATTATGACTAAAATTTCCACAAACATAAGAAAAACTTCACAATTTCACAAAAACAGGACCCTGTGAGAAAAGTCTTGACAGACCCTTGACTATATATCATATAAAGGGGTTCCTAAAAGAATGTGAGTACATTTTCGTTTATTGGCTAGAAATTGCTGAAGGGGAATTTTCAACCGTGTTATGTGTTTCCTAACTGAACTAAATTTTAGCATACTAAGTACAGTATGGGACCCATTATTCAGAAACTCTGTATCCGTAATGCTCTGAAAACCAAAATGCAAAATGATAACCGAAAAATAATTTGTTTCAATTAAAAAAATGTAAAAGCTAAAGATGTATTTTACATCAAACATGAGATACAGCAGACAGATATACACTCATCCATGAATGATATAATTTGTAGTCATCTGCAATATTTTTTTATGATGTGAATGAACTTGAATTTGAAGACTATAAAATTTCCAAGGAGAAGGAAATTATTACAGATGTGCTGGACTAAGCTAAAGGACTTTAATGTTTAATTATTGGATCAAGAGTCAGTGGAAGATTGCCTAATTTCTGATGAAAACATACTCCTGTAAGTCATCAGATGCCTGGCAGTGAGATTTGTGACATAATGACAAATGATGTGTCTAATGAAAGTGATGATAATGACCAGCAGAATGATGTGGGTAAAAAATAAAATAAAAATCAAATGAGCTACTGATATTTTTTAACTGAACAACTGACTTGTGGAATTAATAAAAGATGCTACTTCCATGAACAGCCAGTCATGTCTGTATACAGGATACAGGAACAATTAATGCAAGAGACACACTATATGCAAACAGACATAATAAAAAAGTTCTAAAAATCCAAATGAAAGGGTTCTGCTTTCAAGTCTTTATGTTAATGTAATTTAATTTTAATTTTAATTTTTTTTTTTTTTTTTTTTTTTTTGTGTAAATAAGTTATTAAATTGACAAATTTGTAATTATGTATATTTACATATATTATTCATGTTTTAGACATTTCATACCGTGATTTTGTACTATACTCATAATATTTAAAGTAAAGTGTTCTGAATTACGGAAAAATCCTTTATCCAGAATATCTCAGGTCCCAAGCATTCTGGATAACAGATCTTATACTGTACCATCTATATATACAAATATATAGATCTTATACAGGGCTGCACAAAAGAATTCAGATATTTTTCCAACTACAGATGGTAATTATAGAAATTGGGTTTTCAAATGTGCTATGTTTTTACCAAATTGTATACTTAGATATTATATTTCCTGTTAACAGTGAAGTTTTATTATAGTATTCTGATTATGAATGTGTTGGAAAGTATTTCATAATCTATGCTTGATGCCTAATTTTTCTTTCTTGTTAATTTATTAATCATATCTTACAGTTTTTCTAACAGATAAGGATCAATGAATAACATCAAACTCCATAAGCTGATACAATTTGAGCCTATACACTGGAAGAAGATCAAAGTCCAAATTTTATGAATATCAGTTGATAAATTATAAATGCTTATCTATACTAATATTATAAAGAGGAAAAAATTGTTTATTTGTCGGAGATAAGCTCAGGAACTACCGAACCGATTCCAAAAGTAATGGTATCAAAATGATGGTGTTCGCCCAACTTAGAACATAGGCTATATTTTATGTCGGTGCCACTACCCCAAAGGTGGTGCATATTGCACTGCGCATTTGTATGTAACTTTCTACTGTGTTTAATTTCGACTATTTCGATTAACAACATGTTTTTATACACAGTTAAAAGAAATTACTTCTATTCTCGAAGTTTTAATTTTAATTCATACTGTACTGCAGCCTTATTATTTTTTTTTATGAAACTATTTTGTAGACGACAGTTGAAGATTTTCAAATTAAACTAATCAAACTTATTTACAAGGCTCTCATTGATCACTTTATTGGCTACCACCATTTCCAAACAATAATCTTCCTGGTACATTTATCTTGAAAATGTTTTAAAAATTTATCTGATGTTTACTGTACGGAAATAATGGTAGCCAAAGAAGTCACTGCTGAGAAACGTATATTTACGATGTAACAGCAATGCCTTAGCTATTTAGTTAATTTAAGATTAAAAAAAAAAAAAAAAAAAAAGCACAATAGTTTGACAAGTTGAAGAAAATCATTGGCCATTTTACAAAAAAAAAACAAAAACAAAAAAAAAACAAGAAAACGAAATTTTGAAGTTTTGTTTTGGGGAAACTTAACATGCATCAATACAGATTAAAAAAGAATAATAAGAACCGGATTCACGCATAATCCATATCAGTCCATGGTGACAAAATTTAGATGGAGGTGGGGGTACGTATTGTTTTTGAGATTTTGAAAATATGGCAAATCTCGAATGCAGAATTGATAAGCCTTTTCCTTCAAAACGAGAGAAAAAATCCGTGTTCCTTAGGACCTGATTATCTCCTATGCAAATTACACCACTTTTTTCGAAAAGTATTTTTCAGCATTAAACATTTAATCGTAGAATTTTGGGATTAAATAGGGCAAAACATATTTTTCGAAAATTTTAATGCGAGTTTGCTTAGGCCGTAATAAGGCTCTGCCATTTCCCCCCCGCCACAATCCGATATCAATCTGGAGTTACTCCACTCAACTTTCCGAACAGTCTATAGAAATACTGTGAGTTCAAAACGGTATAAAAATGAATAAAATCTTAGATCCTAATTTTATAAAAAGGAGAAACATTTCCACTAGTGATAAAGACCTTGAGTTTTAAAGAAAACGTGCACTTTCATTCTTAAAGATTGAATATTTTTATAATGACATAATTTGCATTTCGCCTGTGCTGAAATAAGGCCTATAAATAAAAAAATAATAATACGGAAAAATAGGATTTTACTAAATTAAGTCATATTCTTGTAGGCTCAGACTGACCCGTCGGGTAACCGACCTGTGAGGCGGTGCGCCCTAAACCAGATAAAGCTGCGCCCTTCCCAGGCAATAGTCACAAAAATTATTACAAGCTTTAGATTTGAACAGTCTTAAATTATTTAATAATTTTTAAAAAAATACTTTTTGAAGCATTTTTTTATTAATGATTTTTGTTTCTCTTTCCAAAGTAGATGAATTGCATTTTTTTCTTGAAAATTTCTTTGTTTCAGAGGGCCATTTAAATCTTTAAAAATCTAATGTCTAATGTATATTCTGAAATTCTGCCGTTACCAATGGCATGATCAGCCCCAAGAATTTTCAGCCAATTTGAAGGTTTTTTTGCGCCTTTTCGATTATACTAAGTTGCTAGAGTTTACAGAACATTCTGCATAAGAGGAAAATATGTCATGCACAGAGCTTTAGACCGTATTTACTGTATAAAAATCTATTTTAAAGATATTTGGCTTTAAAATCAAATATTTGCACCTTCTTAATATTACTAGCAGCATTAAGACGTTTTATCCTCCCGCTGCAAAAAAAAATTAAAATAGGTTTAATTAATCATAACATTCTAATTTAGCACTAGAATTCTGTATACTTAAAATCATACACTAGTCATTCTCAAGCTAATGTTAAACCAATGGCGTTCTTTACAAATTGTTCATTTACATTTCAGTTTTTTTTCACCCATAGCGTACAGGACGTCGATGTCTAAACGGTTATTTTACTGTTTCGATTTTCTTTTTTTCTGTAAAGACTCTTTCAATTTCGGATCCAGTTCTGAAATTGAAAGCATCTACAGAAAGAAAAACTGGAATGCTAATGAATATTGTTGGTTTCCACTATCAAGGTGGTAAAATAATGAGTTTCTAAAATGTTGCGCTCTCCAAAAATCAAAGGTCTGCTTATTTCACAGTCACCAAGACCGACCCTGCATTCAGTAGCGGCTCTTCAGAGTTTCACAATCATTTTTCTACCAGAATATTGGTATATAAAATTTGATCTATTTTATTCGTAGGATTTTCTACGATTAAAGAAGGGGAATTTTTTTTATCTGAAATTACTGGTAGTAAAGTGATTGTGAACCCATTATGGAGACGACACTGTCTACGTGGTGAAACGTTGTTGTATAGATATAAGCTGAATGTGAGCAATAAAAATAATTTATATTGAGATATAAGAGAAAATGTCGCAGAATGGTTGATAAGAAGTTTAGATACCAAAACATTCGGCCAAATTCTTCGAAAATTAATGACAGATTTATAACGTTTCTGCCGATATCATCAAAAACACACCAAATCGTGCTCTGGTAATCTGAAAACGAGAGTAATATCTAATAGACACGAATACATATTGAATCATTGTAAAAATTGTGAGACTTGATTCAAAGTATTTGAAAATGTAAAATATACCATTATTTTCATTTATTTTTATTGTGATTACAATGCTTTCCTATTTCCTTCCTTGCATTGCATGTGTATGGAATGTAAAAACTGGAATCTTAATATATAAGGGTGTCAATCATGGTTCTCGCTGCCGATCGCTACTGCGCTAAAATGTTTCACAAGGCGAGAAAACTAAAGATCAAAATGGCTAAATTGCAAGAGAATTTTTTTTTTTTTTTTGTTCTTGCTTTGGCGAAACTCTCAATGATGTTATTGTACGATTAGACCTTTTCCGTGTAACTCATTATTTGTGGGGCCCCACCAGTGGCTGAGAGGTTCTGTTCTCGAAGCTGGTAGACGGGAGGTGCTGGGTTCGAACCCAACCGCGCCCGTCGGCCTAATCGTTCGGAGTTTTCGTGGTTTTCTTCGAACCTTGGTTTTCCAAGCGTTAATACGGGTTAGGCTCCCTTAGAAAAACCCCCACGAAGGGCACTCCCCCCCTGGCCTATATCCCTCACGCAGATAATTGGCCGTCACAAATACAACCATTATTTGTGATTTGATATTCTTAGTGTTTTACGACAAATCTATTACTAACATTATTTGAATTTGGCTAGTTTTTCTTTAGCGAATAGCCAAATTACTCAGATTAGTCAAAAGCCAGCGAGAGCCCAGGTGTGAACTTTTATCGTTGTTCATTGGCTAATTTTCTAAACCATTAGCTGTAGAATTATAGTTCCAATAGTAAAAAAGTTTCAAAGTTATTTTTTATGCTCTTAAAAGTAATTTATGTCAAAATAGTTATTTTTTAAAAGTTACGAGCTTTACGTTTTTATTCCGTTCCTCGGCTCTATACATTAATTTTAGAAAAATCTACTCCGTACTTTAATAGGTAAAACAATACATTTTTTTATACGACCAAAACTTCCCGAGTTATGTTACTTTGAATTTTAGTATTTTCTGACTCTAAAAACAGAAAAACGTGATTCAACAATGTGTAAAAAAAAATAAATAATAAATCTTGAAATATTATTTTTTTTATTAGTATTCTACAACGATTCGAAACCCTTAAAAAGAAAAACAGATATTAAGAGCGGCAGATTGTACTGGCCCATTGGCGCATTTAAAACAAAAATCCCACCTTATTCACAGAACATATTGGTAGGTACTCCTTACTTATAGAATAATTTATTTCGTTATTCATTATTTATTTTTAATTATTTTTATTTAACTAAACTCAACTAAAAGTAAGTAAGACTTTCAAATAAAAGTAAGATTTTAAATCGAATTAAGAATAGTATATAAATTTCAAACATCAAAACAAAAATGCGCAGAACTTTTCCGGGTGACAATAGGGCGCACAAATTTTACTTGCTCCAGGGCGCTAAATATGTAGCTACGCCACTGGTCTAAAATATCCATTGAGATAAAGTAGATACTTTATTTCAATCTTTTAGCTGAATAAACAAACCCACACACTATAAATGACTCACTCAACAGATGACCAGTTCATCAGATCCTGAGTGTATAGAAGGCAATGAAGAAGAAGACGTCTCTCTTCCAATATTGCTTAAAGAGTTGTTAGATCGCGAAATAGATATAACTGTGGATGTCCAGATGTATATCAATTTTGATAAGCATGCTACCACATAACTAGATGCAACGACCTCTGAAATTGTAAAAGAGATAAATGAGAAAAAGGCAGAAATTCTTTCAGACTCTGAGAACGAAAGTAATATAGAGCTGGAGCAAAACAATCCTCCGATTAAAACCGAAGCACTCCATTGCATTGAAATGGTTAGAAATTATCTAACCTGTATTTATGAAACAACGGATATTGATTACAATTCATTCTAAAATATTGAAAAAAGAATTGTAGGAAGCACATCTAGAGATAAGCAAACCGAAATTCACAATACTTCATGTAACAATAAAAAAGTAAGTCATCAGAAATCTGATTTTTATTCGTTTCTTTTTTTTTTTTTTTTTGTTTAATAATAATGTTTTATTGCATAACATGCCAGAACAGTTATGAATTTAAAATTGTCTTAAATTAAAAATACAGCTTTTTATAAACATATTTTTCTCCAACTCCGGTTACCGCGACACTCTGCTTATGACGACACTTTTTTATGGTCATGAGAGTGTCAGGATAACGAGGTTCGACTGTATATATATATATATATATACATTTTTTTTTTTTTTTAAAGCCAGTTTTTCAAATCTATACCTGTAAAATAAAATCAACAATTTGTTTTTTGATGTGTGACTTGTGATTTGTTAGGGTGATGCAGAGCGAAATAAGTCCTGATAATGAAAATTTAACATATACTCTGGAAGATAAATGAATCTCTATAGTAATAGCCTAAGTCATGTGACTGTCATCAACAGTTCTGGGCTGGCCTCTTCTCTTTTTATATGCCAAGCGGTCATTTTACTACTTTAATGTTAACCAGGTGCAGGTGATAAATCGCAAAATATTGTCCCATCGCCATCATTTCATCTATATTATAACATTACAATTCAAGTTACTATCATAAACAATTACGGACTGACCCCTTCGCTTTTCATATGCAAGACGACCATTTTTAATCAAAATTATTTTTTCGAACAAAACTACATAAAAGTTGGCATGATTACAAAGAATTCTTTTAACTAGACGAGCGCGCGCAAATCTCGCCAATCAGTTTTTAACTCGCCAGTTAGAATTTTTAGTTTTTCGTGAGGTAAATTAAAACAATGCTTTGATGTTGAAATTAAATATCATGGTTTATGGTATTATTTATTATTTTTATCTTTTATTTTCTTATTTAAAAAAAAAAAAAAAAGTGAAAGTCACAAATTTTAAATGTTTCAGTTTTAAATCAAAATTATGTATTGAAAATAAAATGAGTGAAAGGATTATGTTTTAAATCGAATTAATGAAATACGAAAAAAATGCTATGGGAACAATGTTTGGTGATTTATCACGTGCTCCCGGCTAACATAAAAATATCAAGTTCTTGATTTCTCTATCAGAATCTACTGATTTGGTGAAGGATTGAGCAAATAAATTAAATTATGACTAAAAGTAACAAGATACAACGTTTAGCATACATTTAAGGAAGACCAAACTGGTTACCAAGGGCGGCTAGTATATACGAGGACATATATATTCAGTAAATGTTCATCAGTGGTGCAGCAAAAGGGGGGGGGGGCTAAAACCCCCCTCCCAGAACCAAGACAAAAATACAGAAATTTCCATTTTTTTTATGAATCAAATAATTTAAAACAAAACTAAAGTTAGAATTATATTTATTTTATTCGAAATTCGCCACTTTATGAAATCAAATCCTGCTCAAAAGTTTGATTTGTTTGATCGGCAGTAATGTATTTCATTTTAAAAATAGGGAAAACATATGGTAACAGATATCGGCTTTAAACGAAAACTGGTCACTCATTTCGAGGACAGCATTCCTTCGCACTATTGGAAATCAGCCGTAGGCTAAAAGGAATTGTCATTTCCTGTCTTTGTGAATGCCGCCTTGAGTTCTTCAAAGCTGCACCATTGGGAGTCGTAATTAATTGCATCTGTTTCTTGCTCTTCTTTTGGAAACGGGACTGGACTCTCGAATTCCAGGAAAAACACAAAATGCATGCTTTGAAGAGTAGACTCCACACATATTCTGTTATCAGTTGCTGTTGTGCTAAGGTATTAGTTTGATATTAAATCCTCTTCAGAGAAGAAAATTATGAAAAAGATGGTAAGAAAACATTTTTTTAAGTCTTTGACTTCCTCCAAGCTTTCATTAATTCAGATATGTTTGGAAAGTATATAATTCTTTTATATTTATGTTTCTGGAAAGATATAAACGCGCACGCTTTACAAGGGCGCCCATATGGGGGGGGGGGGAGGGCAAGGAGGGGCTTAACCCCCCCCCCTAGATTTTTTATAATTCAATTGCAAGATATGAAAATTTTGACTATTTCTTGTAAAGACAAAGCAGAATAAAACCTGCATCGACAAGATCAGAAGGCACCGGGACAATTTTGCGTTTTAGATGGGTTTCCGTCTTAGCAGGTATAATTACTGGGAATTCATTTTGTCACACCACGATTTTTTTTTTCCTTTTAAAGCTGGATTCTGTTTTCATGAGTTTTTAATTAGTGCTTTCGAATAGGGTGCTTCTTACAAAAAGAAAAAACACAAGATGGGAAACAAATTCCATTTTAGACAATATTTATCTTAGTAGGTGTTACTGTGTGGGTTTTTTTCCTACAAGACAATAACAGTTTTTCTGCATAAGCTAGGATTTCGTTGTAGACAGGATCCATTTTCACAAGTAAAACTGATTCTGCGTAAACAAAACGCTGAGAAATTAGAGACAGATTTAGCAATAATCGGTCATCAATCTGAAAATTCAAACATAAAGCATTTCACTGAAGAATATCGCAAATTTTGACAAATGGTCGCCAAAAAAAAATCCATTTCGTCAATAGTTTGCAGAAAAAATCACCAATTTCGTCAAAGGATCGCGGAAAAGGTAGGAATTTTGTCAACAGATCGCGAAAAAAAGCAAATTTCGTCAAAAGATTAAAAAAAAACGAATTTCATTCAATAATCACGGGAAAAAGGCAATATTAGTCAAAGAATTGCAAATTTTGTCAAAGGATTGCAAAAGACGCGAATTTCGTTCAACAATCATGGAAAAAACGAGCAATTAGTTAAAGAATAGCAGGAAAAATGCAAATTTCATCAAAGAATCATGGGAAAAAAACGCAATTTTCATCACAGAATGATGGAAAAAACACAAATTTCGTCAAAGAATCGCAAAAAAAAAAAAAAAAAAAATTTCTTCATAGGTTCGCGATAAAATCTCAAATTTCTGCAAAAAGTCGCAGGAAAACACTCAAATTTTGTCAAAAGATCACGGAAAAACGCAAATTTTGTGAAAGAATCGCAAAAAACGCAAATTTTGTTCAACAATCAAAAAGAAAATGCGAATTTCGTCAAAGAATTGCGGAAAAAAAACGCAAATTTCGTTCAAGTATCATAGGAAACGTGAATTTCGTCAAAGAATCGTGGAAAAAATGCAAATTTAATCAAAAGATCGCGAAAAAATGCAAATTTCGTCAAAAGATCGCGAAAAAATGTAAAGTATCTTAAATATTTACTAACATGTATGGTAGCTTTGGAGGAAGTTGAGATTTTTCTCAGCCCCGCCCCCCCCCCTAAAATTAATCATATGGGTGCTCTTGATGCTTTACATCTCGGGTATATTGTCCTTTTGTTAATGCTGTTCTCAAATCCAAAGGGATTTTCAGACACTTTTTTTAATTAATTCTTATTCAGAAGCGCATGAAATAGGCAGATTTTGTCATTCAAAAACTATGTAACTGAAAGACGTTTTCCATTCTTTGATAAACGCAAAAGATCTTTCAGAAGATATTGTCACAGTGGATGTTTTGTACCGAATTTACGACATGATAGCGACAAAAAGGCGAAAAAACCGGTCGTAACGCGATCAAAATCACTTATAACTCAATAACTAATTCACTGGCACAGTGAAGGGGGTGGGGGCGGGGGACTGAGGGTTGAAACCTCTCCCAGAGCTACAAAAATTACTATAATTGCCGCTTATATGAATCACTAGTTAATTCATATAAGCGGCAGTCAAAATTAATATTAACATTTTTTGGCTTATTTGGAATCTGTGACTTTGCTGAATGAAATTAAATTCAACAAAGTGATCCAATTAAACGGCGAATATTGTATTTAAAACAATGAAAGCGTATATTACATACATTGGTTAAGTGAGAACTAGTCATTTGTTTTGAAAAAGGTCAGTGATCACATTTTCGAGATGTCTTATGCTAAGAGAATGATCATTTTCTGCCATAGAGATGCTTTGAGTTTAAGTATTATACAGTATACAGTTTTTTAATTGCATTTCTGTCTTTGCTCCGTTCAAAACGATAATGGACCATCGATTTCCAGACAAAAACATAAAATATACGCTTTATAGGTCTCTTTCAGTTTCAAACTTCTTGTTAGAAGTCCGTACAGGCCGAAATTTCAGCACCCGAGCGCGAACCGATCCATAGAAAAGAATTTCGACCCGGTATAAAAAGCAAAAATTTCAGCCCGAGCCCGGTCCGGCCCGTTTTTCCATTTTTTCCACAAAAAAATTATTGGCTAGGTATAAAATCTAAAATTTCAGCCTGGCTCATACAAAAACTTAATAAGTTCTATCCTGCCTGGCTGAATTTCTACAAAATAGAGATTTTTACGCCATTACGATTAAAAATTGTCTTGTAAGAGGAGTTCTGACAAAAAAAATACTTATTTTAGCTTTTTTCATGTTTGTATTCTCCATTTTTAAAAAAATGACTTGGGCTGCAATATTTATTTTGTTATCTTGAAATTCACAGCAAATTTTCTGAAAGATTACAGCAGAGGGGGAAATTCCCTCCCGGCATTAACTATGTGTTTTTTCCGCGGCCCTTTAACGAAATTCATGTTTTTTCCACGTTCCTTTGACGAAATTTGCATTTTTCTGCGATCCTTTGACGAAATTTGCGGTTTTTTTCGTGACCCTTTGACGAAATTTGAGGGGTTTTTTCGCGATCATTTCATGAAATTTGCGTTTTTTTTCTGCAATACATTGATGGAATTTGCTTTTTTTTCGTGATCTTTTAACGAAATTTACGGGCTTTTTTCGCAATCCGTTGATGAAAATTTCGTTTTTTCCGCGATCCATTGACGAAATTTGCGTTTTTTCTGCTATCTTTTGATGAAATTTGCATTTTTATGCGATCTTTAGACGAAATTTACGTTTTCCACAGTCCTTTGACAAAATTTGCGTTTTCTCGATCTTTCGGTGGAATTTGTGTTTCTTGCGGTCTTTTGACGAAATTTGCGTTTTTTCATGATCTTTAGACGAAATTAGTGTTTTTTCGCGATCATTTGGCGAAATTCGCGTTTTCTCCACGTTCCTTTGACGATCTATTTCTGCGAACGATTGATGAAATTGATTTTTTTACGGTGGCCATTTGTCAAAATCCACGATATTTTTATGTCCGAGTTTTCGGAATGATGACCATTTTTTTAAAAAATTTTCTGAAAATTCAGAACAGAATCACCCCTGGCTATATCGTAAAATTTTCTAAGATGGAATCACATAGGAGAGCAGAAATGTTCATTATAGAAAAGTTCCCTTCTTAGCAGGTACACCGTCTGTTGTAAACGTATTATATGCACCGTCTGTATTATATTCTTTTCACACGTATTATTATATTAATTTTGTATGGATCAACACATTTTTTCCGTTTAAGACAGGATTTCGTCACATGCTGATTCTTTTTCAAACGTTATATATTTTTTTTATTGCCTAGAAATTGTTATCGTCTATAACATTTATTGCCTAGAAAATGACAATTCTGTAAAAATAATAAATTGAAAATTTTAATTGTAGAACAATGGAAATTAAAAAAACAATTGCAAGACTTACCCTATACTACGTATCATGGGTAAGTAAAATATATGCAAGTTTTGAAAAAGTTGTTGGGCTGGGCGAAATTTTACTAATTTTTGCACGCATATATAATAATGCCAACTATATCCTAAAATTCAGCATTGCTTGGACGCGGATGATATTAAATTTCACCAATTCTCGTAGTATTGTTACATCTGACACAATGCAAGGTGTGTCTATTGAAAATTTTGCTAAAATTGTTTTATTAATTTTTAAGTTAAGAACAAGAATTCAGGATTGTCTTGGAGTGAAATCCCGTGTGTATTTTTGACTGAACAATGGGTTCCTGATTTTGCGTACAAAAATTGTTTGCTCTTCCATTTCTTAACGTTTTCCTTATCATTTTTTAAACACTTTATATAAATCTAACATAGTAGTAGTATAGTTATTTCATTGGTGTATTTTATGTTTTGCAACTGTAGTATTGTAAACGCTGTTTAAATGAATCACAGCCAACGTAACAAGTGATTCTACTAACCATGAAAAAAAGCATTCATTAACTAGACTGATTCAATTAACCGGCGATTCAAGTAACCGGCGATCACCATTATCAACATCTCAACCCCCCTCCCAGAGCGGATTTCTGGCTGTGCCACTGTGTTCATTAACTCAAACTCTCAGGGATTGAAAAACAGTATGGATTATCTAACACTAGAAAAGAAATTGCATTTTTTTCATATCACAAATTATTTATTATACAGTAGAAGATCTTTATAACGCAAACCTAAAAACGCAAGGTTGTGCGATATATAGAATTTTGCGTTATATGGATCACATTTCACTCATCATTAAATTTATCTTATAAACATGACTAATATCCAAATATATCAAAATACATTAGAGTATCTTTATACTGCATTCCTTGTTACCAGGAGTTAATAAATTTTTGCATAATATAGATCATTCCACACAATATTAAATTTACTTTAGAAACATGGTTCAATCCAAATATACCTGTATAAAATCATTCATTACATTACTCATTTTCAGAAATGTTTATTGTAATAATAGCAATTTTTTTATTAAAAAGTTTTGAATTAAGGATAGAAAGTTGAATTAATGTATAAAATTTAGTTTTCTAAAAAGTAACAATTTTTTATAGTGGAAATGCTAAACTGCAAAATTCATTGTTTACCTGAGAAGTTGTGCGTTATATGGAGAATTGCGTTATATAGAATTGCGTTATAAAGATCTTCTACTGTATTTTTATAGATAACAGATATGTAAAAAAAAAATTCAATCCCTCAATGTCTAAACAACCAGTGATGAATAGGATCTGTTAACATGCTCATTTAGAATCTAATATTATTAATGGCCTCTCTAAATGGAGCAAGATTAGAAATAGTAAAATTGTATAAGCATTTTATAGCTAATAAAATCATGCCAAGAGATTACTCTGGTGAAGATGTATGTCTTCCATGTATTAATCTGTATACATGAGAGAGTAAAGCAAACAGAATACTATTTATACTGCACAGGAGATAATTTCCTGTAGTTTTAGCATTTGCTGTTACTATAAATAAATCACAAGGGCAGAGTTTTTTTACTGCGTTGAAATATACGTTAAGTTAACCTACTAACTACTAAGTTACTAATAGATAGTTGTTTAACCATGTTCAGTTATATGTTGCATTATCCAGAAGCCGATTAAAAAGTGCCTTAAAAATTCAATGCTCTGGGGATATTACAAATGTTGTTTGGAGAGATGTATTGTAAGTATACATTATTTTAAATAAATGAATGTTGGTTTCAATGTGTATTGGTGTATTATTAAAAATAAAATACAAGTACAATAAAAAAGTGAGCAAAATGCAGGACTTCTGTAAGACAACGAAGCACTTATTGCCCCAGGGGTTGGCGCACAAAGGGTGCAGGGAGCAGAGCCCCCTAATATATACAATAATAATAATAACAAGATATATATGCAATCAGTTATAATATAATGTAATATAACATTGTTATATGATAATATCATTCTATGATAACATTATGATTTCTATTTCTCTTACAGAAAGATTATATAACATGTACATACATAGTTGTATTCGAGCAGATTTTATTTTAACTTGCTTTTTTAACAGTCTATATATACAGCTTATATTCAAAATATAAGAATAATTGAGAAAAAGTAATAAGAAAAAATTATTTTTCATTTATTTATTTTTGATACTAAGTAAATGCAATTAAATTTCTTATATATTAAATCTGGAATGTTTAGATAAGATTTTAACATTTACAAAATATAAAATACAGTACAATAAAATAGGTACAGTCAGTACCGGATATATGGTCACCCGCTTATAAGGTCACCCCACTTATAAGGTCACTTATCGTAAGTTCGGACTGACTGAATAGGTGTTACGTGTTAAAACACACCGCCTATATGGTCAGTTTCCAATGGCTGCTAGCAGATATATGGTCATATGTTCATCTTTTGTCTCCCTTTTTATTGCAAAATATCTTATAGTTTTATTTTTTTTCCTTCTCATTTTTAGGGTGTAAAGTGCCGAAGAGACATATTCACATTCAAGTACTTTCAACTTTTGGCCTTTTTGCATTGGTCACAGGGTGCTTTTCATTTTTAATAACTTTAGAAAGATGTGAATGGACATCCTGAAAGAGGAACATCTTTCCTCCTAGTCAATCTTCCCCTTTTCTATCGTTGAATCTTGCGTGCTTTTGCTAAAATCCACAAGTACGAACTTCCATATGGTAAAGAAAGGCCAGTTGACATTTTTATAGCTTTAGAATGAGAGGGAGACCTTTTCTTTTTTAAACGGAGCCTTAAAGATCATGATAACACTGCATACCACGTGACTAGATGCGCATCGACAGTCAGGGGAGGGGGGGGAGGGGATCTCCTCTTCCTGGCTGCAGCCTATAAGAGAAACTCTTTCCTGTCGGTAAGAGTTTCCAAAGCTCTGCAGATTTCTCCCTCGCCTGTCGCAACAGATACCGATTCTTGGAAAATATGCCATCACCCCTTGTGACCGAATGAAATTTATCCTCCGTGCCGAGAAAAGTTAAATCACGCTTTTTTAGTTTTTTGTGTTTTTCATTACTTGTCGCTGTGTATAAAGTCTTCGTTCATTTGTTAATAGAAGATGAAAACAAAACGAAAAATTTGACAATTGCGGAAAAAAAAAATTGGTAGAAAACTTTGAAAAATTAAATGCATCGAAAGCAGCTTTCACGAAGACTGATGGAATAGAGAGAACGACACTGAATAACGTCTTAGGGTTAAAATCTTGTATAACAGAAGATGTGATCAACCAAAAGAGAAAGCGAGAACATGTTTCAACATTTGAGAATGTTGAGAAAGATCTTTTCACTTGGATAAAATGTGCCAGATTGCGGAATGTTCCAATAAATGTTCCAAATCAATTTGAAGTTGCACAAGAACTACGGAATGCCGTTTGCACAATACATGACGAACTGACATATGCAGTTGTTGACAGTGAGATCACTACTAATGGACTTTACCCACGAGTGGCAACTTTGCGGGTTTTTATTTTTTATACCTTCCGAAAAAGACTGCTTATTGAACGAAGAGGAAGCCGTGTTAAAATATTCTTCAAGACTAGTGGTGTTTTTCTTCTAGATATCCACAGCTGACATGACATCAATAAAGTCATGGTGAAGCTTCTATACTGGAAATAGTTTCGGAAATTTAAATTATAAACACTGATGGAAACAATGATAATAACAGTGAATTCGAAGTTGAACCAACAATGCGAGCCGAATCTCGCAAAGCACTAAATATATTCAATTTATTTTTACCAATCTCAAAGCCACAGATGAACATTTTAAAACTGACCGTGAATAAGAAAAAGTAGTTTTAACAAATACGATAAAAGACAAACAAGCCTGCAAAAAAGATTATTTTTGCTACTATGAGTATACTCATCCATTCGAAATTTTAAGTGTAAAGCAATTCTTGTTTATACCTCTTGTTTTATAAATTATATGTTCATAGCTTCTTTGTACATTATTGTATTAATATAACTAACTTATTAATAATATTTTATTGTCTAAAATAAAATTCCTGCTTACACCGCATATAAGGTCACCCCGCTTATAAGGTCATATTTTTCAGGACCGCATGAGTGACCATATAACCGATACTGACTGTATACAGCTTTCTGAAACATATCAAAATATTACAATAAAATTTAGATTGGTTCAAAATATTAGAATATTTTATTTTACACAAGAATATTACCTTATGAATATGAAATAAATAGTAGTTAATATTTTGTAGCATCCCCTTTAGCTTTCATAACAATGTACAATAGATCTTACATACTACAGTCGAACCTCTATTTAACGAAGTCGCTAAATCCTGGAAAATAGTTCGTTATATGAAAAATTCGTTAAATAGAGATTCACCTTTTAAAAATACTTTAAACTACATAAAACAGATTTTAAATTCATAGACACTAAATATTTTTACTAAAAGTAATTAATCGCATTTTTTTAAATAAATTATATCGATTTGTTTTATTTATTTTACCCACCAATATCTATCATCAATTCATTTTTTCTATGCGTTTAAATCTTTGAAATCTGCAAGGAAAACAAAACATTGTCCGGCAATACACTGTATTTTCTGTTGAAAGTAAATAGTTTTACATTAAAAGTAACAAATTTTAATGACCTTATCGTATTTATTATTATTATAAGAAATAATTTTAACCATACATTAACATATGCGTCCTTAAATTTAGTTTCTGAAAAACTCTGTTAATTTTGTCTGAGTTTTTTCTTTTAAAAAGTGCTTTCTCTCATAATACGTCTCGCATCTTTGCAATGCACCAAAAACTCCTTCATGCGTATTTTCTTCTGACTATAATCCGCCTCGGATTGTTTCAAATGATTTTGGCATTACATCATACGAAGTTTTGTTAATTACTGCATCATGATCATTTCCATCATCATCATATTCGTCTTCATCGCAATTCATTGCTGCATTGCTTTTATTTTTCACACTGTCGAAAATATCCAATTCGGATAGTGTTTCCGAGGTTATGGTTAATTTCTTCTTTTTTTTCTCATGTGTATCCGCATTTTTTAAAGTTACTCTAAGGTAGGGGTGCACAACCTTTTTTAGAGAATGGCCACTTACAAAAATGTCTGGGTTGTCGAGGGCCACATCAGTAACACGGAGAAAATTCTATTTCAGGGAGGTGATCTGTGACCTATAATCAGATAAAAATATGGTTTCAGATACGAGGGGGGGGGGGGTGAGTTTTGCCCCTCTAGGTTCTCTTACCCAGTCAAAATATCCAATTCAGTTGGTAAGGATATATCAACAGTTCACGTTTGTATATATAACACAAATATAGCAAGGATTGTTTTCAAGGAGTGGTAATATACCTTGACTTTAATCGGGGGAGTAAATTTTGATTTATTATAACTGGTAAAAAACAAACATAAGCATGAAAGTGGCTAGTGCCGAAAAAAAATGTGAAGTTTATGAACGAAGAGGAGAGAAGAATTGAGATTTTTCTGCGCCTGATCAATGAAATTCGCTATTTTTTCGCACCCGATCAAAAAACTTTGCGATTTTTACGTGCCTGATCGACAAAATTTGCAATTTTTCCGAAACCGATCGACAAAATTCAAAATTTTTCCGCACCAGATCGACAAGCTATTTTTCTGCACTCTATCAACAAAATTCGCTTTTTCCCGCATCAGATCGACAAAATTCGCTATTTTTTCACGCCTGATAGACGAAATTCGCTATTTTTCCGCACCTGATAGACGAAATTTTCGATTTTTCCACGCCTGATTGACAAAACTCGCGATTTTTCTGTGCTTGTTCGACGACATTTGCCATTTTACCGCCCTTGATTGACAAAATTCGGGATTTTTCCGTGCCGGATAAACGAAATTCGCGATTCTTAACTGACTCTGATGAAATTTGCAATTTTTTCCCGCAGCAAATTGACAAAATTCGCGCTTTTTCTCCCGATAATTTGACGAAACTCACGATTTTTCCGCTGCCAACCAATGAAATTTTTAATTTTTCCGCGAATTAGCAACTAAATTCGTGAATTTTCCGTACCCGATCAGGGAAATTTGTGATTTTTACGCGCTTGATCGACAAAATTCGCGATTTTTTTAAAAACCCGACCTACTGAATTCGGGATTTTTCCACGGCCGATCAGCAAAATTCACGATTCTTAACTGGCCCTGACGAAATTTGTCATTTTTTCCCGCAGCAAATTGACGAAATTCGTGGTAAATTTCTCACGAATGGCGAAACTCATGATTTTTCCGCAGCTGATCATTAAACCTTTAATTTTTCCGCGTATCATCAACAAAATTGACGATTTTTCCGTGCCCGAGCAAGGAAATTCTCGATTGTTCCCGATCCCGATAGATAAAACACGTAATTTTTCCGTGGCCGATTGGTGAAATTTGCGATTTTTTTCGTGCGTTATCGACAAAATTCGTGATTCTTCCGTCCCCTATCAACGAAATTTGCATTTATTCCACGCTTGATCGACAAAATTCGCGATTCTTATATGGCTACAAAATTTTCAGTTTTTTTAGGCAAAGTGATGAAATTCACGATTTTTTTCTTGTGACCTATTAACAAAAATTGCAATTTTTTCCAGTTATAAATTGATGAAATTCGCGGGCCACAGGTTGTGCATCCCTACTCTAAGGCATTATCATCTTCGTCCTCCGTACTTACCGAATTCTCACTGCTGACAAAGAAGGTGCTGGTAAAACCAGTTCAAGGCCATTAAACATCATAAAATGTGTTTAAAGAAAGAATAAGTTTGAAATGTCCAAAAATATTTTGAGAAATGGGGAGGAAAAAAAATTTAGATCACAAGAAAAAGTTCGTTAAATAGAGAATGTACTTTGTTATTAGGAGGTTATTTTACGAAGAAATTCGCAAAATGTTCTTGGTTCCAAGGAAAAGTTCGCAAGATAGAGAAATTCGCAAAATAGAGGTTCGTTAAATAGAGGTCCGACTGTATATACAAGGTGTTTACAAACAGTTCTATCAATATTAGCCTAAATAGACTTTATATGTGCCACTAACTCAGTTTTACTCAGGGTTGTTTGGTTTAAACCACACTGGTTTAAACCAAGTGTTTTTTTTTTTAAAAAAAACATGCTGGTTTTTTTCCATCTGTTTTTTTTCTCTTTTCCCATAATGTTTTCATTTATTTTACACATTATTGAAAAATGCAAAATCCAAGTTATGTAGAAGCAACAAGCAAAGCTTTAGAAACATGATGAATTAATAAATTTATAAAGTAACAAACATTTTTAATCAATCAAACTTATCTTATAAGCTTTAAATCTACATGGCAGACTAGAAAAAAACAAGTAGTTAGTTTTCTTTCTTCTTTTTTTTTTTTAAGCCTTTTATTTTTTTAAATAGCCAAAATGGCAGATTTGAGCTAAAAATACACTTTTACTACTTAGATTGCTTGATTAGTTAAGATTTACTAAGGATTACATTTAGCCTTAATGATAACATAATCATAAGTAATTCTCACCATTGGTTGCTCTTTGTTCTGTATGCTAATGAATGATTGGCTGTGAAGTTTCTTTGTTGTATGGGTATTTGGTTTAGTAAGCCTTTGTTTTTCTTGATTCCTTCATTGGGATTGAAGTTTTGCATTATGATTTTATTCTGTTACCAGCAGGGTTAGCACGGTTTAAATCAATTGGTTAAACAACTGGTTTTTAAGAAAAAATCTAATATATTTCCTCATTTTTGTAATTTAAGTGCTTCAAATTATTGGATATAAATAATTTCTACTTTTAACATCTTATCCCTCACTATGTCACCGTGAGACATAGTGAGTCTAGGTTATATTTGTATGGATGTAGAATGCAAATTGCATGTGTTGATGAACATATCTGAAGCTCTAAAGAGAAAATTTAAAACATGTGAATTTAGCAAAGATAAAATAGATTAAAAATATTCAATCTATAATCTATCAATCTTGAATAAAATATTTTCCTTTGAGAAAACGCAGATTATTTACAATTAATAACATAATATGACCATTAAGATTTCAATCAAGCTGTAAAAGAAAATTTTCTTGATTGGGGAAATTATTTTTTAAGGCTGTTCTCAACTGCTCTACTCAACAAGCGCAAAACGCTGTGACAAATTTACAAATTCATTTTTTAACAGAAAGATATAAAATTGGAAGACCTGACTATGGAAGCAATTTGGAATCGAACTGTTTCCATTTTTGATAAATAAATTACCTAGTATTGAGTTAAAAGCAATTTTGATCATGTGACAAATATGTTTTTAACCTTCCTTGAGTGATTATTCTTCTTTGGCGTAGAAATTCGGTTCAAAACGCCATCTTTGACACTATTTTCTGAAAGATCTATTGGTTTGCAAAGAAAAACGCAAAACACAGTTCAATTACATAGTTTCTGAACAACAGCATATCTGCTAGTTTCATACATTTCCGAACAAAAATAAATTAAAACTTATTTTATAAAGTTGCCCTTTTGGATTTGAGAACAGCCTTAAGAATGAAAAAGAAACTTAAGATATGAAGTGGAATAAGAGGTCATTGAAAAATTGGGTGCCAGCGAAGCACCTGTTTACTTTTAACTAAAATATGCAATAAGATATATTTAAATTGTCTATTGCATAATCGAATCCACTATTTAGATCTGACAAAAAAAATAGGGGGAAATCGAGATAAGGCTCGCTTGAGACATAATAGAAAAATGTCTCATAAAAATGCCTAAAAAGATATATTATTAATTTTTAGTTTAGACATTTAAAAGTAATACGTATTATAACATAGCTTAGAAAGAAAGCCTGTGTATTAAGTCTGATGACTGTTTAAATGTTTTAGTGCATGACGACTTTTATAATTCTGCTTTCCATTTTAAGACCAATGTTTTCAGTAGTCTAAAAAGCTGGTAAATAGGTATTTCTGTTCTGTTTATTTTACTGTCGCCTTTTTTTTTTCTTTACCTGGCAGTTTCAGAGGAGAAGTGTCAAATGACAATACATAATACTTCTTGAAACATGTAAAGACTCTACTGCTAAATTCAAATCATTCCAGGAATTCTTTATAAAAAGCTTTACTTTCAACAAAAGATAATACAGTCCACTCCCTCTAATCCACAACTCTATAATCCGCAAATGCTTATAATCCGCACTATATTTCAGATGTAAACAAACATGTAAACAAAGAGATAAAATCTTTTTTGAAGCAAGATAACTTACATTTTGACTGTAATAAATATTGACTAATCTCATGAATTTATTAAGAATTTTAATTAATTTTAAATGCACTAAAATTTTTTAATGCATTTTTACATTAGTTAGAAAGAAATATTCTGTGTATCTTATAAATAACTATTAGACTGCTATATTCTGAACGCATTTGTTGGCTATATGAAAGGTAAAATTACTTTCAAAAAAGGTTCAGCTCCTTTGGATAAATGTCTTAATCTTTTAGATAAATAAACTTTTCTTATTTATCAAGAAATCCTGACTCTTGTAAAAGGCTTCAAGATTAAATTGCAGAGTATAAATTAAAAGCTATAAAGCAAACCATTATCACTGCGATATTTGAGATCTAAAAATAAATTGAAATGTTTCTATTAATTGTGCATTATTATATTATTTAAATGTATTTCTAATATTGGGTACAGTTTATAAATATATAAGCAGTTTCTTTTATCTTTGTGTTATTTATTTACAATGTGGTTACTATATTTGTTGATAAATTCCAAATATTACAATGTAAACAAAGAAATGACCTATAATCCGCAAAATTCTATAATCTGCAAAACCCTTGGTCCCAACCTGTGTGAATTAGAGGGAGTGTACTGTAATTGTTCATGTAGTGTTCTAACAGAAAAATCAGATATTTAAGATTGCAAATTTTACAAAGAAATTATTTTGAATAGCCATGGGAAAGTATATTATATTTATGAAACTACACCATACATTTATTTATAGTGCTAATAATCAAAAGATTGTTTATTAAGATTTTCAAGGTATCGATGTTTCACAATGTAGAGCATTTTATTAATGGATCATAAGACATAACTTTTACTGAAAATGTTTAAATTTTAAATTATTTCAATTTTCTAAATAATTGATTGTAATTATTTAATTTAAATTATTTTTAAATGAAGTTATATTACTTATATATCCAACAATGTTTATTTTTTTCAATAAATATGTATGTATATGCAATAGGAAAATATATCTAAAAAAACCCAGTTTAAACCAAAAAAACCTGGTTTAAACCAAAAAAACTGGGTTTTTTGGGTTTTTTGAAAAAAAAAAAAAACGGGTTTTTTACCAACCCTGGTTTTACTTGAAGGAGGATTTTCTTGGAGTTTTTTCTTCATTATACACCATAAGTTTTCGATATGATTAAGGTCTGGTGAGTTTGGTGGCCAAGGAAGCACCTTAATGTTGCGTTGGCGGAACCAATTCTTAGTTGACACCGAGGTATGCAGTGACGCTAAATCTTGTTGAAAGGTGAAATCATCTTCAAATAAATCTTCTGATGATGGAATCATGTAATATTAAAAAATATCTTGATATATCTGAGAGTTAACCTTTTCGTAGACGATGCATAACTTTCCAAGTCCTTCTGCACTCATGCAAACCCAAACCATGACACTAGCAGAAAATTTTACGGAATGTTTAAGGGATTCTTTATCAAATGCTTCTTGCTTCATTCTCCAAACTCGAATATCTTGATTATCATATGAAATACAAAACATACTTTCATCACTAAATAATATATTTTTCCAATCTTCTTCGCTCCATAAATGTCTTGATTTACACCAATTCAATCTTATACACTTTTGTTTTGCAGTCATGAGAGGTTTTGTTTTCGGTACACGAGATTCAAACTTAAATTGATGGAGACGTCTTAATGTTGTCGATGTAGAAACTTCAACTCCTTCTTCTATCCATTTTCGGTGTAAGAATCGCATACTGCTAAAACAGTTTTTCTTTACTATATGCTTCAGTTTCCTGTCATCTCTACCAGATGTTTTTGGTTTTCGGCTGCCATTTCGGCGTTTATTTTGAAATTTTCCATTTTTTTTAATATTGTATTAGTATTTTACTAATGCTTGATTGCAAAACAATGTAAATAATTCACTGTATAACATTGATTTTTACCGTGCCGATACAAATCAACCATACAAAGTTTAATAGATTCAGGAATATCACTCACACGACCCATTTTAAGACGAAAAAGCAAATGCAAAAAGAATACTGATTTTAAATAAAATCATCGGAATTTAATCAATGATGCCACTAGTTATGAATTGGTGACAATTGAAGGAGAATTAATGTGAAATATTCTAATATTTTGAACCACTTGAATAAATATTCTAATATTTTAATTTTTGAAAATAATTTTTTTTCAATTAATCTTTTCAAAAATGATTAATTTTAAGATAATAAATAAGTTTAATCAACAATAAGTTCTTAATAAAAATATCGTTTGCATATTTATATTTGCATTAAAAGACATTAAATTACCAAACAATATTTTCAATTTGTAAAAAAAAGTAATTATTCTAATATTTTGAATATGAGCTGTACATGTGTGTATGTATAAAAAATATGGTAGATCGACAATATTATGAGAGTTAAAAATCTGCTCAAATACTATGTTCAATTACACTACATAATATTACTATGTAACCTCTGTCTTTGTCTCTCAGATGTAGATAGAAGTAATAATGTTGTCATAGAACGTATCATATTATATTATACTAGCTGCCTCTGGCAACCAGTTTGGTCTCCCTTAAATGTATGCTAAGCATTGCATCATGTTACTTTCATTCTTAAACTAATTTACTTGCTCAATCCTTCCCCAAACCCAAAGTTCCTGAAAGAGAAATCAAGAATTCTTTGCGATCTTGATAATATTTCATACAATTTTTGTTGTTATGCGTATTTCGTCTTTTTTTTTTGACAAATACCTCTTAATTTCCGTAGCTATAAAAATGAGTGAAATTTCAAGTGTTTAAACTGAGATTTGTTCATAAATTATCTAAATTAAACTTATTTTACTTAACCCTTAACTGGAAACGTACGTCTGTGAGATGGTTGCGTCTACATATCTGCCCTTAAAAATTTTCTCTCTCCGACATTCCAAACTTATTTTTATGCTGTTATATTAAAATATTGGTCCTGTTAATGCATTACTATTAAAGATTAAATGTTTAAGTTCACTATTTGGTAAATTATTAAGTGTTCTGTTTGTGCACAGGATTTTCATGTTTCTGCTTGTTAAGGGTTAAACATGTTGATATTTCAATGTTATTTTTCAGTATTAATAAATTTATTTAAATTTTGCAAATCATGCATTTATAATTTTTTTTCACTACTTAATAATTAAATAATGAATACATATACTTTTGTTTTTATAAATTTTATTTCTGAGTTCATAAACATGACAATAAAGTAACGTAACTAAAAGAAATAGCAAAATAAAACCCTCATGAATGCACACCGTAAAGAAACATTAGCACAGCCAATTTATCTACTATGACGTCATAAGAATATTGTGCATTCATAGTTGGAGAACCTGCTTTGCGAATGATTACCTTCATGGTTTAATATTTTCTACTTTTCATGATGAATGAATCTCTTGTGTTTGTTTACTTTATGAAGTGAGATAGTAAGCAGTCAACCTAATTTAAATTGAAGCTATCTTAAAATATATATTTATTTGAATGTAAATTAGAAACAATACTTTGGTGTTGAAATGAAATATTTTAGTTTATGTTATTATTATTACGATTAATTATTTATTTAGGTACTTTTCCACTACAGGGGCCTTAGCATTTTTTTTTTAACTTGGCACAATTCGGGCTTCAGAAAGTGAAATATGTTGATAAAATATTTAAATAGCTATGAAAACAAATCTGATGAACTTTTATTTTTGTGTACATGTATTCATTTGCATATAAACATTTTATTTATACATGCAATATTTGTTTATATACTCATTACGGTACAAATCAAATCATACAAATTGACATAATTTTTATTTTAAATAATGAAAGAACAAATAAATTAGTATAACATTAATAAAAATACAAATAAAACGTCAAAATAAAAATCACTTGATGACGTAAACACGTATAACTTGCTTAAAATTAAGTGAATGTGACATTTACGACCTATCATTATTGGCGATAGATTTTTGGTCGACGGGATAACTAAGAAGTATCATAAATAGCTATGAAAACAAACCTGGTGAACTTTTATTTTTGTTTATATGTATTTATTTTCATATAAACATTTTATTTATACATATATATACAATATTTGTTTATATACAAATTACTCTTGTTTCTATATAAAAATAGATTATTGCCTTCTTTAGATTAAATAAATTGTATACATATGGAAAAATTGCTTATGTGCATGAAATAGGATATAGATTGCTGGAAAATACGATGCTAATTTCTTTTCCTCGCCAAGGAAAAATACCTTTATTTATTCCTTTATTTATTGCATTTTAAATGAGGCGAATGAAAGATGTGTATTTTGAATGTATCCAATATATGTATTTAAATTTATGTGTATTAAATGAAAGTTATATGTTTTAAATGAAATGAGTGATAGGTTTATATTTTAAATGAAATGATAGCATACGTGCCAACATGTCATTTTTGAAAACCTTACAATTTTTGCGACGTATTCTTCCGTACTTAAAACAGTACATAACAAATGCATATGCATTGAAAAAAAGAATATCATTTCATAATAATATTTTCTATACTATATTCCCTTGACTAGGGTTGATTCTGAGTAAAAAAAAAAAATTCTGAAATTCACCTCAAATTTTCTGAAAAGTTATAGCAAGGGGGCGGGGGATGAGGAAATCCACTCAAGGGCACTAACTATGCGTTTTTTCCACGGTCCTTTGATGAAATTCTCCGTTCTTGCAACGAAATTTGCCGTTCTTTCGCGATGAAATTTGCCATTTTTTCGTGATTTTGCGACGAATTTCGACATTTTTTTCGTTATCTTGCGACGAAATTTGTCGTTTTTTCGTGATCTTGCGACGAAATGTGCCGTTTTTTCACGATCTTTCGATGAAATTTGCCGTTTGTTCGTGACCTTTCGACGATATTTGCTGTTTTTTCACGATTTTTCGCGATCTCTTAAAGCAATTTGCGGTTTTCTCGCGATCTTTCAACAAAATTTGCGGTCTTTTCGCGTTTCTTGGACGAAATTTGCGTTTTTTCTGCGATCCTTTGGCGAAATTTGCGTTTTTCCTGAAAACGCTTGGCAAAATTAATTTTTTTCGGCAACCGTTTGTCGAAATTCGCGATTTTTTATGTCCGAATTTTTTAAAATTTCAGAAAAGAATGCCTTAAATTTTCGGAAAATTCGGATCAGAATCACCCCTACCCTTGACGAAAACGGCGTTTTTTCCGCGATACTTTCACGAAATCGGCCTTTTTCCCACGATATTTTCACGAAATCTATGTTTTTCCTGCGCTTCTTTGACGAAATCGGAGTTTTTTCCGCGATCCTTTGACGAAATCGACGTTTTTTCCGTGATCCTTTCACGAAATTGCCATTTTCCCGCAATCGTTTTTTCCATGCGCAAAACCGTACAATCGTACTGCTCATCCATACAACCGTACACTTAGTACAAAATCCGTACATTGTACGGCCAAACCGTACAAGTTGGCAGCTATGTGATAGCGATGGAAGAATATTTGGCAATTTATCACCAGCGCCTGACTAATATAAAAGTACCAAAATGGCCGTTTGGCATATAAAAAGTGAAGCGGTCGATCCGGAACTGTTGATGACAATCACATGGCTTTGGCTTTTATTATAGAGATTTTAACTGAATGAGATATGTTATTATTATTATTGTACAAAAAAAGTAATGTATATACAAAATTTTAACTTATTTGTTTCTATTTCGTTACAATTAAATGATTTGTTCAATTTTTTACTGACTGTACTCTATCTTTTGTATCTATTCCCATTATGATTCTTTCATTAAAAAATTTTACTTGAAATTTAAGATCCTTTAACTTTTGGTACCAATTGGGCGGTGAATATATTAAATACCTGTAAAGCTTCTAAACATATTTCTCATGTCATGTTGTATTCTCCAGAAATTGTTAAATGTTAAAATTATGTCAAAATTCATATTAATTAACATGATATTGTGCAGAAATTCATGTATACCTTCCTTCTTCGGGCATTTGTGCCATTATATCAGGTGAACTGAAAATGGGCTCAAGATAAAGCCATGTAGCTTGAACTTTCAACCAGGCATCAATAATTTCTTGTAATAGCATCAGCTTACCTTCCCAAGATCTAAAAGAATTAAAAATATTAAATAGATTTAGTGTCTAAAATTACATTATCATTATCACAATCTGTTAAGAAATTATAAAAGTCTACTTCAATTTTGCAAATTATTAAATAAATAAAGGTTCAAATTATAATTTAAACATATAACATAATTATTATAATAATTAGTTACAACATAATTATTAGAATAAAGTTTCACTAAATTTGAATAATATGATAAAAGATTTAATTAAAATATCAGAAATAAATGAAAAACACACTGTTAATAAATTATTAAACCACTTGTCCAAAAACAAAAAGAATAAAAATTGATATGATATCAGTCATCTGTCTTTTTTTTTTTATAACCTCGAACACTCTTTCCTTCATTGAAGTAAATAGGTTTTAAGTTCTGGTACAGGAATATGTACCATTCTCTTACAATGGTAACTTCCAGTTCATTCTCTGAAGAAAACTATTTATTATTAGAACAAATTCTGTGGCTTAAAGTACCACAAACTTTTCCATGGATTTCAAATCTAGACTTTGATTGGGCCATAACAAAACATCTACTTTTTAGGTGCATTCGTAATTATATAAATGCATAGCACCTATAGTCGTCGTTCAGTCTGTCTGTCCATCTATCCATCCGTCCGCATATTACAGAGCAAAAACTATCCAAACGAATGGTCTGAAATTTTAAATATATAATTGTTGCAAAATTTTGTCATTTCAAATTTTATGAAAATCGGATGTATAGTTTAATTACAGGGACAGTCAAAAGTTTTCCGTTACATTACGGCCAATGGAAATAAATTATCACAAGTGCATTTTAATGATGTTACAGCCTTCCAAATGGACTGAAATTTTAAATATATAATTGTTGCAAAATTTTGTCCAGTCATTTCAAATTTTATGAAAATTGGGGGACAGTCAAAAGATTTCCATTACATGACGACCAATGGGAAAAAAATTATCTCAAGTGCATTTTAATGATGTTACAGCCTTTCGAACAGAATGAAATGGGTATGCACTTATTGAAGTGCATTAAAATATACATTCAGTACAATATACGGTGCAAAAAACATTTATAAAACTAGTTATAGTACGAATGCACCTCATTTGCCACGTTTGATGAGCAATTTCCAACTTTTTTCTTTTTCAACTTTTTTTTGGGGGGTGGATTTAAATGCATGACAAAAAGCATTATCCTGCTGAAACACCCACACAGATACAGAACCACCTAATAAAGGTTCAAACAGTATGAAAATGATCACGTAGCATAGTTTGATGTTTTTCAGAGATCATACATCCTGAAATTCATTGTGAATCATACAATCCAAAATGAGCAAATGCTTACCAAACCATTGCGGAGCTTCCACACAATTGTTAACCCAAAAATTCTTTTGGTTCTTTCATGAAGTCAATAATATTTGTAGCCATCAGGACTGTCAAGGTTAAATTTTTTCATTAGAAAATATAATTAGTTCTCACTCATAGTGCCATGTCATGCCATTTTTAGCCTATTTTAATCTTTACCCTTGATGAAGTTTTAATTTTTTTTTTCCTTTGGTTTCCTAAATTTTGTATTAACATTTGATTAAAGACTATTCCAAGCTGTGACATGTGATGTGTTTCAGTTTAAACTTTTTGGAACTTCACGTGATGAATGATCATTTTTGCCTTTTTCAAGTGCTGTCAATAACTTATTCTTTCTTCCATATCGTTTATTTTGCTTTTGAAATCTTTTTTCATTATGCCATTGTGAATGATAGTTTTGGATCATTTCATAACTGAGCTATTTCTCTTTTAGTTTTATCATGCCCCTTATAAAAAGTTCTCTCACTTTGTATTCAGATAACTTTTCCCCATGAGATATCTTTAAGTAAATCATGAATATCTCAATCAAAACCTGAAACTCTACTTCTCTGTTAACTTTACAAAATACTAATGCATGCATTTCTGCCTTACTGAATGCATGATGATTCTGAATTGATCATGTAATATGCAAATTTTAAGTGGTCTTATATAATAGGGTGTGCCGAAAAAAACTTTTTTTCGATTTTTGATGATTGGTAAAAGTTGCCACTGGTGGTAATAAGTTTATACAGAAAATTTGAGACTTTTTGGACAATTCTTTCATTTGCTGCAAATGGCTTGAAGTTTTGCTCAAATGCTGATTTTTGAATTTTTTTAGCAAAAATTTAAAAAATGGTAATTTAAATTTATTTTAGCTGAATTTACTTGCAATGTCATGTTTAGTGTATGAAATGTTTAAATAAGCTCTGATTAACTATTATGTGCATTTTGAATTAGATGACTTTTATAGCCTTTTCGTGTATAAGTGAGTAAAAATTGCAAGTATTGTTTGGTTCGTTCATTGGTTTCTCTCTTTTGTCTTTATTATGTTCCTTGGTCTTCCTTCTGTTTTTCGATGCATTCAGAGTCGCATATTTGGATGACAGACCACAGTACATCTTGACAGCAATTCTGGAAGGAGAGGAGAATGTAGAGTAGAAACCGATGAAATCGCAATCAGTCATCATAAAGTTGAGGGAGGAAATAGGAGATGGAAGTAACTGCCAAATGAGATGTTAATTATTTTTCTGCTCTAAAATACAGCTATTGTCAGAATATTAAAAAAGTGGGAATTTTGAAGCAGGCAGTTCATCTGAATCAGAATTTGAGCCAGGGCCGCCTTCAAAAGCAGACAATCCCAGACGTATATCCATTTCTCATACAGCATTCGCCGGATTTAGAACTGGTTTATCATATGGGTAAATTGCATTACGAGCTTCATCTGTCCTTCAGGATGCAGGAATTGTGACAACCAGGAATAAGAATCTCGTCATCGATAAAGACTTGGTCAGGAGGTAGATAAAGAAACTTAAAAAGAAGATACAGTTGGGGGAATATATTGGAGGATGAAAATTTACAACCATATTTTCTGATGGTAGAAATAATAACACGATCTTCACAGAAAAAAATGAACAAGCGGCACCGTCAAGAGAAATACGAAGCACATATCACTAATGGCGTGCGAAAATGTACGTGTCCATATCTACGAGCCTATTCCTGTTTCATGGACATCAGAAATGCAAAAGGCTGAAGATTTGAGTACTCTATTAATCTAGCTCCGTTTCAGTTGGTACCGGTCTTAGGTCTAAGTGGTTCTACCATCTAGTTTAGACAGTTCATGTCACTCTCAGAATAGAAGCTCATTTGTATGAAGAATAATACATATCAAATGTTACAGTTCTCTTCTTGATTTTTTCCAAAGCAAACTTTATTCTGGCTTAGAAAATTATATAATGATTTTGCTATTTCTCCGCAGTGACCAGAAGGAGGTGTCAAGTGACCCAAATATTTCGAACCACGTTCAGACAACATGGTGATATTTGTTTCGTCTTTCTGTCGATGGTACTGCTAGTCCCCTTTTTTCTATCAAGATTGTTTTATTTTTTCTACTATCAAAAAAGATGCTTGTAATTTTTCTTCCTTCAAGATCTTCATCCTCCTATATCTTCTTTCCAAGTTTCTTTTCTGCCTCCTGACCAAGTCTTTATCGATGACGATAGATCCTTATTCCCTATTGTCACAATTACTGCAATTTTTGCTCACTTATACGCGAAAAAGCTATAAAAGTCACCTAATTCAAAATGCACACAGCTATTAAATAAAACATAATCAGAGCTTGTTTAAACATTTCGTACACTAAACATGACATTTCAAGTAAATTCAGCCAAAATAACTTAAATTTAACATTTTTTAAAGTTTTGCTAAAAAAGTTCAAAAATCATCATTTGAGCAAAATTTCAAGCCATTTGCGGCAAATGAAGGAATTGTCCGAAAAATCTCAAATTTTTTGTGTGAACTTAGTGACACCAGTGGCAACTTTTCCACACTACCCATCATCGAAAATCGAAAAAAAGTTTTTTTCGGCCCACCCTATTATATAATTTCAGAACAGATCCCTTAGTTTATAGAAAAATGAGTAAATTTTAACAAAATGTAAGTTTATTTTTAATGTTGAGATTAGTACAGAAAAGTTTTACTGTCAATTTTAAGTACAAAGAAGTAAAATTTGCATAATATTTCTTCAAGAATTCACGTGTTCTTATAATTTCTTAATGCACTGTATTAGCTGAAGAAAAATATAAAATATATCACTTTGCAAGATTTTTTTTTCTTTTGTCACATCAATAGAACCCTCAACTTGATATTCTATCTTGTAACTTCAATCTATATAATTAATCAGAGTACAAAAAAAAAATTGAAATATTTCTATTCCAAGGTTTAAACTTTTACACAAGGCAGTAATATATTATATTAATAATTATCATGTTTTCTTAATTTTTTTTCATCAAACACCATTTTGTTTTTTTGTTTTTGTTTTTTTTACTTTCATTCTTTCTTTCTAGACATCTTTGATTAAACAGAGAATAAAACAGAATTTTCAGTTATTTGTCAACATTAAAATTTTAGTATACTTTATATATATCTAAACAGTCTCTTGAAGAAGGGGGGTGGCAGATGCCTTCTAAGCATAAAGTCTCCACCCTCCATTAATCACCTTGGGAGGGGGGATTTCCAAAATCACTTAAATAAATGTTTAACTATTTTTTTAGTAGATTTGTTGAGCTGAGTTTCACACTCCTACCTAAAAGTGGTGTTGAGATATGGTGAAATGACCGAAAACTTTAGATGCTCCCTTTAACCCCCTTAGGGGGTGAATTTCTAAAATCGCTGAAATGAGTGTTTAATTTTTTAGTAGGTTTGTTATCTTGAATTTCATGCTCCTTCCTAAAATAACATTTGAGATATGATGAAATGGCCTAAAACTTTTGACCCAAACTTTTGACTTATTCAAAATTCATGCACCTTGTATTATTAGAAATATTTAAACATTTCTGTTTTATTTCCAATATGATGTCACATTCATATATTTTTTTAAATTCTTAATTTTTTTTAATTTCATTTTCCTTTTTCACGTGAAAATTTTTCAATTGAAAATTAATTATTGAAAAAAAATTATTATTCCGTGTTTTCATTTTTTGGCAACGAAATAAGAAAGATAGTTAAATTTTATAGGAAATTTGTCAATTGATTCTGTATGAAAAATAATTAAATTTTGAATTAAGAAAAATATTTGAATGAAATAAATAAAACACAGCCTATGTTCATTTCTGGGTTATAATCCATCTATATGCAAAGATACAAGGCATTAATTCATCCGTTTTGATGTTGGCCTTATTCAAACATCCACACATACTTTCGCATTTATAATGTTATAAGCAGTGATGTAGTCATAAAAAACCCAGAGGGTATATGCTATAGGCAGAGGGTATATGCTAAAGTCATGAACGTCATGTCTATGGTATACGCTATAGTTTTATTTGAGAAACAGAGGATATACAGTGCTTCTTAAAAAAAATCCAGAAGGTATATGGCATATTCCCTCCACTACATCCCTGATTATAAGAATGCATGAAAATTAACTGAGTAAGAAGCCAAAAATACTTTAAATATATAATTACTTGTGACATTTACATTCAACAGTTGATTTGCCGTACTTTGTATGCATCCACAGTTATTTCACCAAAATGGGCCGGTCAAAATATATTGCTTCCAATTTATTTATTTAGATTTTATGACAAAACTTTATTAGGTGGAATGGTTTTAAAAACAATTTTAAGCATTCTAATAAAAAAAAATAGGTTTATCAGGTTTATCATGACCCACACATATGCTCTGGTCTTTCAAGTTTCATTAAATAGTAATTTTCATTCACTTGAGTTTAAATTTGTTGTAACAAAATATCTTATTTCTAGAAATAAGAAAAATTGAGAAATTTCTGCATAATTAGACCATTTTTAGGCAGCCCAAGCTTTTATTAATCTAGACATAAAACTACAAATGATTTTTTTAAAGAAACTCATTTAATTGTTTGTTTTTATTATAAATTTAATTTTACCTTTAAGTTTATTAATTATTTTTGCATTTTAATCAAAATTCACTTTATAAATTTTTTCATTTTCTAGATCATAGTATAAGTAATCAATCATTGAATTAGAAAAGAATAGACTAGAAACCTTAAAGCTTAAGCCACAACCCTTAAACATAGAAACTCCAGCATAAAAAACATAAAAACCTATAATTTAAAATTTTTATCCTTTGACCCTTAACTTTTAAACCTCAAAAATTAAATGTTAAATTTCCAGCAGCAAAATTCTGCCCTCAAGCCTTAGCAACCTTAGCTGTAAATTTAACTTTAACATTAATCTGAAGTCTTAAACAAAAGAAAACTTCTTCTTAGCTAACTTTGAATTCCCAATCTTCTTGTTAAAACCCTCCAGCAACGCAGGTAAGTTTGGTGGGCCTCATTTTGAGGGGGATATGAAAGGTAGTAAAATATTAAAATCCCATTTTGAAATCAAAATTTTAAAGCAATTTCCAGTTAAATAGTTTCTTTAATGTCTATTTCTGAATCAGTCCCTTTTAAGGAGACTAGGTAAGTGAAATTTGGGGAAAAAATAGATTTTTACTTTTTTATATCATTAAATAGTTTAAACTTTTATCTTCCCGACGAAGTGTTACACATGTTTATATATATATATATATATAAAAAGAAAGTGTTGGAATTATTCATTTTGTCTAAGAGTACTTCACAGCTTAATCGACATTTAAATCTTTAATTGACTTTTTCTTAAAACTTGGATTTTTCATGTTTGTGTTCTTTTTTTTTTTTTCAATATCTGTTATACTTAAGCACTCAGATTTTTTTTAATACTTATATTATGTTATATTGTATACTTTAACAGAGGGATTTAATGATTTGTTGAGAATTACTTATTTTAGGTAGTGAAATCTTACCAAAAATGCGAATTTAAAAAAGACTTTCAATTAATAATTAATCTTCAGTTTCACTGAGAAAGAAAATGATCTGTTAAAATACATAAAGCATGTTATTCTTACTACTATAAAAAATCTAGACCTCTATCTTTCACCATTTCTGAGAAAAAAGTACATAAAGTTGGTGAATTTAACATGGTGGAGATAGGGCTTTCCCGGTCCCCTTAAGTATTGAATGTTTAATTTGTGAGAATTTGAATGTTGAGTGTTTAATGTCCCCACTTCTCACTAAAACCAGACGCCAACACAACATCACCTGCTCTCTAATACTCAACATTTTTGGAAAAACCTTTATTAAGCTGATTTTGTGTAAAATTAACATTCTAAACTTCTTTTTAACCAATTAAATTTTTTTTAATAAATGCAATTACTTTTTTTCTACTACTTAAATTACATCATAACAACAGAATAAATGAGGAAGTTATTATCGAAATAATGAAGCAGCGTAAAATAACAGACATGTTCAGTGTTAATATAACGCAGAAAAATGAAGTTTTGTAAGTAAAATTTGTTATAATTGTGATAATTTTTTTGTAACCTTTAAAATTTCAAGCACATGAAAGATATTTAAATGATCTTATATATAAAAACATAAATTTGTAAATTCGGAACATCAGAAGTTTTGTCTAGTATAAAATATAATAAAGAGTAGGTAATTATATATGCTTTTAAGTATTAGGATAGAATTAGTTTAATTAATGAAATTCTTCTTCTTTAAATCTTACATGAATAAAGTCAAGGGTAACAATTAATTGTTCATATTGCAGACCCCATCTTGAGGGGGGAAGGGGTGAGAGTAATATGAATATGAAAGGTAGTAAAATATTTAAATGAGGTTTTGAAATCTCAACTTTAAAGTAATTTCCAGTTAAATAGTTTCTTTAACATCTAATTCTGAATCAGCCCTTTTTAAGCATTGAATGTTTAATTTGTGAGAATGTGAATGTTGAGTGTTTAATGTCCCCGCTTCTCACTAAAACCAGATGCCAATAGAAAACCACCTGCTCTCTAATACTCAACACTTTTCAAAATAACCTTTATTAAGTTAATTAGGTGTAAAATTAACTTTCTAAATTTCTGTTTAATTAATTTATTTTTTTTAATAAATGCGATTACTTTTTCTCCACAGCTTAAATTACATTATAACAACAGAATAAAGGAGGAAGTTATTGTAAAAATATCGAAATTAATAAAGCAGCATAAAATAACAGACATGATAAGTGTTAATATCACACAGAAAAATGAAGTTTTGCAAGTAAAAAGCATAACATTATTCTTATTATTATTTAAGCAAACTGAGATTTTAAAATATCCTTTCAAATTGTCTTACAGATATCTTATCAAAAATATTGTTTTGGTTGTTTAAATTGGTCTACAAATTGTTTTTAAATATTTGCATAAAAAATTCAATATCAATAAGTAAAAAAGATCAAATTTATTTTACATACTTAACTTTTCCTTCTATAGGTTTCACAGAAGGTGACCCTCTCATTGTCTGAGTTTTTATGATATGATCATCCAAAAGCATTTGAATTTCATCCACCGATGATAAAATATAAGTTCCAGATTCTCGAAAGGGTATGACTGAGAACATCATCTGTACAGGGAACAAAATAAATAACTACAAATACTTTCAAAAAAAATTTTTTTTCATAGCAGCAGGTTTACTTTGAAAACCAGAAAAGCACAAGAAAAAAAGTACCATAAAATTCCAAAAATAAGACCACATCTGAATGTAAGACCCCTCTCCAATTTTCAAGAATTTCGAAAAAATTCTGTTTATAAGTCTCCCTACCAAAAATCTTTGGTTGGAGTGTGTTTTCCTCCACCCCTTGACAATGAAACTTTTTACAGTGTCGGTAAGTGTGCCAAGGTTAGTTTCTTTATTTTCATGCTCTCTAGTGTGCCCTTTTTACTTTTTTCAAAGAGCACCGTACACTGCCTTTTTTGTTTTAAGTGCTGATGCCTTCAAGATGCAAAAAATGGCCCTTTCCATGTTCTTCTTTGCGCCCTCTATTTTTTTTCAAAACATTTTGCCCCCTTTTTTTTAATGGAAAAACATATAACATTATTTTCTTTAACTTGAAAAAAAATCTATGCAAGGTTTTTTTCTGCATAATAAAATATATTATACATCCAAAGCTGATGATTTGATTCTGATAACGTTCAACTTCCGACTTCACGGAGTTGAATAAACAAAACAAACTGCAAATAGTTCTCTCCTTTTTCTTTGCATTTGCTCTATAGTGACTTTTTTGTGGGGTGCTCAAATTTTCTACTAACTTATTATATTTTAATAAAATATTGTTACACAGCCTAATTTACTATTATTGCAACTTTTTGAAATTTTGAATGAAATCGGTCAATTAACAACAGGGATACCATTTTATTTTTTAATAGTAAGGAAAAAATGGGTTTTGCTTTTCAATCTTTTGCTTTTAGTTATTTTTTTTTGTTTTGTTTTATTTTTGTTTGCTTGCAGTTCAATAATTTCTTTTTCCCCACTCTCAAACAATGCAAACTTGCTCACACATTCATTGAGTCCTTTTTATTTGTAAAAAAAAAAAAAAAAAATTGAATAGTTTCTCTCTCACTAAAGAGGAAATATTATTATTTAGAAGACTATTAAATTATTATTTTTTGTTTAATTTAAAAATTTTAAAACTTTCTTAGAACATTTTATTTTAAATAGTTATGTAATATACCTTATCATGTACCAGTTAATTTCTGTTAATAGACATTAATGTTAAGGGTTGTTATGGGGGAAATTTTCAAGAAAATTCCTTTTATAAGCCTCCATCCCACTTTTGCCAATATTTCATATTGTCAAAGGGAGGCTTATTTTTGAAATTTTACAGTATATATTTTTTAAATGCTGAAGTATCACAACAACTAGCACCCTCTGGCAGCAAGTTTGATCTCCCTTAAATGCACGCTAAGTATTGCAGCGTACATTTTGTGTGTTACTTTTATTCATAATTTAATTTAGTTGTTTGATCCTCACTAAACCAGAAGATTCTAACTCAATAATGAAAGAAAATTTTCGAGAAACCACATTTTCTAAAACTCATAAATTAAACTAGATTACGAAGAAAATGTCTTTTTTCAAAATATACCCATCCTAGAATTTCAAATTGCTATATCTCAACTGTTTTTTAAGATAGATGATAGAAGGGAAACAAAAATGATCTGGAATCCGTGTACCAAGGCCTAACGATAGCCGATCCAGCTGGTCAATGAACTTGGTCGAGATCTTGGTAAGCCCTTAACATACGCTTAGTCACATGCAAATCAGTTTATAAATACGAGTGCAATCACACGACAAAGATCAGATATATGTACATATTAATCAACACTTGGATGGAGGGTGGATGCCGTGTGGCGACCGGCATTAAAGAATAGTCCCAATGTAACCCCTGCATGTCGTAAGAGGCGACTAAAAGGGGTTGGGCGAAAGGCTGACAACTGTTCCCTGGAAAAAAAACCTTGTTGCGAAGCCCTTAAATTCAGATGTTAGACGGACTGATCTCATGGTAAAACGGACTGGAACTGGAAAAACGGTTTATGAATTTTAGAATTGGAACTTGGAATGTTTTAAGGTTATACAGAGCTGGTGCAGTGAAGCAACTACAGAGTCAGATGGATAGTTATAGACTGGACATATTGGCCATACAGGAAGTAAGATGGAAGGAGAGTGGGATAAGAGATATTGGTGATTTTACAATTTTTAATAGTGCAAGCACAAGAAGAAACATGCATGGTACTGGATTTATGATCAGAAAATGCCTTAGAGAAAATATTATTGATTTTCGCAATGTAAATGAAAGAATATGTATCTTGAGATTGAGAGCAAAGTTTTTTAACGTTTCAATACTATGTGTCCATGCACCAACGGAAGATACCGAGGACGAACAAAAAGATACTTTTTATGAAACACTACAAATTGAATTTGATAAGATACCAAGACATGATGTTAAAATGGTAATAGGTGATTTTAATGTTAAAATTGGAAAAGAATACACTTTTGTACCAACAACTGGAAAATCTAGTTTACATGATTTGAGTAATGAAAATGGTATAAGAGCTGTGGACTTCGCTGCTTCTAACAACTTAATCATAAGTAGCACATGTTTTGAGCATAAGAACATACATAAAGAAACTTGGATTTCCCCTGATGGAAAGACAAAAAACCAAATTGACCACATTATGATTGACAGAAGACATGCTAGTGATGTCATGGATGTACGAAGTTATAGAGGTGCGGATTTAGATACTGATCATTTCCTTGTTATTATGAAATACAGACAAAGAGTTACAAGATTTCGAGATGCAAAAGGAACTAAACAAGTAAAATTTAAAACAAAAGATTTATTAAACATGCAGAAAAGAAAGATTTATCAAAGTAAATTAACAGAAAGAATTGCTAGTGAATATGCTGAATTTAATGAGGAAGATATAATCCATAGTAAATGGGCTAAATGCAAAAATATCATATTAAAAACTGCTGAGGAAGTAGTTGGAAAGGAAGAAAGGAGGGAAATTAATGAATGGTTTGATGATGAGTGTTGCCAACTGATTAAGAAAAAGAATAAAGCAAGAGAAAAAATGCTGAAACATAGAACAAGACAGAGTGAAAATCACTTTAAAACAATTAGAAGAAATACTCAAAAGTTGTTACGTATGAAAAAACGAGCTTTGGAGCAGAGTAAAATTCAAGAAATTGAAGACCTATCAGTATTAGGTGATATAAGCCAAATGTATTCAAAGCTTAAAAAAATCAAAAAGGGGTATCAACCACGCACTCTTTTTTGTAAAGACAGAAATGATAAACTTATTGGAGGGCACGCAAATGTGACAGATAGATGGGCAGAATATTTTGAAGAATTGTTAAACAGACAGTCAAATGACGAAAGAGAAATACAATCTAATCATAATGATTATGACATGAATGAAGAAAACTGTGAACCACCAACTGTAGAAGAAGTAAGGGATGCTATTGCAAAATTAAGAAATGGAAGAGCACCTGGTGAAGATTTGATAAATGCTGAGCTTTTGAAATATGGTGGAGAGAAGTTGGTACAAATGTTACATGATCTAATAAAAGAGATTTGGCAGAATGAACATATGCCAAATGAATGGAATGGTGCTATTATTATCCCAATTCATAAAAATGGAAATATCTTAAATTGCCAGAATTATAGAGGCATTGCCTTATTAAATGTTGCATATAAAGTGTTGGCAAAGATAATTGCAAAGCGATTAGAACCATATGCTGAAGTGGTGATAGGTGATTATCAATGTGGTTTTAGGAAAGGAAGATCAACAGTGGATCAAATCTTTAGTATCAGGAACATCCTTGAAAAATTCTATGAACAAAATATTAATTTGCACCAATTGTTTGTTGATTTTAAACAGGCCTATGACAGTATAAGCAGAAATAAGTTATTTGAAATATTAAAGGAATTTAAAACACCCGATAAAATAGTTAAGCTTATAAAATTAACACTGGAAAATACAAAAGCTAAAGTTAAGGTGCAGGGAAGACTTTCAAGAGAATTTGCAGTGAATTCAGGGCTAAAGCAAGGTGATGTTCTCTCGACAATTCTTTTTAATTTATGCCTGGAGAAAATAATTAGAAGCATTTACAACAACAGAGGTGGTACTATTATGAATCGCTCCCTCCAAATCCTTGCATTTGCAGATGATGTTGATATAATTGCTAGGAATAAGAAAGTCTTGATTGAAACATACAATAAATTATACACTGAAGGAAGAAAACTAGGCCTTGTGGTTAATAAAGAGAAAACAAAATACATGAAAATGGACTGAATGAAATCACAGGCAACAGCAACTTTAACAATAAATAATGAATTACAATTTAATGAAGTAACAGAATTTAAATATTTAGGATCTACGATCACCTGTGATAATATGGTAGAAGCAGAGATTAAAACCCGACTTGCAGCAGGAAATAGATGCTATTTTTCTCTTCAAAACATTCTAAAATCAACTCTAATATCTCGAACATGCAAACTTAAAATTTATAAAACTGTTATAAAACCAATAGTAATTTATGGTAGTGAGACCTGGACCACTACACAAAAAGATGAAAAGCTACTTATCACTTGGGAAAGGAAGATCTTAAGGCAAATTTTTGGACCTATTAAAGAAGACAATACATGGCGTATAAGGACAAATATGGAGTTAGAACAGTTATATAATGAAAAAGATATAATAAATACTATAAAAATAAGAAGAATCCAATGGTTAGGCCATCTAATCAGAATGAGGGATGAGCAAAGCACAAAGAAGATTTATAGTGGTAATTTAATTGGGAAAAGAAGTATTGGTAGACCCAGGAAGAGTTGGATAAAAGAGATAGAGAAAGATCTTGCAGAAAACCAAATTATAAATTATAAAGTAAAGGCCAGAGATCTGAAGGTCTGGAGAAGTATATTGAGGGAGGTCAAAATCCTACATGGATTGTAGCACCATTGTGTAAGTAAGTAAGTAAGGATGGAGGGTGGTTTTCGAGTCTGGGGGTCATGATTGATGAAATATATCAAAATTTTCAGGAATTACTTTCCTCTAAATGGCTGTAATAGGTAGCTTCTTATTTTTTGTAATGGAAGTTACCTAATATTCTGATTACTTATTGTTAAGTTTAATATTTAAATTCTTACTTGACTCATTATATTAACCAAGAATATTATTATTATTATTATTATGTCTTGTAACTGTATGTTTTCCTCCATGTATTTTCTTCATATCTAAACTTTAACTTGTGCATCTGGCAACATGTTCTGAGTTGTAGTCAGTTGGCGTACTGTGTGTACAATGTGGCATGGCCACTATGGTAAGGAATAAATTATACTAATTATACTTTAAGTAAGTTTAATTAATAAGTTTTTAAAGGTTACGGGCCCAGGAGCCCATGTAATCAACTTTCGTTCGTAACTAAAGTTTAGTTTATTTTCGTAGCATTTGTTGCTATAGCGTGTAAAGCAAACCACGCCGGTTGTTAGGCCTAACGTAACGGGACATTTTTTTTTCGAAAGTTGTTATTGCTGACATCGTACGCTGAATAAGATAAGCATGGCTGGACTTGATTTTTCATCAATGAATAAATTTGACAGGAAAAATTATTCCCAGTGGCGTTTCCAAATAAACTGTGCCTTGAAAGTGAAAGGCGTGTTTGCCGTCGCGAGTGGATCGAAAGCTAAGCCTGACGCTGAAGCAGAGATTGAAAAATGGGAAAAAGATGATGCTATTGCTATGTTCACAATTACTGCAGCGATGGAAATGAATCAAATAACTGTAATCGAAAGTTGTTCAACATCGTGTGGCATACTAACAAAGTTAGACTCTGTGTTTACACAAAAATCAGACTTCAATAAAATGTTGCTATTGGACAAATTTCAGCAACTTAAAATAGACATGAATGAAACTGCTGTAGAGTATATTGCCAGGGTAGAGAATTTAGCACATCAGATCAAAAACTCTGGCGAAAATATTAACGAAATTACTCTCATTCGCATTACCAAAATTCTGGGTACTTTACCAGCAAAATACCGCAACTTCCGGCAAGCATGGATGTCGATGGATGAAAACAGACAGAATCTGTCAAATTTAACAGCCAGGCTAATTGACGAGGAAACAAATTTAAATGAGAACGACAGAGATGAATTGGCATTTGTTGCGAACTACAGGGCACCTAGGCCACCAGCGGGCTACAACAAGTCAAAGACAAACCAAATAAAAGGTAAACTGGACAAATCGAAGATAACGTGTTACTCCTGTCGAAAGAAAAGCCATTTTGCCAGAGAATGTAGATCCCAACAACAAAGAAGGAGTAGAGATAATAACGGACCAGGTACATCTAATGATCCCATAGGATACAGTGCCTTTAGTGCTGAAGTGAAAGAAATAGAGAGCTATGAAGAAAACCAGTGGATATTCGAAAGTGGAGCATCAGCACATATGATATATGATTTCCACTCACTAAATGGCTTCCAAAAGTTAGATGGAAGTGACAAAATTCGCCTTGGAGATAACACAGAGCTCCCAATAGAAGGAAAAGGTGAGGTAAGAATTTTGAAATTCATAAACAATACCTGGATTGACGGTTTAATAACAGATGTATTGTATGTGCCAGGTTTAAAGAAAAATTTATTTTCTGAAGGAACTGTAGCAAATAAGAATATGAAAATTATCAAAACTGGTAATAGTGCTAAAATTTATAATCGTGATGATAGCAATGAGCCACAGCTGTTCGTACTTTGAATAACTTATATGCAATGTTATTCAAAACAATAAAACCCATTGAAGCTAATACAGATGCTACAGATAATATTAAATTATGGCACGAGAGAATGGGTCACATTAATCTTAAGGCCCTAAGAGAGTTAAGTGAAAAAGGAATCATTGATAAGATTGATTTTTCAGATGCTGATAAATTCTTTTGTGATGGCTGCCAATACAATAAACAGCATAAACTTTCTTTTAGCTATAGAAAATACAAATCTAGCAAACCTGGTGAACTGATTTACAGCGATTTGTGTGGTCCAATGTCAACATCATCACTAGGCGATGCCAATTATTTTGTTATTTTTAAAGATGACTTTAGTGGTTATGTTTCTGTTGCATTTTTGAAGCATAAATGTGATACCTTAGAACATTTCAAGAAGTTTGTGTCTATTTGTGAAAACAAACATTCAACAACAGTGAAAGCCCTTAGAGTAGACAACGGTAAAGAATTTATAAACCACGACTTTAAAGATTTTCTGCATAAAAAAAGATATAGAACTTGAGCCTATGGCTCCTTACACTCCAGAGCAGAACGGAAAAGCGGTGAGAAGTATGAGAATAATTATGGAAAGTGCTCATTCAATGCTACATAGCAAGAGTTTACCACTGTTTTTGTGGGCTGAAGCAGTTAATACAGCTGTGCATATTCTGAATAATGTACCGACAAGTCAGTCTCATGGTTCTACTCCATATGAACTATGGGTAGGAAAACAGAAATCACTCAAGTACCTGAGGACTTTTGGATCAGAAGCATATATGCATGTGCCAGACCAATTGCGAAAGAAATTGCATCCAAAGAGTATCAAAACAATCTTTGTTGGATATGAAAGAAACTCAACAAATTATCGGCTCTTTGATCCTGCATCAAAAACAATAAAAATTTCAAGGAATGTTACATTTAATGAAAGAACAAATGTGCCAGATATTCATTCGCAAAAGAAAAAGGCAATTTTAGTAAGCAACTCTGAATACCAAAATGTTACCAGTGAGTCAGAAACTGAAACACACCTATTGACGAATGATGGTGATACATTTAGTGCATCACAGGTCTCGGATGATGAAGCTTCCTCTTATAATTTCAGACCCAGAGAAAATATAATTCCCAGGCGTTATGATGTAAATGTTGCTGAAATTCCCAAAACATATGAAGAAGCAATTAACTCCCATCAATCAAAGCAGTGGAGAGATGCAATAAGAGAGGAACTTGAATCACTACAGAAAAACAACACCTGGCAGTTGGTAAAATGTCCAGAAGGGAAAAATATAATTGGATCAAAATGGGTGTTCAACATAAAGCAGTTACCAAATGGAGAGATAGCATTTTAAGGCTCGACTGTATGCAAAAGGTTTCTCACAAGTGGAGGGAGTTGATTTCAATGAAACATTCTCCCCAACAACCAGGTATGATACCATAAGAGTGATTTTGGCAATTGCTACTCAAAAGAAGTTAAAAATATTGCAGTGTCACATCAAAACAGCATTTCTGCATGGTGATATTGATGAAGAGATATACATGGAACCTCCTCCAGGCCTACCTATTGATCCAGACTTAGTATGCAAGTTAAGAAAATCCTTATATGGCTTAAAACAGTAATCACGATGTTGGAACCAGAAGTTTTCAGATTTCTTGTGAAATTACGGATTCATTCAAAGTGTGGCTGATCCCTGTTTATTCCATGGTGTTTTCCAAGGTAAGAAAGTTCTTCTCATTTTGTATGTTGTTGATGTTCTCTTACTATGTGAAGATGAAGGAATTTTGAATGACATAATGAAAAATATGAACAAGAACTTTGAAGCCACTATTTGTAAATCAGGTTGTTTTGTTGGAATTCAGATTGATCAAAATACAGATGGCTCAATTTTTATCCATTCACAAGCTTACATTAAGAAAATTTTAAGACAATTCAACTTTGAGTATTGTAAACCTGTTAGTGTTCCTGCAGATCCCTATATAATTTTGTCGTCTGAACCTGACATGTTAGAAGAAACTGGTGTGCCATATCGTGAAGCTGTTGGGTTGCTACTGTTTCTTTCTGCTACAACACATTCTGACATCACATATACAGTAAACCTTTTAAGTCGGTTCCAAAATAACTACAGCCAAATACATTGGAATGCTGTGAAAAGAATAATGAAATACCTAAAAGGAACTCCCCATCATGGCATCCAGTATATGCCCGAATCAGAAAGTTCTCGCCTTGTGGCTTATGTGGATTTCGCTGGTGACCTGGACACCAGAAGACCCACCACTGGGTATGTTTTCACGTTGTTAGGTGGTGCCATTACATGGAGCACTAGTAGGCAATCTTCAGTGTCAACATCGACCACTGAATCTGAATATATAGCGGCATCTACTGCAGTTAAAGAAGTCGTGTGGCTCTGCCAGCTGTTATGTGACATAGATGAAACATCCTTTTGTGAAAAAAATGTCACTTTGCATATTGCTAACCAAAGTGCAATAAAATTGATCAAAAATCCAGTGTACCATAAATGTACTAAGCATATTGATGTCAGGTACCACTTCATCCGTGAAAAGTACCAGGATAAAACTGTGAACATTGATTATGTTAATAGTAATGGACAGTTGGCAGATATATTTACAAAGGCTTTGCCAGACAAATTTGAAAAACTTAGAACTCTGAAAAACTGTCTTGCTAAGTGCTAAATTGATATATTTTTTATTTTATTAAGTGTAATTTTTATTGACAAGTAAGAATTGGAGGGAGTGTTAAGTTTAATATTTAAATTCTTACTTGACTCATTATATTAACCAAGAATATTATTATTATTATTATGTCTTGTAACTGTATGTTTTCCTCCATGTATTTTCTTCATATCTAAACTTTAACTTGTGCATCTGGCAGCATGTTCTGAGTTGTAGTCAGTTGGCGTACTGTGTGTACAATGTGGCATGGCCACTGTGGTAAGGAATAAATTATACTAATTATACTTTAAGTAAGTTTAATTAATAAGTTTTTATACTTATATTAGTTTAGTCAAACTAAGTTACTGGAAGCTATTACTATAGCACTTAGACACTAACGTAGCTAAAGGGTGGGAGGGGGGATCAAGGGGAGCGGCCGCTGCCAAGGGGTACTAGATTGAAACAGGTTTTAACCAAAATTATCTCGCATATTTTTACAATAAATAAAAATTTTTGATTTTTCTTCTGTGTATGTGTGTAAATGTTTTCTTTAGTAAAATATTTTGTTATATCAAAATAATGAAAAAAAAAAGCTTCTGTCACTCTTCCTAGGAGTGGCTCAATGCACTTTGTACCTTACAATATTGTGTACCTGAATTGAGGCGCAAAATGATTAAATGAGGGATGCCAAATTGAGAGAGGTTTTAAACCAAAATTATCTGACATTTTGACAATAAATAAGAATTGCGGATCTTTTTGTGAGTGCATGTGAATGCTTTGAAGAAATTCGATGAAGGAGGAGATGGGGAAGTAGAGATATCTTAAGTGCTAATTGTGGATGAAGGCTCCTCAGCCCTCACTGTTTAGCCTCTAGCTTATAAAACAAAAGGCCCTGCTAGCATCACATTTCTGATATCAAAAGAACATTTTTTTTATTTATCTATTGGATTTCATACTGATTTTTGTGTTCTTAGCATTTTATACATATTTTTTTTTGTGTAATGGAAGCTTCTGTGAAGCAGTGCAAAATGGATTTAGTTATCTCACATATTCTTAAGTGCTAATTGTGGATGAAGGCTCCTCAGCCCTCACTGTTTAGCCTCTAGCTTATAAAACAAAAGGCCCTGCTAGCATCACATTTCTGATATCAAAAGAACATTTTTTTTTATTTATCTATTGGATTTCATACTGATTTTTGTGTTCTTAGCATTTTATACATATTTTTTTTTGTGTAATGGAAGCTTCTGTGAAGCAGTGCAAAATGGATTTAGTTATCTCACATATTTTGACAATAAATAAAAATTTTTGATTTTTTTTCTGTGTGTGTATGTGTGTAAATGTTTTCTTTAGTAAAATATTTTCTTATATCAAAACAATGAAAAAAAAAAGCTTCTGTCAATGTTCCTAGGAGTGGCTCAATGCACTTTGTATCTTACATCACTGTCTACCTGAATTGAGGCACAAAATGATTAAATGAGGGGTGCCAAATTGAGAAAGGTTTTAAACCAAAATTATCTGACATTTTGACAATAAATAAGAATTTTTGATCTTTTTAGTAAAAACAGTAACTCTTTTTAGGAGAAACAGTTAATAAAGATATTATTTCTTCTTTGTTAGAAATTCTATTTTCTATTTTTAAATTAAATTAATAGTGCAATATGCTCACGGGAAAATGTAAGTAGGATATAAACGGTGCAGAATTCTTCAGTGATTTGAAAGGTATCATAATATTATTGAAAAGAAGGCTAAAGAATATAGAGATATAATACAATCTTGATTTTACATTTCCCATTTTGCACATTTTCCCACATTTAACGTAATTTAACTCCGGACCCACCAAATATATCTCTCAATAATGTTAAATTTTCCCGCTTCCAGCTTTTCCCCAAATAAGGTTTACCCATATCATACTAGGGATGCAACGGATATCCAGCAAATATCCGATATCCGGCATATCTGGCTGATTTTTCAATATCCGAAACCCCATCGGATATCCGACTTCTCCGCCGGATATCCGGCAGAGTGCAGCAGAGTGAATATATAAGGATAACAGAAATCGTTTGACTCCAAACAATGCTGAACAACTTTTATTTATAATGCAAAATATCAAAAATATAGTAAGTTCCCTATTCATGAGTAAAAGGAAAAAAAGTTTAAAGAATTGCTAGCTTTCTTAATATTGATATTTGAATTTATAATAAAATTAAGAATTTACGTTTACATCTTTTTGAAAATTTTACCTTTATTTTCAGATTGTAAAACAAAATTTGATGTTGTTTATTAAAGTATAACTTTATTAATTTTCTTTCTTTCTTTTAAGTTAAACAATTAAACAGACCTATTTTCACTTTCTACTATCTTCAATAGAAGAAAGTATTTTGTAATCGAAATTTTCTTCGACTTCTGGTTTTCGACAGATTTACACATTTTAGGGGTCAGAGATCCCCCAAAAACATGCTTATACAAAATGTCTGCCTGTCCATGTGTCACCATTGTACCATCAAAAAGTGTATGAAGTTATGCATAGAATAGAACCAAATTTTTTGTGTATGTTTTGGGCTCAGCAGATCCTCCTTCAATATGGAAACATTCCACTGGAAGGGGGTGCTATAATCGCGATTTTTGTGCCCTTTTCATTATTGTACCATCGAAAAGTGTATGAAGTTATGTATAGATTTGAACCAAATTTTTTGTGTATGTTTTTGGCTGCGGCCAGCAGGTTCTTCTTCAATATGGAAACATTCTGACGGGAAAGGGCACCTTAATTGCAATTTTTGTGCCATTTTCATTATTGCACCATCGAAAAGTGTATGAAGTTATCCATATAATTAAACCAAATTTTTTTGTATATGTTTTTGGCTATGTCCAGCAGGTTCTCTTTTAATTTGGAAATATTCCACCAGAAGGGGACGCTGTAATAGCAATTCTTGTGCCATCGAAAAGTGTATGAAGTTATGCATAAAATTGAACCAATTTTTAGTGTATATTTTTGGCTATGGCCAGCAGTTTCTCCTTGAATTTGGAAATATTCCACCAGAAGGTGGCACTGTAATAGTGATTTTTGTAAAATTTTCTCGATTTTCCATAGTTATTTTGTACAGTATATTGGCGGCTCATGAAGCGACAGGAACTTCACATCCTGCTAAGATCGCCATTCACAAACAGCTGATGTACAGCAGATTAATGAAAAAATTATTGATTTTAATAAATATGATAGAGATTAAATGACTGGAGCAGAAATTTTAGATGAAAATCAAAATTGGTATAATATTGAACTAATAATATATACCTAAAAATAGCTACCTTTTGAAATATTAATATGTATGGGATAGAAGAAAGTTTTGGGATTGGCACATCCAACTAATAGTTATTTTTGTAACTTCATTATAAATGTTTAAAATTAAAAGTTATTGTCTTTGTACTTATAAATATCAAACTAATTTAACTTAAAATAAAATTAAATGTGACTTAAAGTAAAACAGTATTAAATAATTAAAACAGAAAAAAGAAATTAACTAAATATTTTATGTTTAAGTTAAAAAGAAAGAGTGTACATTTCTTTGTGAAAATGTTATACAACTATAGGCATATTAATTGTTTAAAATTGGTTGTACAAATTATCAGCATTTCAATGTACAAATTAATTAATTATTAGCAATTATCCATATCCTCAATCCAATGAATATCCAAATCCAATAGCAATTATCGACATTTCATTGTACAAATAAACAGAATATTTTAATGTTGAAATTACATTTTTTATGCAACTTTTTTAATATACATATATACAGGGCTTGAATTTCGAGACGAGATGGCAGCGTTCGTGCCCTAAAGAATATTGTGTGCGAGAGGTTCCTGTTTCCAAAAAATCATTTCCCGAAAAAATTTTCTTTGTAAAATGACGATCAAGTCTCGGGATCGACTGGCAAATTTCATGATATTTTCCGCTATCGAAAGGCAGATTTCACAGTTTCTTTTTACGACAGATTGAAAAAATTCATGATTGTTTTTCTGCGTCTGACTGAAAAATGTTGCGATTTTTCTCCGCAACTGACAGGCAAATTTCGCGATTTTTTCTGGAGACTGTTCAGTGAATTTCATCATTTTTTTCTTGCGACCAATTGACAAACTCAGCAATTTTATTCTCGACATTCCCTGCAAATTTCCCTGTTTGTTCTTGCGACATACTGATGAAATTAATGATTACTTTTCTGCGTCCGATTGAAAAATTTCGCGTTTTTACTCAGCGACCGACTTTAAGGAATTTCGCGATATTTGCTCGTGATGGATTGGCAAATTTCACGATATTTTCCTGTGACCAATTGAAGAATTTTGTGATATTTTCCTGCTACCGATTTCTCAAGAACTTCAGTTTTTTTTTCTCGCGACTGGTCAACAATTTTTTTTTTTTTTTTTTTTGCCATGATTGAAGAAATCAGTGATATTTTTTCTACAACCGATTTATGTATTTTGCTCTGTTTTTTCCCTGTGTCTGAAATACGAAATAACTAAAAGGGCAGTAATGGCCACTGGAGACTGAGCCCAACCAAATTGGCTTAGAGTCAGAACAAAACAAAATGAGATTAGATCTTGTGGTGCACATGAAGAAAAGAACTTTTGGTGAACTTAAAAAAAAACTAGTTGATACTTAAAATTCACAGAAGTTAAGACATGACTTTTTGAAATCAACCATTTCTCGTGTAATAGAAGAAACCAATTGACTATTTCCTTTTCAAACTTTGGGTATGGATTTTAAATTCCAATGTATAGAACATAGTTCAATTAACGAAAATACCAGGAATTACAGTTTTGACCATAATTCCATTAAGGATAGTACTAGGTTGAGCAAAAAGTTCTGGGAAATTTGTGAAAGTTGCATTGTTATGCGCAAATTAACAACAAAAGCAACAAGGACTATTCTTCAAAGTAGAGACCATCATAGTCCACGACTTTCTGCCATCGTACTGCAAGATTCCGAATTTGCTGGAAGTACCATAGCGGCTCCTTGGAATCGAAAAACTCTTGACATGCTTCTTCAACTTCATTAAAGGATTCAAATCGTCGGCCCTTGAAAAAGTGTTGCATTGATCGAAAGAGGTTGCAAAGATCAAAAGACGTGGTTCCATGAATAGAACCACATCTGAACTGTACCACTAGTGCTCCTATATACGATACAAATTCTGGTAACTATTAGATTAAAAATTTCCCAGAACTTTTTGCTCAACATAATATAATAAAACAATTTTGTTCAGAAGGGACATATAATCATCAAAGGATATTGACAATGCAATCACAGATATGCATTATTCATGCAAGTAAGTTAAAAATGAATGCGCATCAGATTTTGCAAAGTTTTCCAAAAATTTTTTAAAGAAATTGCCCATAACATTGGTATATAACAGGGTCGGCGAACCTTTTTACATCCGCGTGCCCAATTTCTTTCAAAAAAGATTTTACGTGACGATGACGGGCCAAGCACCAAAAATAATTTAGTGGATCAAAATTTCTGGATTTTTATTCATTGGGATTTAAAAGTATGGAACAATATATATTTAATAATTAGACTAACATATATTATAAAGTAATAAAATAGTGAAGGCGATGTTGGGTATGACAAATATTAATATGGTGTTCAACCTACATACTTTTAACAGGATGCAAGCTGAATTTGAGTTAGCTAACAAGTGGTTTGTGATAGAGATACCAAACACTGGTTTTCTCATCGCCTCCTATTTCCTATATATCATAATTTCATACTACAATCATCATTTTTTATTTATAAATTCATATTTTATTTTTCATTTATTACTTCTTTATAATATCTCATAATATCAGTAATAAATATATTTTTAAAAGTTAACTTACCTTTTTACTTCGTTTCCGGACTTTATTTATCTGTTTTACATACTGCATTAATCCTGTAACGTAAATAGCTATTCCTATCTTTTCCATTCACGGACTTCATTCTTTTTGCAGCCTACATCAGCAAAACTACGTTCTAAACTGATTACATTTTTCCGTAACGATATTTTTCCCACCAGATGGCGACTGGGAATATCGTATCATTTATCGAATCCATCATCGAATCTAGCTTTTGCATCGATTCGATGCCATTCCGTGATTGTCCCGTTTCGTGGGCATTGCTCCGAAACGCTGTTTTCAATCCGAGTCATTTCATATAAATAAAGGATCCAGACATCATTTGTTCGCATTTTTATCCTTTTTTAAATGGATGTAATCTTTCTAGAAACTGAGTGTTGGCTGGACCAACATTCTGGAAGTATTATTTAACATACTTGTTATTTTAATTTTAACTATGAGTTTATTTCAAATAGTTTTAATCTAAAAGTAATGTATTGTAAAATGCTTCTTCTTGTCGCATGCAAACAGCCATTGTTATGGTGAATCCATTTGTGTTCAAGAACATCTACTGTGATAATCTTCATGTTAATTTGCCTGCTGTATCATCATCCTGTGTCATCAAGTAAAATAAACATTATTCGTTAAAGTTTAATCATTATGTATCTGTTTTATTATCTTAGTTAAGAGATCGTTTTTCACATATGCTCATTTAAATATTTTACTTCCAAATGCCCTATTTACCAGCATACACCTCCACTGGGTTTTCTGCATATTTAAATTGACCCTGTTACGTATATAAACCACTAAAGGTTATACAGGCAAAGTTCTTTAATCCGCACAAGTTGGGACCAAAGGTTGTGCAGATTATGGAATATTGCGGATTATGGAGTAATATGGATTATATCTCATTTTCTTATTTCTGGACACTATTTTAATCCCATATTCAGTATAACATAAAAAGAAAAATATGAAAGATAATAATTAATTTTTCTGGACACTATTTTAATTCCATATTCAGTGCAACATGAAAAGAAAAATGTGAAATATAATAATTCATTTAATATGCTATCTCAAAAAATGCATTTTTCAAATTCTTGTATTAAAAAATTGATTATATTCACTTTTATATTTAAAATTTTCAAATATTTCTTTTAAAAAATCATTTTTTGGATCAAGAATTTGTAAATTTGTTTAATTGTTTACATTCATTAAGCAATGCAAATTATAGAAAATTGCAGATTATGGGTGTGCGGATTATAGATCCTTGACTGTATTACGTTTAAGAATTTAGTTATGGGCGGACATAACCTAGGAAGTTTATGAGCTAATCGATCTCTTGAAAGAAAACAAAATATTATTTGCAATAGTCCTGAACTTTTTCTTCAAAATCCTGAGTTATTATATAGAATTTTTACGTTGAATGCTGGATATTAATTTTTTTTTTTTTTTTTAAACTTTTATTAGTTACAGAACTTTTGCATATCTCAACAAAATTTTTATTAGTTACAGAACTTTTGCATATTTGAACAAAACATTTATTAGTTACAGAACTTTTGCATATTTTAACGAACTTTATTCCTGGTTTGATAATTTTTCTATAATAGACTGGTTCACTTTGCTGTTTTATGATGAATTTTTTGTTTAAATAGATTACTTTTCTTCAAATTAAAAATTTTTTTTAAAGAAGTTAAGACCCAGGTGAAGATAACGGATGAAAAGCTCGGGGGTACGGTAGCACTTCAGGTACTTAAATTTTTTTTTGCTGTTTTTGAAATTTTCCATGATGGCCACAAATACGATTGACAAGTTAAGTTCAAGGAACTATGCTACATGGTGTAGTGATAAGAAGTATTTGTTGCTAGAGAGGGGCCTGTGGGGGATGGTCGGCTTGAAACAGGGGGTGCCTGGACTTGGTGCAAGTGTTGCTGCCGGTGTTGTTGGTCAGTTTGCATCCCGTGCAAACAAAGCTCTTTCTTTGATTTATCTAAATATTGAGCCAGAATTTAAGCGGTTAATTGACGATTGTACAGAACCAGTAGAAACATGGAATAGATTGCACAAGAATTTCCACCCGGATTCATGTACTCATCATATGACGTTGTTCAATGAACTTATGGAAGAAAGGATACGATATGGCGAATCAATAAATCTTTTTGCTATGAGATTGAAGAAAATTTACCAAGAAATTAAGTCTATAGATAAAAAATTTGCTGAATGTTACTTGAGCTACCAATTCCTGCACTTCTTACCCTCGAGTTACGACACCTTGGTACAACAAATATTGGCTAAACCTGCTGATGCATTTAAGTTTGATTTAGTGGTTGATGAGCTTGTGGCGGAAGAAACTAGACAAAAGTTGTGTGATCGAGATAATGCTAAACAGGTGAACATCTCCAATACAGTGAAATTACAGAAATCTTTTAAAGGAAAACCTCATTTCTGAAAGTCACAAAGAAAAAGATGCTGGAAGTGTGGCAAATTGGGCCATTTACAGATCAATTGCTTTTCAAAATCTCCAAACAGCCAATTTCGTCACAGAGATGCTTCACCCTCTTCATATTCTCGACGTGGTCACTCATCAAGCTGATCCAGTTCCCGTAATCACTACTATAAACAGTCTCCCGAGAGATACCGCAGTGACTCATCGTATTCCAACCTGCCGGATGATGACTCTGACTCCATTACTAGTTCCTACGACTCATCTCCTAAAGGTTCCAGAGAACGAAGCAAGACCCCTAAGCATACCAGACGTTCTTCTCCAAATGTTTCTAGTGACAGAGGTGGTGGTTCTCACTCGAAATTGTCAAATAGTACATGTAAGTCAAATCTTTTTATTTCACATTCTAGTTTAAGTAATGTTGTAAATGATTGTGACTGGATTTTTGACAGTGGAGCGAGCCATCATTTCTGTAACAATAAAAAATTGTTTTCTAATTTTCAGGAGTTAAATGATGAAATGCCGTTTGCTGTTAAGAATGTTTTATTTCCCATAAAGGGTAGAGGGGAGGTTAAAACTTAGTTTTGGTCAAAGGGTTTTTACCTTGTGTAACGTAATGTATTCAGATCAGTTACATAGAAACCTTATCTCTGGTCCTCAATTAGACTTAAATGGTTTGACCTTTCAAGGTTATAATGGTGAGGTGAAAGTCCGTCGGGGAGTTGAGTACTTGTTTAGCGCCTATTTAAAAGATCGTATTTACAGGCTGTATCCAAAAATCCCAATCTCTGGTAATAAATCTGTTAAGTTTGAAGCCTCTGCCGTTAAACAAAACGAGAGGATGTTACATTGGCATCGCAAGTATGGTCACATAAGTCCTTCTTTAATTGCTCATACAAGCCGTAAGCAAGGCGTACGTGGTTTACCAGGGCTAAAAGAGACCAACTTATTTTGTGAATCCTGTAAATTTGGCAAACTGAAGAATATTTCCCATAAATTTAATAAAAACATTCACTTTAATCATCTGCTTGAGCTGCTGTATGCAGATTGGTGGGGCCCATGCCGTATCGAAGGAAGAGGTGGCGAACGATACTTTTTGTCAATTATTGATGACTTTTCCTGCCGTGTATCAGTTTACCCGTTAAAATTGAAATCCAACACATTTGATGTCGTGAGAAAACATATCGTACGGGCGGAAACATATCTGAATAGGAAAGTCAAGAGCTTTAGGACTGATAACGGTGGGGAGTTCAACAATATTTCTTTCAAATATTTTTTTGATGAAAAGGGTATTCACCACAAGTTCACGAATTCCTACACGCCACAGCAAAACGGCGTTGCGGAATGTTTCATGTTTACAGCAGCAGATGGGATACGAACACTACTAATTGACAGTAATTTAGATCTGAAATTCTGGCCAGAGGCCTTAAAATACTTTGTATACAGCTGGAATAGAATTTGTCCAAAGCTTCTGGGGAAAATGCTTTTCAAGCTCTATGGTAACAGAAAGCCATCTGTCCGGCATTTAAAGCCGTTTGGTACGGAGGCTTATATTAAAGTTCCAAAGCAAAGGTCGTGGAAACTAGAAGCATATGCCAAAAAAGGATTTTTAGTAGGGTATGCATTTCGTACAAGGGGTTATAGAATATGGATACCAGAGACGGATGAAATTGTTGAATCTTCAAATGTGTTTTTTAATGAATGTACGACTGGTGTAAGATGCAGTGCAGCGGTACTGGGCACCGATGATTATGCCTTTTTCTCTCCCAAAGCCGAGGGTAATCAAGATGATGTCGTTGAAGATGAACCTGAGGTTATCCCAGGTCCTTCCGGCTTTTCTCAAGATGGGAGGGGGGGGGGACAAGGATTCGGGGTCCAGTGACACTATTCAGCCAACTATTCCCTTTCTTAAAGATGTTCGTTGGCTTAGAAAACCCGTCAACAGTGGTGTAGTCATAAAAAAAGCAGACGGCATACGCTCTAAGCAGAGGGTATATGCTCAAGGCAGAGGGTATACCCTACAGTTTATATACTATAGTTTTTTTAAAAAACAGAGGGTATACGGTGTTCCTTAAAAAAATCCAGAAGGTATACGGCGTATACCACTGTATACCCTCCAGTACATCCCTGCCCGTCAAGCGTAAAACAAAAGATCGTACAGACATCTATTATTACAAATTTGGTAAAGACGACAGGTTGCATTCTTTAAACGAAGTAAAGAAATACTGTGAAGAAAACAATATTTTATTTAAGCCAGAAATCTTTGATTTTAAAGGGTCCAATCCTTATTCTGGTATAGTCCCCATTCCTGAAGAATATTCTACTTCAGATGATGACAATTCCAGCGAGTCCAGTTTTTCACATATATCTGCATGACTAGCTAGCAACAGTGATACTCCCAGAACATTCAAGCAGGCGTGTAGATCGGAACAGAGCTCGATCCAGTGGGAAGCAATGAAGCTCGAAATGAAGGTCATGAGAGACCGTGGAGTTTGGGATTTGGAAGAATTACCAGTACATGTCACTTCAGTAGGTTGCCGGTGGGTTTACACGATGAAACGGGATGAATTTGGACGGATCACCAGGCACAAGGCTACACTTGTTGCCCAAGGGTTCAAACAAATAAGGGGCGAGTCCTATGAAGAGACATTCAGCCCTGTTGTGAACTTTGGCGTTATCAGATTCTTTTTGTCCCTTCTCGTTTCGTGTAGCGGGTGGTCGCACACTCAGTGTGACGTGACCTGCGCCTACTTGTATGCACCGCTGAATGAGGACGTGTACATGCACCAGCTTCCCGGATTCTCAGAGTCTGGAAAAGAGCATTTATATTGCAAACTAGATCACGTACGGTTTACATCAGAGAGGAAGAGAGTGGTTTATGGAAATTCATAAAGCTTTATTGGAGATTGGTTTTAAGAAATTTTCATCATGTAATTGTGTTTATATTTTTAACTCTAATATTTTGTTACTATTATATGTGGATGACATAGTGATCTTTGGAAAAACTCAAAAGCTTATAGATAACATCTTAAAGAAATTAAAAACAAGATTTGACATAAAGGAACTTGGTAGAACTAGGAAACTATTAGGTGTCGAATTTGAAGATACTCAATCAGGAGTTATCATACACCAGAAAAACTACATTCAAGATGTATGTGATAGATTTAGTTCTTTTAAAATACCAGTGTCATCATTGCCTATAAGTAAAGTTATTATTTATTCAAGGTCCAGTTGTCCAGTTTCCGATCATGACATTCAGGAAATGCCACGTTTACCTTATCGTAATTTATTAGGTTGCCTCTCTTTTGTTGCTAACCGTACTCGACCCAATATTTGCTATGCCGTGAACTTACTGAGCCAGTTTCAGGCGAACCCAGGTATTGTCCATTGGGATGGGTTACTACGATTGCTAGGATATTTAAGGTCTACTATGCATTTTAAGCTGAAACTCTCGTGCAGGTCTAACGATCTCACAATCTTTACTAATGCCGACTTTGCAGCTAACCGCGATGATCGGACCTCAGTCGGCGGTCAAATAGTCATGCTTGACGAAGCTCCCGTCGATTGGCGCTCTTTTAAAGAAAAGTGTGTCTCGTTATCAACCATGGAGTCTGAATTCGTTGCAATGACTGAGGCCGTCAAGAACCTGGTCTGGTTTGACCGGATACGTCGCGAGTGTGCACAGGAAGGGATCATACCTGTACTGGGGAGGACAGCTAAGATGAAAGCAGATAATCAAGCAGCAATCGATTTTGTTAAATCTCCTGTGGAAAATTACAAATCCAAACATATCGGTGTTAAGTAGGGCTGGGCGATGTCTAGATTTAAATATTGTGATAAATCAGCATCTTTATATCATGATATTCTGATATATCGATATTGCGACATATGAACAAAAAAGTAAAATATCAAGTAACGTATGAAACGGAAAAAAGTAATAAAATGATTGAAATTAAAAATATATGTACATTCATAATATATGCATAACTTCAATATACATTATATATTTTATTAAAGATTAAAATTTAAAAATAAACTATATCATTGTCAAATAGATTAATAAATAAACGGTCAAGTGCGAGCATTACTCGTGCACAGAGGGTTCCGTAGAATAAATATATGAATTTGTAATTGTATTATAAAAAAAAAAAAAAAAAAAAAAAAAAAAAAAGTTGCTAAAAGAATACTAAGGCTTTGTAAAAAACTATACAACGTAGGGTTGGGTATAACTGTATATATTAGAAAAGTGTAAATGGGTATACCATGAAAGTTCAAAGAGATATGGAACCTAAATAATATCAAATATAGCTATTCGTATAACTCTTTTTTTAATATTATCCTAATCTGTTTATGACGAATTTAATTCGCTACTGACAATAAAAGGAGTGTATAGTTAAACTTCATTTAGCATTTCATGAAACTAAATTCAGCGTAGTAATAACCTTTATTTCTACAGGGTAGCTAAAACAAAACCTTTGTTCAAAATTTAAATTTGGCATTGTGCTAAGCGTGCTTCGAATTGAGGTCTCAAAGTTGCAATGCCACCTTGGTCAGTGCTGCGTTTTTCCAGATAGGTGTTTAATTAAATTTTTAAGTCACTAGAGGCATATTGAGAGATACAATCAATGCAAACTATCGCGAATCCTACAGTATTTATACGATTCATTCTAATTAAATCTTTCGAGGGCGATGCCCTTAAAAAACAGACACCTAATTTTAATTCCAAAACAAACAAATGGCACCAAGAATATTTAATTAAAATTTTCCTTTTATCATGTACGTGAAAATAAGCAAGTTCGCATTTTCTAATAAATTCGTTTATAAATTCTGGTGTCAGTTCATTTTTTCATAAGTTTATAAATAGAATTACTCCGTGCTGAAAAGGATTAAGTGGTCGCAGGACTCTTAAAGCTTCAAAATTTAAGAAATTTAAATTTTTTTTAGATGTTAAACTCCTATCTTTTCTGAATATTTTGATATAATTATTTCCTAAAAAATTCCCATTAGAACAGAAGTTTTTGCTTTTAGAATTATACCTGCTCAATAGCTGAAGCGGCGTTTCCGAAACTTTAATGTCATTATTTTCCAAATGGCGTTTTTTGGGCATAACGTGCATGATACCTCAAAAACTTCTGAATATTTTTTCATGAAATTTTCAAAGCATATATTTCATGTTAGTCTGTATAAACTGAACCTAAAATTCCCTTTTTATTGTTCAAAAAAATATTTTTTTTAGGTGATTTTACTGTTGAAATTTTCAAAGTTTTGTATTAGCTAAATGCAACATTGCATTAAAAATATAAAAATGCTTTAAATACAAATTTATTAAAGTTTACGGTAATTATTACAATCTGAAGTAAAGTAAGCACCAAAATTTTCATTCTAGTTGCAATATTTATTTTGTAATCGTGTGTGTAAACTGTTATGCCAATTTTTTGTTCGTCAAATGTCTAACAGTTTCGAGCCCCCTATAAATACTAATTCTGTATCTTGCAATTTTTAAATACATGAAACGAAAGAACATACTTATATCTTTCATCCCAATTAAAATAGTGTTTTAAAATCATATACATTTTAAGACATTAAATGTTGAAAATGGTCTTTTTTTCATTTTTTCCACTTTTTAGAGTCTCGAGACCCCTTAAATTAGTATGTTTTTAACAATTTGACGTTTATTGCTTTTATACTGTTACTGCATATTACATTACACATATATATCATTAAAAGTTGTTAACTAGGCATAGAGTATGCCTCCCCTGTCCTTGTGTACGTCCAAACTGACCGTACCTTTAAGGGTTAATATCTTGGCTAATTATCGACGATTTTTTTCGAAAATCATTATCAACAATGCTTTTATTCTTCTGCAACGATAGGTATATTCAGCGATGCTCAACAATTTTTCTGAATTCCTGTAAATCGAAATTTGTGTATAACAGAAAAATGCTAATTACTCAAAAACTATGTGACCTAGGGTAATCGCTATAATTTTCTGGCAAGGTTTATATTAACGCTACTACCTCTAATTTTTTCATAATTTTAGTTTCAGTAGATTCGGAATTAGATGGGGGGAACATATTTTTGCGCTACATTTTCAACAATATCTTTGAAAATATAATACCTAAAATGAAAAGGAATGTAATTTTGAGTTCAGCATTACAAAAGCTTTCACAGGATACCCCATGTGATATACAAAGAAAATAATTTTTTTTTCAAGTAGCATAATTAGCCCATCTACTTTTTTACTAAATATATTTATGAATGTTTATTAATCTGAAAATATGTGGGCCAATGGTCTTTATTATTTCCCCGAATTTGAACTTTCCACGTTCCATAGTTTACGAGTAAAATGGCTGTGACAGACAGACAGACGGACGGACAGACACAGGAGTGATCTTATAATGGTTTCGTTTTTACTTTTTAAGTACAGAACCCTAAAAACTATATATAAATAAGCAAATGTAAATAAATAAATTCTAAAAGAAACTATTCGGATGTGCCAATGGCAAAAATTTCTTCTATCTCTACATGTTAATACTTAAAAATTCGCTATCACAGTGCAAAAATTAAATAACAATCTATGTCCATCATGAATATTCTAAAGATATAAGTTCACTAAATTGTATGCATTTAAAAGGAGATAGAAGCATAGCATCTTTCAAATAAATCATTGAATTTCAGCACCAAACTTATTAGATATGTCTGTAACTAAAATTCCTAATCCAAAAATCATAAAAGCAGCACCTGTTGGACATCCAGTAGCAGAAAGTTATGGTTGTGTCTGCGACAGCAATTTAGTGGGTTGAAAATTGTCTGCAGGAGTAGCGTGTTACATTTTCTTATGTACGAACATTATAAGTGTTAAAATAAATAGCGTTCTTACTGATTAATAACCAGTGGTGATTCTGAGTAAAAAAAAATATCTGAAATTCACAGCAAATTTTCCGAAAGGTTACAACAGAGGCAGGGGGGGAAGCGAAAATCCACTACCGGCACTAACTATGTGTTTTTCTTCGCGCACTTTTGATGAAATTTGCGTTTTTTGCGATGTTTTGACGAAATTTGCCGTTTCCTACGGGATCTTTTGACGAAATCTGTTGTTTTCTCGATCTTCTGACGGAATTTGCCGTTTTTCGCGATCTTTTGACGAAATCTGCTGTTTTTTGTCGATCTTTTGACGAAATTTGCCGTATTTTTCGCGATCTTTTGACGAAATCTGTTGTTTTTTTCGCGATCTTATGAGGAAATTTCTCGTTTTCTTCGCGATCTTTTGACGAAATTTCTCTTTTTTTTTCGCGATCTTTTGACAAAATTTGACGTGTTTTCGCGATCTTTTGACGAAATCTGCTGTTTTTCGCGATCTTATGAAAAAATTTCTCGTTTTTTTCTCGATCTTTTGACGAAATTTGACTTTTTTCGCGATCCTTTGACAAAAATGAGCTTTTTTTCGCGCTCCTTTACGAAATTTGCGTTTTTTCTTCGATTCTTTGACGAACTTCGTGTTTTTTCCGCGATTTTGTGACAGAAATTTGCGTTTTTTCGGCGCCCCTGGGACGAAATTCACGTTTTTCCCGGGATCTTTTGACGAAATTCGCGTTTTTACAGCGATCGTTTGGCAGAAATTTGCGTTTTTCGTGATCTTTCGACGAAATTCCACAAATTTAATTACGATTTTTTGACAGAAATTTTCTTTTTCTCGTGATCCTTCGACAGTAACCTGCGTTTTTTCGCGATCGTTTGACAGAAATTTGCATTTTTCCGCGATTGTCTGACTAAATTCGTATTTTTTTTCCTCGATCCTTTGATGAAATTAAAGTTTCTTCCGCGATTTTGTGACAGAAATTTGCGTTTTTCATGCGCCCTTGGAACGGAATTCACGTTTTCATTCGGGATTTTTGGATAAAATTCAAGTTTGTACAGCGATCTTTTGGCAGAAATTTACGTTTTTCGAGATATTTTGATTAAACTCCGCGTTCTTTCCGCAATCCTTTGACGTAAATTTGCGTTTTTTCGCGATCCTTTGACATAAATTTGCGTTTTTTCGCGATCGTTTGACTAAATTTGCGTTTTCCCCACAATCGTTTGACTAAATTCACGTTCTTTCCGCGATCCTTTTACTAAATTCGCATTCTTTCCGCGATCCTTTGACGAAATTCATGTTTTTTCCGCGATCCTGTGACAGAAATTTGTATTTTTTCCACAACCCTGGGACGAAATTCATGTTTTTTACGTGGCTCTTTTGACGAAATTCGCCTTTTTATAGCGACCTTTTGGATATAAATTACCGATTTTTTATGCGAACGATTGTCGAAATTGATATTTTTCGGCGACCATTTGTCGAATTCGCGATATTTTTTGTCAGAATTTGTTTTGTTTTTTCTTTAAGGAAATACTTTTTTTTTTCCTCAAGTTGGCAAATTTATCTGCAAGGTCCAAAATAAATCTGCGACGCGCGTCGCGCACTTTCTGCTACTGGGGTTGGACAGTATACACCCAAGCTTAAAAAGGATCTATATATGGGAAACCGTAACAGAATATGATGTTTGATTAAAATTTGTGGATTAGTTTTTGAGATACACTGTAAAAAAATCCGAACAGTATTCCTGTAGGAATCGGAAAAATAGTTGCCCTGATAGTACCGGAAAATTTTCCGACCTAGCTCGGAATAAAATACGTAAAAAAAAGGAAACATTCTTTAAAACGGTACTTTACAGATTTTATTCCAATTTTACAGATTTTATTCTGATTTTACTGATTTTATTCTGAGCTGGGTCGGAAATTTTTCCAGTACGATAAGGGCAACTATTTTTCAGATTCCTACAGGAAATCTGGTCCTATTTTTTTTTTTACAGGGTACAGCTATCGCTAAAATCGTAGAAAATGTAGCATAGCAGCGCCACCTATTGGGCGATTATCACTAAATCTTAATCCGCAACAAGTTATGTCAACGTCTGACTGTACTTGAAATGTTATGAAAATACATGCGATAGTTCTTGAGAAAAAACTATAGCGGAAATTCTGAAAAATGCAGCATAATAGCGCCACTTATGGGCTATAAACACCAAACCCTAATCAGTAAAATTTATGTCAACGTCTAACTGAATCTCAAGTTTGATAAATATCAGTGCATTAGTTCTTCAGACAGAGCTATTGCGAAAATGGTGAAAACTCAGCATAGCAGCGCCACCTATTGGGCCATTTACACCAAGAACTAATCAGCACTAATTTACAAGGTACAACTGAATTTGAAATTTGACAAAAATCCGTGCATCAGTTTTTGAGATAGATTTATTGCAGATATCGTAAAAAATGCAGCATAGCAGCACTACCTATCAAGTAATTTACACTAATTTATAACGAGATATAAAATAATCTAAAATTTTGTTAAATTCCATGCATTAGTTCTTGAAATAGAGCGCCTACAAAATTTGTGTCATAAACAGACAGACAAGCATTTTCTAAAAAAAGTCAAATTGTGTGTTCAAGATTTTCTAAACATATAAATCCGTAGAAACCCGGATAGCAAAATTTTCATGAATCCAATACTTTCTTCTTGTAAAGATAGTAGAAAGTAAAAGTACTAAAAAAAATTCATTAACAGAGAGGGAAAAATAATAATTTGGTTAAAGTCAATTTCTGAATTGTTTATATTTTATATTTGTTAAATAATATATTTATTGTTGTTGTGCTTTTATATTTAAAATTGTCTTACTATGTGTCGGCATCTCCCACAAAAAACTCTTAGTTTACTTTATTTCATTTTTATATTATCCATTTTTTTTAAAGACAGAAAAAAATAAATCTCTGCGTATGCTGCGAATCATAATCAAATGTGTTTCAAAAATTACCTTCTGCTTGATTTCGTTCTTCGGTTGTCCATGTATGCTGTGTACATGAAGCGCAATAATTAACCCTTTGGACTCCGGCGTCAATTACACAATTTTTATTCGGTCGGCACCACTTTTTAAAAAGAAGTTTCCTTCAAGTACACAATTTCAAAAATGTTCCGATTAAATAAGGAAAATTTTATTATCTTTTATTAAAGATACCAAAAATTTTTTTGAAAGGAAAAACGGTGTCGCCGCAGCGGCGACAATGGAGTGCAAAGAGTTAAATAACTTTATGCAATAGCGGATGAGAATTTTAATGAGTTACTGTCCCTTTCAACTAATTTCTTGCTATTACATTTAAATAAAAAGAAAAGTGCCTATTTAAACTGATGGGACTGAGCTCACAGGCTATTCACACTAATTGTATACTATACTCTTATTTCAAACAACAATGCCCTCGAAAAATAAATTAAACGGGTCTGTACTTCCCCACTGGCATATTACAAAATTTAAAACTATTCCATATGATGCTATTACCACAGGGTGTGGTTTGTTTTTTACATACTGCTTTACTAAGGCACGTCCTAAAAGTGGAATCGTCTGCTCATCTATGAAAAAATTTCCCTGATCTCTTGGTAAATTCAAGGTGACACTACGGAATATGTTGAGCATTTGATGAACTTTCCATAATTTATTATTCCTTCCTGGTGGTTTACTTGCTGTGTCGACAAAATGGAATGAATTTCTTAAAATTTAAAGATGTATCTCATGGCATATATATAAAACGTATAACTCATATATGGCATCTGTAGCTCAGAACAGAAACATACAGTTCGTTACATGTGCATATTATTTCTCGAATAGTATCTATTTTAAATAGAAATCATAAATAGTACAAACCAAATAATTTAAAATTAATCTGATTTAAAAATGTAATTAATAAAAAATAAATTGCTAAAAACATAACTTTAAAAAATTCGCTTAAAAATAAAAATGTTAATATTAGGAATTGCAATTGTGGAGCAAACATGCAAACCATGCTTTCTCCTTTAGATACAAATTTTCAAAAAACACAAAAAACTGATAAACAAGAAAATAACTTGTATTTAATTCTCATTTTTATTGTGTATTTTTATTACTGTTTATTAGAAAGAATTGCAAGCATACCTAAGATATTAAACATAAAACAAATTAATAAAATGCATTTAATATTTGGAGAAATCACGTTTTGACCGAATTCAGAGGAGGAAACATGTTTTGATTGCTTGGCAAGTGGATAAAATGCTTTTTGAATGAAATAAGTTCTAACTCACAAATAATACAATAGCATTATTTTATTTGAATAAATACCGAATTTCAGTTGATTATTGTTAAAATAAAATGACAGATTATGGTACCTAGTAGTATTCATTAAATATTTACTAAATAAATACTCGTTTGCCAGAAATCCACTTCAAATTTTAAAACCAATATCTTCATCTAGACAGTTATACACATACCCCTCTTCTTTATTGCAGGCTTATCAATCATGGATAATGTGGTTGCATCATTTGAATATATCATCAGGTTGATTTTGCCACTGTTCACTATACATTACCTTCAAAAGTCTTTTAACATCTTTGTTCTTTTCAACTAGTATGGTGTGGCTAAGAGGAAGATATTCTAAAACAACCCTTTGAACAAGGCAACAGTAACTCCCTTTTTAAGAAGATTTTACATCATATTCTTCATTTAGATTTTGAAATCTATAATTCTGGAAGACTTTAACTTTAACAGTTCTCTTATTTTTTTCTAAAACAATCCGTTTCAATTGTGATATGTATGGTAGGTTTCGAAAGTACACATTAAGTGACAACTGTGATTGGCAGACTGGAGAAATCACTGCTTGATTGAATGCAGGCTTTGGAGGAAACACTCTTTGATTGAAACGTCAAGTTTTAAAATTGATTTATAATCGGAGAAAATTTTTTTTAGTAAAAAATACCATTTATTTCTGTGCAATTTAACACAGAGTTCATAAAAATAACAATAACTCATTTTTTATTTTTTTGTGAGAAAACACGGTTTGAATGTTTGCTCCACAATTATTTTTGAAATGGTAAATGCCAGACTTACACAATTGTGTAGGTCATTAGTTTTTTCAACGTTTGTATAGCTTAATTAAATTTATCAAGAAAAAAATCAATAAAAATCATGAATAAAGTATATGAAAAGAAAAATTAAATTAAGCAAGCACTGAAAATCATATTTAAAAGAAATTACGACAGTACTTACTTTTTGTCTATTGCTGTCGGATAATAAAAGAATTCTCTCTAAGCATATTCTTAAAAGCAGAAAATCTAACCCTATCTTGCAGTTGGTGCCAACTAGTAGTGTCTTATCAAAACATCTGAAGCCAATTAACTCATACAAATGTGAAGATTCGGTTTTAAATTGCACAAAAACAGGAAATAGTCGTTTTCTTTTACTTTAGGCTCATCTAAACAATTGTGTAGGTCAGGGATTAAAGGGCTATCAGAATAAATTTGAAGCAAATCAGACAGAAAAACCCATTTATCTAAATTAAGGGGGTTAGCCCACCTTCTTCCTTTATACTTAACCAATGAACTCCCCATAACTAGTAAAAGTACCTTATCAGAATTAACCTATTTACAAAATTTGAGGCAAATCGGATAATTCTGCCGAAAAAAACTATTTATATAAATTAAGGGAGGATTAGCCCTCGAGCCCCCCTTTATATTAACCAATGAACCCCCCATAAGTAATTAGGGAACAGCCTTATCAGAATTAACCCATTTACAAATTTTGATGCCAATCAGATAATTCTCATTGAAAAACCCATGTATCTAAATTAAGGGGGCTGGGGCCTAGCCCCCGTCCCCTTTTTATACTTAACCAATGAACCCTCCATCCCCCCCCCCACCGCCCCCCATAAAAAAAGTAATCAAAGTAAAGCCTTATCAGAATTAACCTATTTACAAATTTTGATGGAAATCAAATAATTCTGCCAGAAAAACTCATTTATCTAAATTAAGGGAGATTAGCCCCCGTTCCCCCCTTTATACTTAACTGATGAACCCCCAAAATTAATCGGAGAAGCACATTATCAGAATAAACCTACTTACCAAATTTAATGCAAATCGGAGAATTCTGCCTGTAAAACCCATTTATCTAAATTAAGGGGGGGGGGGGATTTTCCCCCTGTTCCCCCTTTATACTTAACCAATGAACCCCCAAAACTAATCAGAGAAAGCGCCTTATCAGAATGAACCTAGAAAAAAATTTTGAAGCAAATCGGATATTTCTATCAAGAGTTATCGTGCTACGTACATACAAAACCTGCGGGCCCATTAGCTCTCAGGCTTTGATAGCCTGTGAGCTAAAAATCCGTGAATGTGCCGGAAATTTTTTCGTGAAATAATACCTTTTTGAGAACAGCCCTAAGAATATAAATTAAAAAAATTCTGAATTAAAAAATATGTATTTTTCTAACCTTTAAGGCTATTTCTTATGCTTGTACTATCAGGGAACTTGGATAAGGATCTCCTACGTTTCGACCAATATCCGCTAAATGAAGGCAAAAAAAACTACCCCCTCCCCCCCCACCACACACACTGAACAATTTACATCTCTTGATTGTCAGTGCACAAACTTTAACTGCTTAATTTTTCTGCACTATTTGTTATTTTGAATTCTAGTGACATTAAATAAATAGTGACATCTAAATATTCTCTCCCACCCCCCACAAACAAACGATGACAGAGGCACTAAACACCCACATATGTCACGCGGATGTCAACTTTTAAAAGAAACTGCCAGGAGAAAAAAACGAGCTTCAGAGAAGTAAAAATATCTGCATTAAAAAGAAAAAAAGAACCTGGAAAATAAACATTAATAAATATTGCTATGGAAGTATTATTTCATTTGTCCAATTAAATCCACTGTTGCAAATAAAATGTAATATTTCATTTATCTATCTCCCTGATTCACATATTGTTCAATAAGAACGAACAAATATTCATTCAACACCGCTGAAATCTAAATACCAGATTGAAAAAATATATATATATCATTTGCTGTCGGCAACTGCATGAGAAAAACCAGCTGTATCATATTTATCATCCATCATCTGAACACCGAAACTATCACTTTTTCCCCTTTTTAAAAACCATTTAGGCTGAGAGAAATCGCAGCGTAATACCATGATAATACCATGATAGTATCATGCTTATTGGAAACTAAGGGTTCAGTTAATATCACGGTTGAAGCTGGGGGAATCTTGAGGAGTGATCATGGTTTAGGGTGAGACGTATCATGATGATCGAAACCGATTATTCGGTATTTAATGTCACGGTTGAGGCTGGGAGAGTCTTGAGGAATCATCATAGTTTAAGCAGGGAGAAACAACTCCATTAGTATCATGATCATCGTAATAACCTGCGGTTTAGAATGGTAGAATTTTGAGTACTCGAAGTTGAAAAAGCACCGATTGCAGTTTAATGAAAAAGTATCATAATCGTGGTTTGCATCACGATTATGATAATTGTGGTTTGCATGACGATTATGATAATCGCGGTTTACATCACGATTATGATAATCGCGGTTTACATCACGATTATGATAATCGCGGTTTACACCACGATTATGATAATCGTGTTTATAGGATTTTTTTATATCGTTATCACGATTTATATTTTATATAGATTTTATTGGTTTTATCGATATATTGCCCAGCCCTAATGTTAAGTTGTTTTTCATTTGGGATTTGTTTAATAGGGGGGAATTTTTGCTCAGTCACGTGCATAGCAGATCAAACCTGGCGGACATTTTTACCAAACCATTATCTAAAAATGAGATCTTGAGTTTTATAAAGCTTCTGTTCATGATGTAAATTACTTATTGGATTTTCATATAGTTCATATCATTCTCATATACAGTATAGGACCCATTATCCGGCATCATGGAAATCCATCCGATTCCGGAATTTTCCGGTTTTCGGATCCATGCCAAAAACATAAATATAGCATCGGCAAAAATCACCTCTCCACTGTATGGCAAAAGCGCAACTAAGCGGCATGTTCGGGAAATGCCAATTGCTGGATACCTGATCGCTACAAAATCTGTCATGAAAGAAGGGGTGGAATTGATGTAACAGTGAATCAGGAAAATGATTCTTAGCCTATTTTCCTGTCATCAGGTAGTCGATCAAAATAATTCTTATTATTAAATTTGTATTTGATAAAGTAATTGTTCCAGAATTAAAAATAAAAGTAATCACAAAGGATGCAATTTCTTAATTTATTTATTTGACATCTCTCCTTTCCGGAAAAAGCACACTGATGCTTGGAAAATTAACTTCTGTATGATTCACTTGCGTTGCCTCAGTTATCACACAGTAATAATGAACCCTTTCTGCATAACTAAGAACGTTATCAGATTCAAACTGATAACGTCCGACTTCTCCGATCATGATTAAAAACACGCTACACAGTTTTGTTTTTGTTGTTGTTGAAGTGGCTGAGAGAGTAGGCTTTTGGGAGGGTAGGGGTGTTCTAATTTTCTCAAAACTTATTGCATTTTAATATAAATTTGGTAAGTGGTCTAATTTATAATTATTTGAACTTGCTGAAAATTTGAACTCAATGGGACAATTAGCAACGGAGATAGAATTTTTTAAAAAAATAATAAGTAAGGAAAAGAGTACCATTTCGTTCATGACTTACTAATATTCTGCCCTTTGACCTTGAAGCAGGAAAGTATGCTTTTTATCTTGTTCATTCTTTCAAAGAACGTTAAACGCCTTAGAAAAATAGAAACAAACTTCTTTGAGGTTACGTTTTGATATTTATGGATTTTTTTTCTTTCTTTCTTTTTGTCCTTTAGCAGTAAGATGTGGCTAAAGCATTATTTTTCCCCCCTGATAATCAGATGGAGCTAAAAAATAGAAGAAAAGACCACATTCTAAGCTAAAAATATTTTTTAAATTATAGCTTTTTTTTTTTTTTTTAAATCCACGATGAGATTGTAAAAAATGCCAGTTTTCAGAACATTCTGGTTTTCTGAATGCCGGATAAGAGGTCCAATACTGTATAAATTTTTCATATATCATATTCATATATAAATTTTTTATATATTGTACCTAATGATTATGCTGGTGAATTTTGTTGAATTCTTTTAAGCTTTTTGTTATTGCACTGTACCTAAACGTTGTTCAATTCAGTTTAAAGGATAAGTGTAAATGATTGCTATTTTGATTCCTGTTCATTTGCCAGTATATATATATTTTTCTCATGAATAACCAGCTATCTAAATCATTTCTTAAATTTAATTGGTTAAGGGTTTCTTTTAAAACTTAAAATCAACTATAAATATATTTTAGTAAAGTGGTTTCTTTTTTATAAACCAGTTTTTAAACATTTAGAGAAATCTTATTTTTTAAACTGTTTGTATCTGTGTTTATACAATGAATTTTCTTATGCATATCATTAATTTTGTTTATCCATTCTAGGCATCTAGAGCAACACCCAATCTTTGTGTATGAATGATCCCTGCTAGCGGGAGACTAAAAGTGGTATAAATGTGCCCTTAATTCATTCTCAATGGATTTGTACGTTAATTTGTTGAAAGAGCCATCATTTTCGTTGCTTGAGCCTAGATGCCTGGATCTCAAGTTCTCATAATTGCTTAATTTTTATCTACATGAATTGTTTGAAATTGTAATAAAGATATTTTTCAATTGTAACTATTATGATCAAGACGTCGTTTAGAGCTGGTGATAACATTTCCAAATTGGAAATTGTTATATCTTTGAAGTGATACGTCATCATCATTTTCATTTTTGTAGTTTAAATTGTATGAGAATTTTGCATCTTTTTAAAGTTAACTTTTTTGTTAGGCTCCTGTTAATCTTCAGTCTAATACGTATACCTCTGTCTTTGGACAAAGAAGATCTGTTATTAGCCAACAAATTGTTTTGAAGAGTTAATTAATTTTTCTCATTTAGCAAATTCTCTATACATTTTTACTTAAACTTTAAAATTTAACTTAACTTGTTCTTTTATGAACTTTCATCACTTAAAAGTTTTTCTAATCATTTGTTAAAAATTGTTAATTCATGTTCGAAGTATATTTAAAAACTTCATTTAAAGTTTTTTTTACTTCTAGTTTTTGAAGTTCTAGTTTTTCAACTTTTCAACTATTGGAGTTGTTTCACGTTTTTGGGTTCAGAAATGAACTAGATGTATTTCTTCAAGTTTTCATTTTGAAGCAATCTTAACTTTTCAAGTTTAAAATTTTCCACCTTTCAATTTTCACCTTTCTGAAAATTCTAGTTTTTTTTGGTTTTCCTTAAATAGTTTTGGTGAGTTGTGTTGAATGGTGATATCTATAGATTTTTCAATCCTTTGCTCTCTGAGTTAACTTTTTTATAAGTTATCTCTTTATTTAAAGAGGCAATGAGAAGGGGGGCATTTGACAGAGATACCAAACACTGGTTTTCTCATCGCCTCCTATTTCCTATATATCATAATTTCATACTACAATCATCATTTTTTATTTATAAATTCATATTTTATTTTTCATTTATTACTTCATTATAATATCTCATATCAGTAATAAATATATTTCTAAAAGTTAACTTACCTTTTTACTTCATTTCCGGACTTTATTTATCTGTTTTACATGCTGCATTAATCCTGTAACGTCAATAGCTATTCCTATCTTTTCCATTCACAGACTTAATTTTCTTTGCAGCCTACATCGGCAAAACTACATTGTAAACTGATTACGTTTTTCTGTAATGATATTTTTCCTGCCAGATTGCGACTGGGAATATCGTATCATTTATCGAATTCATCATCGAATCTAGCTTTTGCATCGATTCGATGCCGTTCTGTGATTGTCCCGTTTCGTGGGTATTGCTCCGAAACGCTGTTTTCAATCCGAGTCATTTCATATAAATAAAGGATCCAGACATCGTTAGTTCGCATTTTTATCTTCCTTTAAATGGAAGTAATCTTTCTAGAAACTGAGTGTTGGCTGGACCAATATTCTGGAAGTATTATTTAACATACTTGTTATTTTAATTTTAACTATGAGTTTATTTCAAATAGTTTTAATCTAAAAGTAATGTATTGTAAAATGCTTCTTCTTGTTGCATGCAAACAGCCATTGTTATGGTGAATCCATTTGTGTTCAAGAACATCTACTGTGATAATCTTCATGTTAATTTGCCTGCTGTATCATCATCCTGTGTCATCAAGTAAAATAAACATTATTCGTTAAAGTTTAATCATTATGTATCTGTTTTATTATTTTAGTTAAGAGATCGTTTTTCACATATGCTCATTTAAATATTTTACTTCCAAACGTCCTATTTACCAGCATACACCTCCACTGGGTTTTCTGCATATTTAAATTGACCCTGTTATGTATATAAACCACTAAAGGTTATATTACGTTTAAGAGTTTGGGTTTCTAATATTTAAGATTTTCATATCATTTCCGAAAATAATGACTGGCAGGAATAAATAGAGGGAACAATTGTGAAAACTACATATTTTATAACAAGTCGCTTTAGTTTCACCACTCGGAGTTTAACTTATAATGCCTGATATTTTTCTTTTTGATATTCTCCCAACCTTCTCTTAATTTGATAAGTTATTGAACCAACATTGAAATAATTTAGAAATTCAATTAGTTGCTTTCCAATAAAAAAAAAGAAAAGAAAGAAAAACCCAGCTTATATAAGTTTGCGTGTTTTGTTTAACTTAATTCTATTTTGTTTTAGGATTTCAATCAACGCCATGCTGAAAATATTCTATTGCGTGCCAAAAACTTAACTCTATTTTGTTTTAGGATTTCAATCAACGCCACGCTGAAAATATTCTATCGCATGCCAAGTTTGGCACGCGTGCCATAGTTTCGCTGTCCCTAGTATATAATATATAAAGCTTGATTCTGTTCCTTTGTTTTAATAAAAATAAACATTTTGGATAATTATCATGAGTTGTTGATTTAAACTATTTCAATAGTATTTTGTCATGTCTGTATAAATGTAATTCTTTAAGTGGCACGTAAAAAAGAGCGGAGTTTAAAGATACTTCTTTTCCTTTTCAAACAGTTCAACTACTCTGCATTTAAAAATGTTGGGAGGGAAACTCCCCTCCTAGGAAAATTTGAATTTTAAGCACTGATATTCAAAGAGATATAGTTTTTGTAAATTATATTTCAACACATTTAAAATGTTTTAATGATGTGTGAAACATGTTTGTAATTTATTGTTCTGAGATGGCATTATATAAAGAAATAAATAAACATTCACCATATAACTAAAAACATATCTCTAGTGCCGGATATCCGAATCCGGCAGGCAAAGGAGCCTCGAATATCCGGCAAAATCAATATCCAGTACATCCCTATATCCGTCAAAATCAATATCCAGTTCATCCCTATATCTTACATTTTATTTTGGGGCCATAATTTTTTTTCCCCACTTGTTTAATGTCCACTTGTTTAATTCCTCCGACATCTCTTGCTTCAATGTTGATTTCTTAACATTCAGAAACCTTTTTGTTCCCACCTTCTGCAAAGTACAGAATAAGGGGTAGCAAGGCAAAGGCATTCTTTTCAAACAAAGGAGTTGGATTGCAATTGCAGTGCAGGTGGTCCAGGAGTTTACAATGTGACAAGCAGGTTATTGTTAGGAAGAGCCCAATAGGGACCCACAAACCAGTAGGGAAACTGACTGCCTGTCATGAAGAGCAATGCAAAAGTAAAAGGATCTTTTTTATTAGTGTATACTGTGCTCGCATAATGTTTACTGACCCTTCGACTTGCAACCAAACTTTTCAGTCTCTGCTGTACGGCAGCACTTACACTATCCTATAAATAAGTGATAACAGCTTGGTAATTACATGGCTGCTAAACGCAAATGTTTTTCTGTTGCCAAAAATGTATCCATAATTGAAAAATCAAAAAAGTTTCACAGAATGAAAGTTCAACTTGCAAAAAGTCCTGGAATAGCTCCATAAAGTTTGCAAACGATATTAAAACAGCAAGAAGTTGTGGAACTGAAATTGGGAAAATCACAATCCACAAAAAAGAGAAAGATTTTCAAGACTTTGCCATATGATGAACTAGAAAAGGTTCTGTTTGAATGGTTCATGCAAGGTCACTCATGTAATGTCCCCATCAATGGGACGATTGTAAAAGAAAAAGTGTTAGAAATTTCTTCATGTTTTGGCCTCAAGGATTTTACAGATTCTAAAGGATGGATCTAAATGTGACTAAATTATGGTGATAAATGTGGATTCTAAAGGAGGCTCAAGAAAAGACACAATTTAAGATAGAAATCACTTTGCAGAGAATTTGTGAGTATTGATTCTGTGACAATTCAAGAATGGAAAAAGAACACTTTAATAGAAAATTAAGTGCCAAAAAACGTTTTTAATGTTGATAATACTGGTTTCTTTTTCTCTTCTGCCTGGTAAAAGTTTAAATGTGAAAGCAGAAGAATGCAATGGTGGAAAAATGTCAGAAATGCAGTTATGTTAATGCAGATGGAAGTGAAAAACTAACTCTGCTGGATATCAGTAAGTAACGAAAACCACAGTGTTTTAAAAATGTGAAGAGCTTACCAACATGCTACGATGCAAAAAAGAAATCTTGGATGACAAGTTATTTATGAAAATTTTCTAAGAAAATTGGATGGAAGAATATGTCTACAAAAGCGTAAGATTATTTTATTCATTGATTGATCTACCGTTCACAATAAATTTAAACTAAAAAATGTTCAAATTGAGTTCTTTCCAGCCAACTGTACAAGCCAACTCCAGCCATATGATCTAAGCATGATTCACTCTTTCAAGGTTTCCTACAGAAAAGAATTGGTCTGCAAGGCATTAGTTGAGATCGATTCTGGAAGGCAGAAGATGCTTGTAATAAGAAAGTTAAAGTATTGGAGGCTTTGCATTTGATATCCTCAGCATGAAATAATTCAACTAAAAGGTGTATTACCAACTGTTTTGCAAAGGCTGGATTTGCAAAATTTTCCAAAGATGACAATGAACACACAGAGAATTATGGTGTCCCTTTAAATGATTATGCATTTATTGAATGAAACATTAATTTCAGTGAATATGCCAACTGTGATAAGGACTTTATCTTCAGAAACTGAATCTCCAACAATTTAAGATTAGATGTATTCTTCTTATGATAGCAACAACGACTGTCCAGAGACTTTATAGATTGTGCCATTATTCATTGGTGCTTTAAATCAACTAAAAACTGTGAGAACATATCTCTCAAGAACCTGATCTTCAAAGTCTGTATAATACAGAAAAAGCTCTTTGTGAATTTAGAAACAAAAACAAGAAAACTGAAATCACAGACTTTTTAAAATCCAAGTAAGTGAGTCTTAAATTTTATTCATCTGCATCAATCTCATATTTGTAACCTATGATATTTAAAATAATAATTTTAAATACTTAAAGCATTTTTTCCTATCTAAATTTTGATATTTTTACTAACTCGGCTTTCCTTATAAAATTGGGGTTCCACTGTATTTGATTATACACCAAAAGGTTTTACTAGTGTATGTTTGCTCAATGGGCTTAGATGCATATAAATCTCTAGCAGCAACTTTACAATTTTTTTTTAACTTGTATTGTATCTTTTGCATGATCATTTAGCAAGCTTAAACTAATTAGATCATATTTAAGACCAAAGGTGTCACAAGAAAGAATATCTAATTTTTCAACAATTTCCATTGAAAATGCCATAGCATCTTTTTTAGGTGATACTAATTTAATAATTAACTTTGATGCAGCTAAGTCTAGAAAGATTAATTTTTAACATTTTGTAATTTCCTGTATGAATGTATATTATATAGAGTGATGTAAACAAATGTGGATATCATAACATAAATATTATTAATGGATAATAAGTATTAAAAATAATTCAAACTGTTGGTATTGTGCTCAAATATAATTATAATTTTATGAAAATTTTGAATTTATTGATGCAATTCAATAAATATAAGGCAGTTCAATAATATCTCCAAGTCTTTACCGTTAAATAGAAAACTGCATTCAAACTTCAAAAATTAACTGATTAATCCATATGTTGTTGCTTTCATTATTTTTAAAGTTAACTATATATTTTATAAATAGTTAAAATTCAGCATACAAGCACTAGAGAAAACTGATTACGCTATATTTTCATGTATCCCTCTTTTAGGTAGCTTCCATCACAAAAAGTAAGAAGCATCCATGGGGACAGGGTCTGATTACTAACTTTCACCAAACCTACCAGCAAACTTCCACCAGTAAATTTATTGCTTTATTAAATGCCTTATTCATACAGAATTTCTATCAAAAAAAAGTCGAAAATTTATATTTGTTTTTACTGGTGGAAATCCCCCCCCCCCCCCACACACATACACACCCAATCTCTCCGGGTAATCAGGTCTTGTATACAGAGGAAAGCAATTTTGGTATATTTTCAGCGATAATAACCTCCAAACATAAAAACTACCCTCCATTCAAATGTGAATTTAATTATATATATTTATAATTTAATATATGTATATATAGATAGATATAATACCTTTGAATCACAATTTATCTTATAAGTTCACAGAACAATATTAACCAAAATGCAAAATGGAGATGGCATTTAATAATATTATACATTAAATGTTACACTAAAACATATATTAAAGTAAAGCTAATTGGAAAATAGAGCCCAGTAGAAAATCTCAAACAATATTGACAATCCTAAGCGTTCATATTCATAACCAGTATAAGTTGATTTGGATGTGATTGAGCATATGTTAAGGGTTTACTAAGATGTTGAACGAGTTCGTTGGCCATCTTGTTTCAAAATTGTGGCCCCTTAAACATTTCAAACTCAAAAAATATACAAAAAAAATTTAGAAATCCAAAGTTAATTTTTTACATAAATGTTAGATCTTGATAGAAGGATAGAAGAGCACTTTTTGTCTTAACTCTATCTTAAAAAACAGCTGAGATATAGTAATTTAAAATTCAAAGGTGGCTTCCATTTTGAAACAAGACAGATTTTTTTTTTTTTTTTTTTCATAATCTGGTTTAATTTACGAGTTTTAGCAACCGTAGTTTCTTGCAAATTTATTTTCATTGTTGTAATCATTTTGCTACTCTCATATGCTTAAAACTACATAGTCACACCTGCGAATGTCAAATTATCGCCAAGGTTAGCAATATTTGGCAAAATGTTGCCAAATGTGCAATAAAAGTAAGACGCCATAAATGAAGTTAAATTCATGATGGCGGATTAATGTTTTGAAATTTCTATTCAAATTCAGTTTTGACAAAAACTAGAAATATTTTGTAATCGGTTTTCACACATTTTAGTTTCCATGCATTTGAGTAAAATTAGCTGAATTCTTCTTCCTGCCTCGGGTGCCAAAAAATGTAGCTACGCCACTGCACTTAGATCAAATAATGAAACGACTTTATACATGTGCACAGGCATCTACATCTTGCTAACAAATGAAGAGCTCAGATGATAAATGTGGTATGTGACAAAAATTAATAAAAATTGAATTAATCATATGATTAAATGTAATCAATGTCTTTTACCATTTGTTAAATTACTATTTGAAAAAACATAATACTCACAGAAATTTTAATAGATAAAGGAAGCATTTGACAATAAACGCAAATAGATATTTGGAACTTTACAGCTCATTTTCTCAAAATGATGAATGTGCAAGTTTGCACCATTATCATATGAGCTCTTCAAATATATTTGATACTCAGAAGAGAACCAAAGAGAGCATAAATTTTACTCAAAAGAACATCCCATGCATTTTAACCCCTTCACAGTGTCAAGTTGTATGCTTCTCAAGCAAGTGATTATTCAAATGTAATTTAATTTGTGCCTTACTTGATTCTGTTATATGAAGGACGAGTTAAGTTCATTTAACATTTGAATAGACATTTAAATTCATTCACTGTTTTCAGTTTATTTTTATTATACTTCAGAGGAAGGAGAAATCTTACTACACTGTTAAGGAGTTAATAATCTAATTTTCATTAATTACAAGAATTCAAATACCAATCAGCGGGTGACTAGACAATAAAGTGATTTATAACACATTGAAAATAGCTGCAATGGCGGTAACTCTAAATACTTTATAATGTCCGCATTCTTTTATAACCAGAAAATACATTAGAAGTGTTTGGGTAACCTGAATATAACAATATAAATATAAAATATTAATGAAGGGGGAAAAACCTTACAGATTAGTAATAAAAAGCTACTACTACTTATTATTTTGTTGAAATATCTCACCTCACTCCATTCATCGAACATTTTCTCCATTGTCTTTTCCAGTTTAAATTCTTTACTGGCTGCCTCACTAATCCCTTCAAATTGTGGTATGTAATCTGTTAGTTTCAAAGCAATTAATTTGACCAAAGTAGTAGATTTATCAGGTTTTAAAGGAAAGCCAACAATTTCAGATATCTGATCCCAATGCCGTTCTCTCAAGCCGGGGTTACAAAGAGTTTGTACCAATGGAATATAACCCTTAAATTTTTCAACAGAAGTCTGAATCTGAAAACATATACAATAGAATTAATATATTAAGTCTAGGTATCATGACTGCCAATAGTTTTGAAAACATCATTCCTGAACAATATAGTACTTTTTTCCCCCAGAGGTAAAAACAAATAAATACAAGAACAGAGAGAAAACATGAGAGAATTTCTTTAAAAAAGAAGTTAATACATATTATATAAAAAACAAGGCAACAGTACATTACCTATTTATCTGATGACAAATTTTAGTACCTTATCATAAGAGAATGTATAAAGAAAGTAAAATAAAATAAATTAATCAAGATAAAGAAAGCAAAAAAAAAGGGGGAAATTAGTGATTAATAAGTAACATGTCACATTAATATATATTATGAAATTTCAGAAAAAATGGAAATCAAAATTTATTTTTAAAAAGAATCATAGGAATCAATTGAATCATATATTGCTTCAGTACTGTTTGAGATAATTCTAATCCTTTTATCAGATAAGCCTTATCACCTCTATATATCACAATATTAGTGCACATTACATGCCAATCCAGTTAAAATCATGAATTAAAAGAAACAAATACTAATTACAAAAAATATATATATTATTAATATAAATTTAACAATTTAATTTTTTAAAAACATCCTCATAAAAATGCTACAACAGTAAATTTTAAAAACTATTACATATCCTTCAATATATAACAAAAAGATTAATGTTCTTTATAAAATTCTCTATGGAATTCCAACTTAAAGAAACTTAGCTCATATGATCTACAGAATCTTATGAAGTTATGACCTTTTTTTCTATAAGGTCAATACTAGATTCTCATGATTTTATAGAAAAGAAAAAGTGATAGAGGTCTACAAACTTTATAAAACATTTTCATAAAGATATCATCAAACAAAAGTGCTGTAACCAAAGAAAATATTACTTTACACCTGAATTATAACGTTGTTATATATTACAGATTAAATTTTCATCATTTTTCCCAAATTTAAGGTAACATATCTCTAAAAGAAAAGGGCGTTCTAATTTAAATTCATGCTCTTCTATTCAATGGCAGCTTCTAATCTTTATCTGTCAGTAAGCGACCACATAAAAAAGAAAAAAAAGGAAATAGGAAATAAGGTTCCGAATGTGTTAAAATAATTTTTATCTACACTTGACTTTTTATTCTTATTCTACACGCTGCACCTAGCATCTGGCATAGTCAAAAAGACATAAATACAAAAGATTTAATGATCTAATATAATGCCGCACTTGCTGCCCACAAAAAATAAGATATATAAAGGAAAAGAAAGTATGTCTAAACGTAATGTCTGTGCAGCATTTCCAGATGTAACTTATAAAATAAATGCCTGGCATCCTGTTATAATATAAACAAATCTTTCATTATCCCAGCTGTCTGTCGACACTCCTATGTTGGGTTACACAGATAAACTTAGCGCCTGGCATCTGCTTTTATTGCCATGTAATTTAAAGTGTCTCATAGGTTAACATGTAACAGATAATTGTTAATTTTCTTACTCACCATGGTTTGATTTGAAAAGAACTTGGAACTAAACTAATGTGTATGATTTTGGTCACTTCTTCCTTGAACTTCTGATTTGTAATAAGTAAAGTTAATGGGGCCATTCCACCCATTTTAAATTAAATCACTGTACTTCTCCTCGATCATAAGGCTTTTCTATGAGATAATTAAACTTAATGTGCAAAGAACCCTGTCATCTTATTTACGAAAGGCTTATTTACGAAAGGATTATGGATTTTCTCAGTTTTTGTAGAAACAAAGTACTACGTACTGCAGTGAACTACTTTTATTTTCTATGCTGAAGATCATAAGCAACTCCACATTATAACATGAATTATCAGTACTATTTTTTAATATGCACTTATACATGAATATATAAACATGAAAGGTATTAAAATATTAAAACCACTTTTCTAAATTTTCCACATTTGTTTCTGAAAGTTAAATTTATTTCCAATTAAATATTTTTGAACTCTGAAGGTCTAAAAGTGTACCTGCTTTTTTTAAGTTGCTTTGCTAGCCCAATAAATATTGCTTTCAGATATTAAATTGCAAACAACTTTAATTTACTAAATGCAAGCTAAGAGCAATTTGCATGAGTCTGTGGTTTCAAATCCACCCAGGGCTCACTCCGGGTCAGAAGCACAGACATTAATCAAAAGTATTAAACTATAATTTAAAGTTTTCCCTCAATTGACACCTTCATCCTTTGCTGGAAAATATTACAAGTGTTGGATCGAAAACCCAGACCATGCACAAAGAAAACAGATTTTGTGGATTTGAGATGGCCTACTGAGCCAATAGTCATGTAGTTTCTAATTAATATTTACAGCTCCTGGGGTCGCCTCCAGACTTCCACAACTATGAATGTATGAATGAGCTGCTAAATAAAAGAGTTTGGTTAACAAAGATATCCTGAGTCATTATTTCTATCTGCTAGGTTCATTACATTACATTACATTACATTAAAGGGGCTTATCTGATGGGGAAGAAAAAAAGTGGAATCCTGTGTTATCCAATGGAAAAAATTACTTATTCTTGTTCATTCAAATTTGGAAATTTTAACAATTTTTTTTAGCACTTTTATAGAGAGGTTCTTTATCTCTCTGTAACCTTAAACTATTTTTAAGATACTTATGAGTATTTTAAAATTTGTGTTAAAGTTTCAAATAATTCTGAGAAGTATAAAAGTATTCTTTACTCGTTTTTAACTTATAACTGGGAAAAGATATAAAAATTGGAAGCCTACAGAGAGATAAAGAACATTCCTATCTACATGCTGAAAAAAAATACTGTTGAAATCTCCAAATTTGAATGAACAAGAAGGATAAGTATTTTCCCCATAAAATAACATGGGATTCCACTTTTTTTCTTTCCCACCAGATCGCGAGGAAATTTGGTTCAAAACGTCCATTTTGACACTATTTTCTGAAAGATCTATTGGGTTTGCAAAAAAATGGAAAAAACAGCTCGATGACATAGTTTCTGAACAACAACACCAGCTAGTTTCATGCATTTTCGAATAAAAATAAATTAAAACTTATGTCAGGAAGTTGCCCTTTTTGATTAGAGAACAGCCTTAAGTCAGCAAAGATAGTTATTTTATCTGCCTTAGCCCTTCCTAACCTTTTTCAGTTGTGGCAAACCATGAAAAAAAAATTTCATCTCCTGACTGTGAATCACTAAGTTTGTTACCTCCTAGGGATAATGGTTCTCTTTTTCTCTTCACCTTGAAAGAAGGTAGTTAAACAAATTTTTTGATTCTGTACCTTAAACGATTGGGGATTCATAGCCTTTCCTATCATTATAAGTTTCATTTTACGGTCACCTGAAGCATTTGCACAGTACATGATTCACTCCTTCAATGATTTGTGGGCTGGAGCTGACTTTTCTTACTGTGAAGAAAGTGTTTTTGGTGGGAGGCATTTCCAATACAATCCTGCAGGGTTGTTTGGTTTAAACCATGCTGGTTTAAACCAAATGGTTTTTTTTTTTTAAAACATGCTTTTTTTTTTTTCCTTTTTCCTATATTTTCCTATATTTTACTCATTATTGAAAAATGCAAAATCCAAGCTATGCAGAAGATACAAGCAAAGCTTTAGAAAAAGGATGTAAAGGTGACAAACATTTTTAATCAAACTTTTCTTATAAGCTTTAAATCTACATAGCAGACTAACTAATTTTTCTAAAATTAGCTGGGAAGAAAAAAACAAGCACAGTACAGGACCTATTATCCGGAATTCAGAAATCTGGAAGGACCCGAAATCCAGAAAAGAAAAATATTCAAAACTTTTGTAAATTTTTACTAAAATTTTGTAATTTCAAAATTTTTTCAAAAATTTTACAGATATCTAATTTTTTTTTCAGTCCAGTGTTTCAATGTCCAACAATTAAAATAAGTTATTTCAGTGGTGGGGGGAACGCGAACCACCGCCACCCCCAAAATTCGGAAAAATTCCTTTTCAGTGCTATTTGCGGATTCACCCGGAATCCGCCATCTTGTTTCTTTGTTGATCATCGCCGATTTTAAATTTCTTTCTTTGGATTTCTTTATTGATCATCGCCGATTTTAAATTTATTTATTTATTTTTCTTGTTGTTATTTATTTTTGTTGTTGTTTATGTTGTTAAATTAAGCATAAAGTGATTATAAATGACCAACAAAGAAACAAGATGGCGGACTCCGGGCGAATTCGCAAGTTGTTCCCAGTTATCAAATAATGTGACATAAACAAAGGTAAGTAATACAAAACAAAATGCAAGTGTTGCCAATTTGAAAGTACAATGCAACAAAACGTTTTGCTGTTTATTTACCACCATGCACATGCGAAAGTAAGAGAAATGTCGATAATGTAAGTTAAATGTTCAAATAATTCTTATATATTTTTTTCAAAGAATTTATAGTCCTGATAATGTTATGATAATTAAACACAACGAATTTACTTATTTCGGTAGATAGCGCAAGAGTCAAAGTTGTAGTGCAGTATGTTTTCACTATTATTTTCAACTGATGTCCCACCCTAGTAATAATTTTTAAATCTGGCAACAGTGTTTCCTTTTAGAATCTTTTCACGTGCTCACATCAGTTTATCGTTATTCTTTACTGTTTTCGCACGTTCTTTTTTTTCGAGTCAATACACTTGTTTTTGCTCCGTTTTAATTAAAGTTGGTGCCATTTTAACTCACAAAAATGTCAAAAAGATCCACCGATGGTTCTAGCAGCAGCAATAAACTAGTGTTTCCCCCAGAATAAAAAAGGGCAGGGTGCTTCTTCAAAAAAGGGCATTTCAGGTGAACAAAAAAGGGCACTTTAACTGAACAAAAAGGGCGCTTCAGCTGAACAAAAAGGGAACTTTTTTAAGAAAAAGGTTTTTGAAATTTTTGTTTTGATTGCTGTTTATTTGATTGTCACAAATTTCGTCAAAAGATCGCGGAAAAAGCGCGAATTTCGTCAAAAGATTGCAGAAAAAGTACGAATTTCGTCAAAAGATCATTGAAAAAGCGCAAATTTCGTCAAATGATCACGGAAAAGCGCGAATTTTGTCAAAAGATCTTGAAAAAACACGAATTTTGTCGAATGATCGCGCAAAAAGCATGAATTTCGTCAAAAGATCGCGGAAAAACCGCAAATTTCGTCAAAGGATTGCAGAAAAACATGAATTTCGTCAAAAGATCGCAGAAAAAACGCAAATTTCGTCAAATGATCACGAAAAAAACTCAAATTTCATCTAAACATCGCGAAAAAAACGCGAATTTGGTCAAATATTTTCAGAAAAAGCGCGAATTTCGTCAAATAATTGCAGAAAAAATGTGAATTTGGTCAAATATTTTCAGAAAAAGTGCGAATTTCGTCAAATAATTGCAGAAAAAACGCGAATTTTTGTCAAAGGATCGCAGAAAAATGCGAATTCCGTTAAAGGATAGCGCAAAAAAAACCCGAATTTCGTCGAAAGATCGATGAAAAAATGCAAATTTCGCCAAAGGATTGCGAGAAAAAACACAAATTTCGTCGAAAGACCGATGAAAAAACGCGGATTTTGTCTAAGGGCCACTGAAAACATCCATAATTAGCGCCGAGAGGAGATCGACACCCGGCATTCCCCTCTGCTGTAACGTTTCAGAAAATTTACTATGAATTTCAATTTTTTTATTTTTTTTTTTTTTACTTAGAATCCCCCTGATTTAGTTATATATTGAAATTCAGATTTTTATGCGGAAGGAACAGGGGAATTTTTGTTTCCAAGGTATGCTCATAGACTACTTTCTCAAAAACTCAATTTTTTAATTTGTTTGGATCAGATTTTTAATATGTGTAATATAATAATTGATTTGATATCAGAAACAATACTACAACCACATATATGGCGAAATTCAAGATTTTTTTCCACGATCGTTTTGCTAAATTCACGATTTTTTTCCACTATCGTTTCGCGAAATTCACAATGTTTCTACGATCGTTTAACGAAATACACGATTTTTTTCCACGATCGTTTCGCGAAATACACGACTTTTTTGCGAAATACACGATTTTTTTTTTCACGACCGTTTCGCGAAATTCCCGTTTTTTCCCGCGATCGTTTCGGTTATTTCACAATTTTTTTCCACGATCGTTTCGCGAAAATCATGGTTTTTTAACGATTTTTTCCACGACTATTTCGTAAAATTCACGATTGTTTACCAGGATCGTTTGTCGAAATTCACATTTTTCCCCCGCGTTCCTTTGATGAAATTAGGGTTTTTTGCTTCACTTGATTGCCGATTCTTTTTCTGTGACCGATTGATCAAATTGGCAATATTTTTTCGCGGCCGATCAACAGAATTAACGATCTTTGTTTGCGCAATCTGGACGAAGTTCGTGAACATTTTTATGCAATCTTTTGACGAAATTTTCATTTTTTCTCCCTGATCGATGGATGAATTTAATTCTTCTTGCGATCGATTGACGATTTTTGTGATATTTTCCAGCAACTTATTGGGACATTTTGAGGTTTTTCTTTTGATCCCTTGAAGAATTTCAAGAGGGTTTCCCGCGATCGATCGACGATTTTCGCGGCTATTTTACCGCGACTAACTGAAAGACTTCGTGATTCTTTTCCCGCGGTTGATTAACATAATTGCCGATATTTTCCAGCTACCTATCAGCGAATTTTGTAGGTTTTATTCTTTGGATCGATTGGCTAATTTCCAGAGATTTTTTCCCCTCTATCGTGTACGAATTTCACTATTTTTTTCCCTGCGAATGATTAACAAATTTCGCGATTTTTTTCCTGGATGCGATTTTTGAATTTCGCGATTTCTTTTCTTCCGACTGATTGATGACATTCGCGTTATTTTCTAGCAACTTTTAGGCAAATTTTGAGTGGGTTTTCTGGCGACCAATCGACTACTTTCGAGATTTCCCCCCCGTGACCAACTGGAGAATTTCGTGATTGTTTTCCTGTGATCGATTAACATAATTGGCAATATTTTCCTTCTACATATTAGGAAATTTTGCAGGCTTTATTCTTGGGACCGATTGCGTAACTTCCGGGGCTTACTGGCGGAACTCACGGTTTTTGCTTCATGCTAACGTAAACGAATTACACGATTTTTTTCCGCGAACGATCGACAGATTTCGCGATTTTTTCCCCGTGAGCGATTGGAGAATTTTTTTAGTTTCTCGTGCGTTAGATTAATGAAATTCACGATTTTTCCCGCGTCCGGCTGAAACAGTTGTTTTTCCGACCGACTGATGAATTTCACAATATTTTCCCGCGATTGACAGACTTTTTTTTGCACGACCGACTGACGAATTTCACAATATTTTTTCACGATCGATAGGCTAATTTTGCAATATTTTCCCGCGATCAATTCTAGAATTTCAGATCCATCGATCGATTGCAAATTTCCGGATTTTTTCGCGATGTATTGTTAAGATTCGTTAGTTGAAACATGCCGAGGGTAAAATTTTGCAAACCCAAAACGGGCAGGGCGCGTTTGCAGTTATATAAAAACGGGCAGGGCGCATTTACATCTATAGAAAAACGGGCAGGGCGCTGCGCCCTCACGAAAACGCCTAGGGGAAACACTATAAACGCAAACATTTAACGCTCTCTATTAAAAAAAAAGGTCGAAATTCTTAGAATGTTAGACAAAAGTTCATCGGCAAAGAGATTGAGCGAACAATTCAACATAGGTTTGTCAACTATCTATGATATCAAACAACAAAAGGATAAAATTTTATCGTTTTATGCGGATTCTGATGTTCCAGAATTAATGGACTCAAGAAAAACTATGCACCAAGCCAAAAACACGGACGTGGATAAAGTTTTACTCGAGTAGATTCGGCAGCGGCACACATAAAACTTCCCTTTGGATAGAGCTATAATAATGGCTCAAGCTAGAAAATTCCACTCGGAAATAGGTTGCACGACACGATGCGAGTATTCCACCGGGTGGTTTACAAAGTTCAAACGGCGCCATGGATTACAACTGCTTAAACTCTGCGGAGAAAAAGCTTCCGCAGATATTGAAGGAGCCAAAGCTTTATGCGACGAAATATCGTAATTAATTAAAGAAGAAAATTTGACAATGGATCAGATTTATAATGTAGATGAAATGTCGCTCTTTTGGCGTTACATGCCAAAAAAAACTTACAGCACATCTGACGAAACACATCCATCAGGTCATAAAGATATCAAACAAAGAGTGACTGTTTTAGCGTGTGCTAATGCTGCGGGCAATCATAAGTGTAAGTTAGTAATAATTGGGAAAAGTCGCAATCCAAGGGCATTTAAAAACGTTAAAGTATTTCCAGTCATTTACAGATCCAATAAATGTGCCTGGGTAACTAAGGAACTGTTTAAGGACTGGTTCGAAAACCATTTCGTTCCGGAGGCTACAACACATTGCCGTTCAGTAGGGTTACCAGAAAAAAGCAAAGTTTTGCTTTTGCTCGATAATTGTTCCGCGCATCCTAAAGCGGAAGTGTTACACAAGGAGAATATGATTGTATGTTTTTTGCCGCCTAACTGAACTGCGTTAATTCAACCCATGGATCAAGGTGTTTTGCGTTCGTTCAAGTGCAAGTATAAAAAGCTCTTCTTAGAGAAAATGTCAAATGCTTGTGTTATGTTTTTGTTGGTTGCTAAAATCTTACATAACTTTCAACATAATAAATTTAATACTTAATAATAAGACTTGTTACAGAAAACGTAAATAATAAAAAAGAGTAGCTGGATTGCAATTGCAGGTTACATGTTAAAAACAGGACGATACGAATGATCATGAGAGATCACAATATACAACCGCGAAGCCGGGAAAATCTGTAACAACAACCACTAGCTGTTGCCACTAATGTTCACTAATAGTTTTTCACAATATTGTTGCCACATGCACACAAATAAGTTTTTTTATAACTTTCACTGCCCTCTGGTGGATGATAGAGTTCACCACAGTACTCCCCCCCAAGTGCCTGAGGCACTGAGGTCAGAGATACCGTGTGTTAAAACGAACACGACGACCGGAACGAGTTGTCACAACAGTCTCTGGCATTGGGTCACTACAGGAGGTCGAGGCAGTTGTTTCTGGCGTTTGTTGTGGCACGGGCAGTTGCTTGGTAGGTTGTTGTGGCACGGGCAGTTGCTCGGTAGGTTTTGTCAGGAGGTCAGAGGCTTCCATGAAGGCGGGTTTTAGTCTGTCAATGCTGATAACAGCCTGTCTGCCATTCATGTCGATGATGAAAGTCTTTTCGCCTCTTTGCACTACACTAAATGGGCCATCGTAAGGAGTTTGGAGAGATTTCCTTACAGCATCATGCCTCACAAACACGTGAGTGCATGTTGTCAGTGATGGGTGAACAAAAACAGCTGTTTTGACATGTGCAGAAGTTGGAGTTGGTTTGAGGGAAGTCATGGTGTTCCGCAATGTTTGTAGGAAGTCATGAGGTTGAATATCGATTTTTGGATGGTCAATCAGTTCACCTGGGAGTCTAAGTGGTGCACCATAAACAAGCTCAGCACTTGTGCAGTTGAGGTCTGCTTTAAAGGAAGATCGAAGTCCAAGCAAGACGATGGGGAGTGATTCAGTCCATTTTGATTCATGGCATCGAAGTGCTTGGTTTAGGGAACGATGGAATCGCTCGACTAAACCGTTGCTCTGTGGGTGGTATGGTGTTGTGCGGGTCTTCTGGATGCCCAACATTTTGTTAAGGATGAGGAATAGATTGCTCTCAAACTGGCGGCCTTGGTCTGAAGTTATGAGAGTGGGGATTCCAAACCGTGAAATCCAATTTGCAACAAAGGCTTTTGCAATCATTTCGGCACAAATGTCAGCAATAGGAATTGCTTGAGGCCAGCGTGTGAAGCGATCTATGCAGGTAAGCAGGTACTGAAAACCATCTGACGGTGCTAGAGGTCCCACGATGTCAATGTGCACATGGTCAAATCTGCAGTGAGGTAACTGGAAACTTTGAAGTGGGCTGGATGTGTGCCTAAACACTTTTGCCCGTTGACATTTTACACAACATCGAGTCCAATTGTTGATATCTTTGGACATAGATGGCCAGACAAATCGAGACTGGATGAGTTTTTTGGACGCCCTAGTACCTGGGTGCGATAAGTTATGCAGGGCTGCAAAAATGCTTTTGCGGTAATCTTTGGGTACATAGGGTCGAATGGAATCACAGCTAGTGTCACAATAGATACTTAATGTTGGAGTCACTGAAACAGGTTTTAAACGAAGAGAAATTTTGTCATTATTTAGTAGCTCTTGCAGCTCGACATCATGTTGTTGAGCTTCTGCAATCGTAGTCAAATCAATTGGCTGAACATGGACAGAACTTATTCTTGATAAGGTATCTGCCACTACGTTGTCAGAACCAGGGATGTGTCGAATGTCTGTGCAAAACTGGGAAATAAAATCTAGTTGTCTGAGCTGACGTGGAGAAATTGCATCAGAATTTTTTGTAAATGCATTTGTTAAAGGCTTATGGTCAGTAAATATTATGAAATTTCTACCTTCCAGGTAATGCCGAAAGTGCCTGACAGATAAATAGATAGCGAGGAGCTCTCTATCATATGTGCTATATTTAATTTCTGTTGCACTCAGTTTACGGGAGAAAAATGCTAGTGGCTTTGTACCACTTTTAGTTATACAATTTAATGCTGGCCCAACAGCAATGTCAGAAGCATCAACCATTAAGTGGAGTTCATGGTCTGATGCCGGATATGCAAGGGTTGCTGCATTGGCTAAGTCAGATTTACATTGATTGAAAGCAAGAAGTGCCTCGTCTGTCCAAGGGACAGGACGTTTGTCATTTTTCTTGCAGTCACGAAGTAAATTGTTAAGGGGTGCTTGTTTTTTAGCGGCATTTGGTAGAAATCGTCGATAAAAGTTCAACATCGCAACAAAACGCTTTAATTGAGAAAGTGTCTCTGGTTTTGGGAAATCATTTATGATGGACACTTTTTCAGGGAGGGGTTGAACTCCTTCCAGTGTCACAAGACAGCCAAGGAATTTTACCGAGGATTGTCCTAGAACACATTTGGTGGGATTGATTTTTAGGCCATGTAACGCCAAACGGTTGCAGACTTGGTCAAGATGTGTAATATGCTCGGCTTCATTAGCAGAAGCAATTAAAATATCGTCATAATAAGGTATACAAAAATCCAAGTCAGATAATACCTCATTTATGTACCTCTGGAATGTTTGTCCAGCATTGCGTAGGCCAAAAGACATGTAAACAAACTCAAATAAACCAAATGGTGTTGTGATAGCAGTTTTTTGAATGTCAGGTGGGTTTACCGGTATTTGGTGATATGCTTTGGTCAAGTCTATGGTAGAAAAAATAGTTTTGCCAAATAAAAGTTGTGTGCAATCATGGATATGCGGTACGGGATACCTGTCGGGTACAGTAACAGAGTTGAGGCGGCGATAATCACCACAGGGACGCCATTCCCCATTTGGTTTTTCCACCATATGCAGCGGACTAGCCCACGGGCTTTCTGAGGGTCGAATTATTCCCTGAGACATAAGGTACTCAAATTCCTGCCGTGCTGCGCGTAACATATCAGGAGATAAACGTCTTGGCTTAGAAAATACAGGTGGACCTGTCGTTTCAATATGATGAAACGTTGTCAAATGTGAAGACGATTTGGATGGCGTAGCGTTTATTATTGTTGGATATTTTTTAAGAATTTTTTGAAAAGGAGAATCGCCAAAAGCAAAAGATATGTTAGAAATTTCAGCGCTTAAAGTAGCAGAAGTGGCAGCAGAAGAAATTTGAGTAGTAGCATCAATTAATTTATTGTTTCTGGCATCAACTAAGAGGTTAAAATACTTTAAAAAATCAATTCCTATAATTGGTTGACGTACATCTGCAATAATAAATGGCCATGTGAAACTACGGCGTAAATTGAGGTCAAGCGTGAGACGTTTAGTGCCATATGTTTTTATCGTTGTACCATTTACAGCATAAAGTACCAAATCATTTGATATTGTAGGCTGAGAGACAGAATTCTTTGGAAGAACTGAAATATCTGCACCAGTATCGATCAAAAAATTCATGTTTGTTTTAGTATCGGCCAGGAGAATACGTTGGAGGTGGCGATCACGATCCTGGCTTTCCGGCGATCGCCAATTTAGTTTTCCGTTGATCGGAAAGAACAAGGTGGGGAACATTTTCGAGCGTTCCTGCCAAAATTGGTGTGATAAAAACAATTGCCATCACTTGGCTCTTTATATTTTTGAAAACGATCACGTGATTTACTCCGTCTTCAAAAATGATTGTTTCGCACTCTGTCATGCGTGGCATCGCGTTTGTTTACTAGATTTGTCAACTCGCTGACTTGTTTTGTTAGTTGCGCGATTTGGAGTTCCAAAGTGTTTGAGGATTCCGGCTTGAGAGAACTTGTAGCATTTATTGCTGGAGTGAAAGTAAATTCGTGAATTTTATCAGCAATTGTTGCTAACTGAGTAAGGTCTTCATTAAGGGCGGCAAGAATAGACTGAGTATTATTTGGGAGTCTCCCTAGCCATAAAGATTTCAGCAGTGGCTCGCCAACAGATGTGCCCGCCAAGGCGCGCATGCGCGTAAGCAATTGAGAAGGTCGTTGATCGCCAAGTTCAAGACCTTGAAGCAAAGTGCGGATTCTCGATGTTTCGCTTTCTGAATGAGAAGCAATTAATCGCTTTTTTAGCTCCGTGTATGGTTCATTCTGTGGCGGGCTGACTATTATGTCGCTGACAGAAGTCAAAACATCGGCATCAATTGACGCAATAACATGGTTAAATTTGGTTATTTCCGATGTTATATTAGCCAAAGTAAAATTCGCTTCTAGCCTAAGAAACCATAAAGTTGGGTTAGATTTCCAAAAAGGTGGGGGTTTTACCGCTACATGAGCTATTTGGTTATTCACTCCGTCAGGTGGGTCCAGCATGATTAGGCAGTTTAAAAAATTTATGCACAAAGAAAATAAGGATGAAAACATAAAAATTTACAAATTAAATATATATATACAAGTTGAAATTACAAATTGATTGAGTATGTTAAATAATTGATATTCAAAATTTCAAGACATGTTCCGAAAATATTTTGGGGTCGTAGAAACATGGGTGCAACAGAAATAAATATTAGCAGAATGTCAAAAATAACGTGCGAAAAAATATAGTTTACTAAAAAATACAAATAATTTGGAAAGAAAAGCTTACCGATACCACGTTAGAAATCACATCTTTTAATATGCTAGATACGGCGTGCTCAGCTCAGACACAAGCTCTGTCAGCTTATATTCCCTGAATTTTTACTGAAAATATTCATCGATTTCCATATCCAGGACAATAAAAATACATGCCTTAGGAAAACTACAAAGCTTTAGCTTGAATTAGATGGCGATGCAGGAAGATTACTCCGCTCGATCAAGCACTAAATCTGCGATCATTATTGCTGCGCGTTCAACACGAGGTCACCAGTGTTATGTTTTTGTTGGTTGCTAAAATCTTACATAACTTTCAACATAATAAATTTAATACTTAATAATAAGACTTGTTACAGAAAACGTAAATAATAAAAAAGAGTAGCTGGATTGCAATTGCAGGTTACATGTTAAAAACAGGACGATACGAATGATCATGAGAGATCACAATATACAACCGCGAAGCCGGGAAAATCTGTAACAACAACCACTAGCTGTTGCCACTAATGTTCACTAAAAGTTTTTCACAATATTGTTGCCACATGCACACAAATAAGTTTTTTTATAACTTTCACTGCCCTCTGGTGGATGATAGAGTTCACCACACTTGCAATAGCAACAATAGCTTTGGAGTCGAAGCATTTAGGAAGGAATTTTCCATTAAAGATGCCATTTGGAACGCGGCAAAAGCTTGGAACGAAGTGACAAGCGAAACTTTTAAACATGCATGGCACAACCTACTGCCAAACACGGTGTTTTTAGACTATGAAGATGATAATGAAATCTTTGAGGGATTAAAGATGTCCGAAGAAAAGATCCTGATGAATGAACTTTTGGAGCATGCAAAAACTCAAAATATCGGGAGAAACTTTTTCAACGAAGAAGCAATTCAAGATTGTTTTAACATGGATAATAATGCTCCAGTCGTGCTGCAATTGACGGACTCTGAAATTATCGATACGGTTTTGCATACTGAAAATGAGAAAGAGGATGAGGATTACGAGTCTGATAACGATGCCAATACTAATGATGAAATATCCAATGAAAGGTGCATTGCTCTTACGTAAGAGTTAATTCGCGGAATGGTGCAAAAGAAATTCGTTAACGAAACTCATATTATGTACATGTACAAAATTCAAGAACTCTTTGTTTCAGAAAGAGAAAAGCGCATAAAACAAACAAAATTGACCGATTTCTTTAAAAAAAAAACATATATTGAAAATATTGATCATTTTTTTATGTAATTAAAAAAAAGTGTAGCAATTGTAGATTAAATAATATAAGTTTGCTGATTTTATTTTGTTATTTATTCATTGTTATCATTGATTGATAAGTAAAATAATTTCTGTTTAATTAAAAAGAAAAAGCAGAAGGTAAGTTTTTATTCAGATCTTGCAGGTGATTTTTTTTTTTTCATTGTTCTTATTTTTATGTTTTCGAAAAATATCAGCAGAATTACGAATTTTGGAAGGGGGGTGGGGGGGCAATTTATTTAAGAAGTAAGATTTATTAAAAATAATCTATCAATTTTTTATGTAAATTATGTAGTTGTAAAGAAAAATGGGGTATAGCTTTTAGATAAAATATTAGTTGCCCATTTTATTTATTCCTTGTTATCAATGAGTAATGCAGGAATTTTTGTTTACATAATTTAAAAACATTCAAAACATAAGTTTTATTCATAGTAGTCTACATGGGGTTGTTTATTTTTTTTTAATTTCCAGATTTTCAGAAGGACCCGAAATCCGGAAAGCCTCCGGTCCCGACGATTCCTGATAATAGATCCTGTACTGTATTTAAATTGTCTACTGCATAATCGAATCCACTATTTAGATCTGAAAAAAAAAAAGGGTAAAAATTGAGATAAGGTTTGCGTGAGACATAACAGAAAAAAGTCTTATGAAAATGCCTAAAAATATATAATTAATTTTTAATTTAGATATTTAAAAGTAATACGTATTATATAATAGCTTAGAAAAAAATCCTGTGTATTACGTCTGATGGCTGTTTAAATGTTTTAGTGGATGACAACTTTTATAAATGTACTTTCCATTTTAAGCTCAATGTTTTCAGTAGTCTAAAAAGCTGGTAAATAGGTATTTCTGTTTATTTTACTGTCGCCTTTTTTTTTTATTTTTATTTTTTTAACGTGGCAGTTTCAGGGGAGAAGTGTCAAATGACAATACACATTACTTCTTTAAACGTGTAAAGACCCTACTGCTAAATTAAAATCATTCCAGGAATTCTTTATAAAAAGCTTTACTTTCAATAAAAGATAATAATGGTTCATGTAGTGTTCTAACAGAAAAATCAGATATCTCAGATTGCAAATATTTCAAAGAAATTATTTTGAATAGCTATGGGAAAGTATATTATATTTATGAGACTACACCATATATTTATTTATAGTACTAGTAATCAAAAGATTGTTTATTAAGATTTTCAAGGTATCAATGTTTCACTATGTAGAGCATTTTATTCATAAAACATAAGAAATAACTTTTACTGAAAATGTTTAAATTTTAAATGATTTCAATTTTCTACATAATTGATTGTAATTATTTAATTTAAATTATTTTTAAATGAAGTTATATTACTTAACTTATATATCCAACAATTTTTATTTTTATCAATAAATATGCATGCATATGTAATAGGAAAATATATTTTAAAAAACACGGTTGAAACAAAAAAAAAAAAAAAAAAAAAAATGGGTTTTTTGCTTTTTTTGAAAAAAAACACGTTTTTTTACCAACCCTGCAATCCTGTCTCATCAGCATATAAATTTGATTGGGAATCAAAATTTTCTTTGTCAATAAATTCTTGAAATTTCCCCCAAAACAATTCTGCAGCAGTCATATCCACACTTAGGTGTTCTCCTTCAACATTTAAGTGCCAAATTCCATAGCATTGCTTGAAACGAGTGAGCCAACTAAATAAAGCATTAAAATCTCCAATTCTAGTGCTTCATGAAAAAAAATCTAGCTTTTTCGGAACACATGGCACCCGAAATAAGCATAACTTTTGCTCTTTTTTGATTAAACCACTATAGTAGAGTAGAATCTAGGTTTTCGTATGTTGACGTTTTCAGACTTTTCTGTTTCGAAAGTGCAGATTTGTCATCACAATCTCTCGTGAAGGTAAAGAGCTTTTCTTTGTTCTTTTTTAAATCACATACAGTTGTACTCCAATTTGATAATCCTTTGCTAATTTGCTAGCTGATTCTCCATTATCAAGTTTTTTAAGGATTTCTAACTTTTGTTTAACATTTAAAACATTTTGTTTAACATTTAAAATGTTTTGTTTTTGTTTCACACCAATGATTTTTACCAGCAAAAAATTTCGCATTACTAACTGATGATAAACAAGATGCAAAAACAAAAACTAAAGGAGCACATGTGAACGTGAGAGAGGACAGCTGAAAGGCTATTGTACAAACAACATTCCGATCCCTCCCATCCTCTTCAATCCTACCTCGTCAAACAGGTTCAGAGAATTCAACTTGGCCTCTACACATTTCACAATAAACCAAACAAGATTCTAATTCACATTAACATTGACTTTATATACATGAAAATGCTTCTCTTTAAATTTTTTTTGTGGGTGCAGAATGAGCATGGATAATCCACAAACTGAAACAAGATAAACTGGATAATCCATGCACGGACAATCGGGAATAAACTGTAATTTCTATTTCTCAACACAGCAGTTAATATAAATTGATCATAGAATTCTCAACAGACGGCGATACTGAGCTAATATTTCATGACAATTTTTTTTTCTTTTTATCATTTGAGCAGTTTTACGTCGATATTGCTAAAATGAACTTCGTAAATCTTGTCAAATTATAAAAAGCTGGAGATGCCCCAAAATAATTTTTTTTAAAGGTAATTTTGTATTATAAAATAGACAATATTTATGAGAAGTACGTAATTTTCTGTTTATTGTAGGTGTGAAAAACGTACCTCTTAGTCAATATTTTTTTCAGTTCTATGTTCTAATTTTTTTTATTATTTTTTACATACTTAAAATGATGCATTCTAACATCTGAGTAAATATTTTTCAAATCACAGTTGTTGAGATAAAAAGGGTTTAAGATTCAAAACAAAAGTTAAGAGCAAGTTGCAAGAATCTGTGGTTTCATTTGCAACTACACATCAATTCTGGTAAAAAGCTCAGACATCAATCAAAAATATTAATCCAATTAAGTTGAAATTTCCTCCCAATTGGCAGCTTTTCCCCTTGCTAGAAAATATTACAAGCTCTGGATCAGAAATCCAAAAACACGCACAAAGAAGACAGATTTTGTAGATTTGAGCTGACCTACTGACCTGATGATTGTGTAAATCTCTAATTAAAATTTATGACTCCCAGGTCTTCATCTGAACTTCCACAGCTATGATTATACAATTGAACAGCTATATAAAATGTTCGGTTTACAAAGCAATTCAGAGTCATTATTTCTATCTGCTACAGTCGTTACATATATACAGGGTGTTCAAATAATATACTAACAAACTCAGAAGGTTGTTACTGTTCTAGTATAGACATTAAGAGGGACAAAAATTGTACTGGAACATGGTATTGATGCAAGCCATGTTTAGTCAGTAAAACTCACGAAAATACATATTCGGGTTCTGACATCATGCAAGGAGCAAAAGAAGTACAAAGATTTATTTCACAGCATTTTACAATACAGCTTGCGACACACAGTACAAGGATGTAAAAAGAATAGATTATTACAGGTGTTGTTTGAAGCGGCGGTTGTGGATGTCATTGCATAGTCTAGAAGAATTTAAAATGATTTCTGGACACAGTCGAATATAATGGGTGTGCTATTGATGTTTGTCACAACAACAATGATCCACGCTATGAGATCCTCCAGTGTATCCACAGGCGTCTCATAAATCAGCGATTTAAGGTGACCTTACCATATGAGGTCCAAAAAATTCAGTACCAATGAATGTGGAGGCCAAGCAACAGTTCCAGCACATCCAATCTACCTCTCACTGTATGTAGCATCAAGGTGGTTATGCATCTCACATAAAAAATGTGCTGAGCACCATCATGTATGAACCACATGCTGGCACACTCCCTACAGCAATTCTGGGAGGACATATTGTGGGAAAACTCGGTATATTGCGCCATTCAGGCCTTGCGGCAGAAGTTACAGCCCCAAGAGATAATCAATCACCAAGGATTCCTGCCCACACACTGAAACTGAACCTCCGTTGATGTTTCCATGGGGCACTTTCATCAGGATTTTCCATCGACCACATGTCTGCATTGCACAAGTTAAAAATGCCTTCTTGGGTAAAGATGACCTCATCCAAAAATAAAACAGTAGTAGGAAAATATTGGGGATTTTAATTCTAAAATTTAAAATTTTTAATAGGTTCATATCCCACCAGTATTTTGGAAATCAGATTTATAGAGAATCTGAAATGTACATTGATGCAAATATGAAAACATACAATTAAAAAAAAATACAGAAATATTTTTTCCCCAAAATAAAAAATGTACATAACAAATCAAAATTATATTAAATTAAAATTATTTTTTGCCAATAAAAAAAGACTTCAACCTACATTTTCAGCAATTTTTGTGGGTTGTGGCAGATCGTGGAAGAATTTTTGTAATTTGAACATGGCGCGCCACAATGTCATAACTTCTAGCTCTACAACTTCTGGATCCACTGATTGGATGGAGCCATTTAACCATTCTCTAAAAAAAAACAGATAAATTACAGTTAAAAATAATCTAACTAACTGATTTGTTTAAAATGTTAAATAAATTTGAGTTAGCAACAATGCACACTTTTTACACAGAAATTATCCTTAAAATGTATTTCTCTAATAAGGGGAGGTTCTGAGGTCTGGAACACAGAATATGGGGAACGTGTCAATAAAGTATAGTTAGTATATAAATATATGAAAGCCAAAAAGTGCAATACACAAGGAGTCCTGAGAAAATAAGCTTCAAAATTTTGTTATTTTTTATAATCTGATAAATTACTTCTTTTGGCAAACAGCTCAGCAGCATGGTTGGCAGCACACTGTATTACGAAACTTTTTTTTCAATTTTGAGTACCTGTCACTCTTAATTTTCGCAGTGAAAACGTTTATCAATAATTTTTTAATTACAATTCTTTTTTTTTTTTTTTTTTTTAGAAATTTTAAAACATATGTTTTTTTTTAACAACTAGTGTTTAAATTTTGAAAGTTTTAAATCTCAGACTTTTGTGTTTCTAATTAGAATAACTGTCATGTACCAAAAATAAGTAGTAATAGCTCTACAACTTCTGGATCCACTGATTGGATGGAGCCATTTAACCATTCTCTAAGAAAGAAAAAAAAAAAAAAAAAAAAAAAAAAAAACAGATAAATTACAGAGTTAAAAATAATCTAACTAACTGATTTGTTTAAAATGTTAAATAAATTTGAGTTTGCAACAATGCATAATTTTTACACGGAAATTATCCTTAAAATGTGTTTCTCTAATAAGGGGAGGTTCTGAGGTCTGGAACACAGAATATGGTGAACCTGTCAATAAAGTATAGTTAGTATATAAATATATGAAAGCCAAAAAGTGCAATACACAAGGAGTCCTGAGAAAATAAGCTTCAAAATTTTGTTTTTTTTTTATAATCTGATAAATTACTTCTTTTGGCAAACAGCTCAGCAGCATGGTTGGCAGCATGCTGTATTACGGAACTTTTTTTTCAAGTTTGAGTACCTGTCAGACTCTTACGTTTTGCAGTGAAAACGTTTATCAATAATTTTTTAATCACAATTCTTTTTTTTAAGAAATTTTAAAATATATGATTTTTTAAACAACTAGCTTTTAAATTTTGAAAATTTTAAATTGCAGATTTTTGTGTTTCTAATTAGAATAACTGTCATGTACTTAAAAATAAGTTCTGAAAAGATTTTGAATTGCTAAAAATAGATATTATGTAGTTAATTATTTTAAATGCAAAACCAAAAATCCAAGATTTAAAAAAAATCATACAGAAAATTTCAAAGAATATTTTTTTTAAAGTCAGGAAATTTTTTAAATATTTGGATAATGAAACAAAATTAAAATAACATAATATAGATTTACATCACATATATTTTAATTGTCAGAGCACAGCCCTGGCTTCCCGTGAAAAATTACACTTTTGTGAACATGATAGCACCCAAAATATTAGTCTTATTAACACCAAATTTGCACAGGATGTTGGCAGTGCCAAAATCTTGCTGTTGATTAAAAATCAAAAATATTCATCAACCCTAATGTCCCAAAACGTCAGCCCAAGAATTTTCAATTTTCCCATAGAGATAACAGTGTGATTGTTTGAATTATTAATTAAAGCAGTAGCTCTACTGTTGTAAATTATGCATTTTAACCTCATTGCTGTCCTCGTTGTTTTGACGTCAACGTTACTGATGTACACATTCATACGTTTGTAATTTATGATATAGATTGACTTTTAGAAGTTTTACTTCTTATGTACATAATGACCACTGATGTAATATTTGGTTTGAATTTTAAATTTAAATAAAGAAAAGAATACGAATTTGAATACTTTTGTATTCACTACATGCCATTGGATAATAACCATAGAAATCGAGAAAAATGTAATGCCATGTAGATATATACATTATACTTATGTATTTATGTAATAATATGTATCTATCTATGCAGTAAAAATGGTGTATTTCAGTAATATGTATGTACATTTGAATAGGGAAAGTTCCATAATCAGGTTCGGAGACAAATGGTGTATTTCAGTGAGTGTGGTGAAAATTCAATTTCATTGTATTGATCCGTTTGTTTTTTTCTTTTTTGTGTGTACAGAAAACCTTTACACTTGAACTTAAGCATGTACCTCTATGTTTATATAATTGCTGTTGCTATAATTAATTAGATAAACCATGTTCATATGATTTACATTTTAATATAAACATTTACCAAATTGATGCCAACGAAAGAGACAGGCGGAACCATCGCATCAATTCCTTTACTTTTCAGCCTACCTTAATAAGATGGCAATTCAAAAACTGGCAGAAACCAACATATCTTGATAACGTGACAGTCAGGAGAGGTGGAAGTATTGCGGCCTGTGTCTGACGTGGCTGTGATATAACCTCTCTTGTGCATATTAAATAACATTGTTGCCAATATCATTCGCGTTTCATGTCAATCTTGGCTTCAAACCCAATCACGGAGCTTTAGGCTATACCTATATTCATGTATGTATGATTATTTTCATTATATATTTGACTGTATCCTAAGGACTATTGATAAACATTTTCCGCTCGAAACAAAAAAATTTTTTATAATTGCCACAGTACAGCTCCAGCTTTCCATCAAAAATTACACTTTTGTTAACAAGATAGCTCCCAAAATATTACTCATATTGGCACAAAAATTGGACTGGAAGTCAATAGCGGCACGATCTTGCCGAGTATTGATAATAAAAAATATTCATAAACATAAATGTCCAAAAAATCCAGACCGAAAAGCCCATAGAAGTTCATATATTATAGTATTTTCTATATATTTTCCCTATTTATTCAAATAAATAATTTAATTGCTCACTTCAGTGTTATGCCGATACAAAAATTACATTTCATCAGAATATCACTTCCAATAAGTAAAACTTTTTATCAAAGCTGCCTAGAAAAGTACCACTAAATTATACCAAAGCTACCTTTGTTTGTTGCTTAGCTTTTTACTTTTCGTATACATATAGTACAAAGAAAGTACTGTAATCATGATAAAAACTCAGTTATGGGAATTTTGGCATATCTTTACATTTTGAGGTTACCTGAATCTGCTTTTGGCACTTTTACGCTACAGAAGTACTGAAATAAGGGCTTCAGATTTTTTTATAAATATTTTTGTAGAATTTTGTCCTTTTTTCATCATGAAAAAATTATTTTTAAAAAAAGGAAGAAAACAAAAACACGAGTAAACAATCTTTTAACATTTTTTAATCTCAGTCTTGTCTGGATGAAATAAAAAGTTAGTAAAAATCGAAAATTACGCAAACTAAACTAATAGAAATGCAAGTTAATGACATCATTTTCACCATGTTTTACTCTTCTGAAATTAGTCCTCCATAACTTTTAATCTTAAAATACATGGAAGAAAGCTTACTTTTTACAAAAATAATCATTGAGTTCTAAAATAAGCATTTCTTTTTTAAAAAATATATTATGAACATGATTTTTTTTTTTTCCCAATCAAATTCAACCAACGGTTATTCGATGTCATAAAGTCACTTTAAAAGTTCCATAGGCTGCCAGCATGCACAAATCACAGGGTTTAACTTTGTCAAACATTGCTGTGGACATTGGTCAACAGGTGGAGTATACTTGGAGTAACACTTGGGCAGAAAAGGAACAACTTATGTCGCTGTTAGCAAAGTTCATATTTTAGAGGATGTTTTCATCAAAATTCCTTTTGAAAAAATTATAAGATTGATCTAATTAGAAGAGTATAGGCACTCGATGAGACTAGCATTTGAGCATTACCTGAAGAAACTGACAACAGAATGCATATTTCAGAATGAAAATTCAACAGTTGTTATTGCAAACTAACTTACTGCTAAACAGAAAGCATGGAAATAAAATATATATTTTAAAATACTATTGTTTCTTAAGTTTATGCATCTGAATACTCCAACGTTTCGCTCTGATGGATGCTAGTTTATTTCTCTGTGAAAAGTAAGATATTATTATTCATTTATTTACATAACTGTAAATAATTTTAAATAGGAGCAAAAATTTCTGGTCTAAAAATAAAAATTGCCTACCTTTTTTTTTTCTTTTACTTTCATTAAATATTTAAACATGAAAAATTTCACAGTTAAAACTGTACTCATGTGTAACAAAACATACATTATATTTATTTTTTTCATAAATTTCACTGATTATACATTTTTTTTTTTTTTCAATTGTGGTTTGAAAATAATTTATACAAATTTTTGCTGCAAAAAGTAAAAGCCTGACTGAGAACGCAAAGAGAAAGTTCAGAAATCCAATGCACTACCAACTATGCTCTTGAGCCACTTGCCAAAGGAAGTAATTTATCCAATTATAAACTAACATAAACTTTGAGGTTTATTTTCTCAAGAGCCCCTCGGATATTTTACGTTATGGCTTTATTTATACTATTTCATATATACTAATTATACTCTATTGATACACAAATGTTCAATGTTCACCTCATTCTGTGTTCCCGACCTCAGAGCTTGCCCTTGTAAGTTTTATGTCAGAACTTTTTCAACTATGATCATATTTTTCATAAAATCTGAAAAAAACTATTGGGAATGCAAAAATTAAACAAGAGCTTTTTACTTTTTTCTAAAGCATTTTACAAAAATATTTTCAAAAATGTAAACCAAAAATATAGCCAAAATGTTTTTAAAAATATAAACATGTTTTAATCATGATATTTATCATTTAAATCTCCCTTAATCCTTTAAATCTCCCAGTCTCCCTTAAATGCATGCTAAGCATTGTATCATGTTAATTTTATTCATAATTTACTTGTTCAATCCTTCGCCAAATAGGAAGATTCTGATACAGAAATCATGAACTCAATATTTTTATTTTAGCCAGGCGCAGGTGATAAATTGCCAAACATTGTTCCCATCGTACTTTTTTGTATTTCATTAATTTCATTTAAAATACTTTCACTCATTTTATTTAAAATACATAACTTTAATTTAAAATTGAAATATTTTAAATTTATGACTCTCAATTCTTTTTTTTTTTTTTTAAAGAAAAGAAAAAAGAAAAGTAATAAATAACACCAGAAACCATGACATTTAATTTCAACATCAAAGCTTTGTTTAAATTTACTACGCGAAAAATTGTTTATGACAGTCTCATGAAATGGGCTATTATAATACTGATGACATATGGCGATGGAACAATATTTAGCGATTTATCACCTATACCCGTCTAACATTAAATTACCAAATTGGCTGCCTGGCATATAAAAAGTGGAGTGGTCAAACCGCAACTGTTGATGACAGTCACATGACTTAGGCTATTATTATAGAGATTCCAAATAACTCGTAATTTAAAAAGTTGTTTGAAGGTTTTCCACTCATTTCTTTTTTTTTTATTTGAAATTTTGAATTTTTTAGGAACCATTTTTAGGGATCATTTACATCTTAAAAGTAAGCACAAAGACAAATTTAAAGTTTTTACATCAACTATATCACAGAAATTACCATTTTAGAATGTTTTTAGTTCTGCACGCTTTAAAATTTCTAAATATTTAAAAATTCTTTTGTGGATGCATTTTTATGTCTCTAAAGTCACAGCAATTTCAAATTTTTTCAGAATTTCAGATAAATCACAGCTTAGAAGGTTTTTAGAGCACTTCCCAATTCATTTCAACCTTTCAAATTTTGAATTTTTTTACAAATCGTTCTTAGTGAGCACTTAAATTAAAAAAATAATCACCATGCCAAATTTCAAGTTTCTAGACCAGCAGTGTCACAAAAATCACAATTTCAGAATGTTTTTTGCTTCTGCACCTTTTTAAATTTCAAATTTTGTAAAAACTGTTCTGTGTGAGTATTCAATGTGAGTATACTAACAATTCTAAATAAACTGCAATTTAGAACATTTTCTGTTCATTTCAGGCCTTTAAATTTTTAATCAAATATTTATACCGAGAATCTTAAAAGTAACCACTATGCTTAATTTCAAGTTTCTAACAGAAACAATTCCAACTAAATCATAATTTGGAACATTTTTAGAATGTTTTGGGCTCATTTCAATCTTTTAAATTTCAAATTTTTAGAAACCATTCTTAGGAAGAATTTACATCTTAAAAGTAACTCCCATTCCAAATTACAAGCTTCTATACCAATTGTATCACATAAATCTCAATTTTAGAATGTTTTTTGCTCCTGCACCCTTTAAAATTTCAAATTTTTAAAAAACTGTGTGAGCATTTATGTCTCTAAAGTAGCAGCCATGCCAAATTTTAAGTTTATATCTCCAGCATTTCCAAATAAATCGTAATTTAGAATGTTTTCTGCTCATTTTACCCTTTTAAATTTCGAACATTTTAGAAACTATTTGTGGAAACTTCAGACTGTTTTCCAATATTTCACATAGAAAAACCCTCATAGCGATACAAGATCGCTAGGTATAGAAAGCCCATGTATTCCTACAATAAACTCTGGTTTTAGGCTATGTTCCAACTTTTGCCGGTACGATAAGAAGAAACTGTTCGATCACAATTCATCATAGGAAAGTGACACTTGGTGACAACTACGGTAAAGCAAGGACCACCTGGGGTTTGCTTTCATGTGCCGAGAGTGAAACTAGATGACATTTTTCCGACATCGGACTTGGACTCTGTGTGCAGATTGTAAGATAAGGCTAGTTTAACCATTCGGAGTGCAGCTGTCAAATGATTTTGACAGAAAAGCACTGCCATTGGCTAGAAAAACTGCATATTGTTTTCCAGGAGAAATAATTGAGGATATGTACGATATCCTTAATAAGATAAGTTAGTTAAGTTCTAGACTGAAAAAAGAAAAGTTTGCAGGTCTTTACCTGGACGAGAGAATTCATCTCCCAGGGAAATCACGGATAATTTTCTCGGAAGGATATTCCGAGGGGAGGGAGATTACTTTTTTCTCTCACGGCGAACAAAGCTGGGCAGCTGAGACTTTAGCTGGTTTTTACAGTGACAGGCTGTTTGAACAATGACGAGCTATTTAACTTCATCTAAGGAACATTATCTGAAAGGCGATTATTTAAATCACAGAGACTCTTTAACTTACCGAACTTTCTGATTTAATTTATCAGGATTTATGTTCATTCTGCAACTTCACAAACTTTAATTTCATCAGATTACGTATTTCAGCTAATTTTTGTTGTGTACTTAATGACATTATATTAGTCCAGAAACCATGTGTTTAATGTTAGTAAAATCTTCTATTCTTCATTACTAAATATCTTGTCATTATGCCTCTGAGGAAACCCGCACACGCTGCCGCCCTCATCTGAGGTACCACACATTCATAGCAAGTATTTACATCTTAAAAGTAACCACCACAGCAGATTTCAAATTTATAGCCCCACCAATATTGCAGAAATCACAATTTTAGAAATTTTTTTGCTCCTGTACCCCCTTGGGGATTGTTGTACCAACATAAAATATAGCCTACGTTAGAGCAGCTGTGATCACCAGCATTTTGCCACCATTATTTCTTAAATCAGTTCAGCAGTTCTGGGGATTACTCTCTATGAACAAACATTACTTTATAAAATTAATATAGATAAGTAATAATTTAACTAATTTTCAAGATTGCAAATTAAACAAATATGTTAAGACATTAAGAAACCAGATCGAGGAACACATATTAATAAGCAAACTGCCATTTTAGCATTTTGTTAAAGCTTTCTTTCGTTTTAGGTGCATTCGTAATTATATAAATACGTAGCACCTATAGTCGTCGTTCAGTACGTCTATCTGTCTGTCCGCATATAACAGAGCAAAAACTACCCAACCGAATGGTCTGAAATTTTAAATATATAATTGTTGCAAAATTTTGTCGAGTCATTTCAAATTTTATGAAAATCGGATGTATAGTTTAATTAGAGGGGCAATCAAAAGTTTTCCGTTACATTACGGCCAATGGGAATAAATTATTGTAAGTGCATTTTAATGATGTTACAGCCTTCCGAATGGCCTAAAATTTTAAATATATAATTGTTGCAAAATTTTGTCAAGTTATTTCAAATTTTATGATAATTGGATGCATAGTATTATTACAGGGAGAGTCAAAAGTTTTCCGTTACATTACGGCCAATGGGAAAAATTTTAATGATGTCACAGCCTTTCGAACAGAATGAAATTGATAGGCACTTATGAAGTGCACTAAAATATACATTCAGTACAATATGCGGTGCAAAGAATATTTATAAAACTAGTTATAGTACGAACATACCTCATTTGCAGACCTGCCAACCTTTGAAAATGAGAAATCATAGCACACAAAATTCAAATTAATCTGGATGTTGGTTGGTTGGTTTTTCGTGTTTCATGACTATTTTTTTACATCCGTAAAAGGAATAAGGCTTCAGATTTTCAACTTTCAACCCAATATAGTAATTTTTTTCCTCCATAATTTTTATATGATTTGTACAGCTTCTTCTCGTTTTGCGGCTTTTTACATTTGTAAAAGGAGCCCAGTTCCGATTTTTTAGCCCCGTGCAGTAAATTTTGACAAAATTCGCAAATTTTTTTCTGCGATTATTTCACGATATTCACAATTTTTTACTACAATCATAATTCACTTTTTTTATTACGATTCTTGGTTGAAATCCTCGAATGAATGAATTTTTACCTCAAACTTTTGACGAAATTCGCATTTTTTACTACGATCCTTTGATGATTTTTACACGGTCCTTTGGCGAAATTCGTGTTTTCTTTCCACGATCCCCACTTTAGATGAAAAAATCGTAGTTTGAGACTGATTTTCATAGCATCGTAGTTTATAGGTCCAAATCGTAGCAACTACGATTTTTTCGTAGCAGTTGGCAGGTCTGCATTTGCCATGTTTGACGAGCAATTTCCAACTTGTTTAACTTTTTCACTAAATGAAGTTTGAACTTAGCTTAAACTCTAATCTCAAAACTGTACTAAGTTGTGACTGAAAAATTATGGTATGCCCTAATAGTTTAATATTATTATTTAAAATAGTTTATGAATCAGTAAAACAATACTTACTCTTGCATCTTTTCAAAATCTACAGCTGATGAGTAGAGTTGAATGTAAGGTTTCAATTCATTTATTAAGTCCATTCGAAGAGGATAATCGGTTACTTCCCATCCAAAAGCTTCTTCTTCTGTATTAAATCCTTCAATAGTATTTTCAGCTCCACCTAACCACTGATCAATTTCTAAAGCCTGTTCTAAATACTGCTCAACCAAAAATATATCACCAAAAGAAGAAAAGTTTTTAATTTTCACAGCTAATTTTTTCAAGTCTTCACAGAAAATCACCCTTCTTTCCTATCACAAAATAAATAAATAAATAAAGGAAAGAACAAAAATATTATACAGAATGTACTTTCAGCAAAAAATATTTACATCAACATATTCATTATTTTACTATATTCATAACCTATATATGTGCTAAGTGTAAGACTAACAGTAAATTTTGCAGGTGAAATATTTACTTCTTAATTCTTAAAAAAACATAGACACAGCTAGATCTCTTGCGAAAGTTAGCCGTGTCTATATATATATATATATATATATATATATATACATAATATATAATGTGCATAAATGAAATCAGCAGAAATACACTAAAAGAGAAAATGAAATACACTACGATGACATTGAAACTTAAATGCATATAAAATGGTTATTTCACTTGATTATCTGATATCTGCATGAAAAGAGCAGATAAGTGAAAATAAAGGCTTTCTAGAATTGTATCATTCAACACGCCAAAAAAGGTATTTTTTAATTCACTATAGGGAATAAAAACATAATATTTTTGGAATAATGGTCCTTGGTTAAAATTTTGTTTTAATATGCATTATCACTAAACTATATAATGTTTATGTAGAACACAGTAAAGAAAAGATGTTTTTTTCTGAAAGGTTTTCATTTTGTAATTGGCTGTGAAAGATTAAATCCAGAAAGTTCTTTTAAATTCAACTTCATTGAGAATGGCAGATTCATTTGCGTAACAGTACTGGTACACATACCATAAACTCTGATCTAGTGCAATTGTTTGTGCTTCAACTAAAATAACAGTCATATTGATGGTAACTTTTGTGGAAATATCATCAATGCACTTATCTAAGCACTTATCTGAGGCACTTATCTAAGATTTTTATTTGGAAATACTGGTGCTAAAAGATTAAAATTAGTGTATGTGATGCTGATCCCAAAGGGGTTAAGTCACCAGAAATCCTTTGTTTCATCAAATTTCTAGAGAAGTTACCAAGTTTAGTTATATTAATAGTTAACTCTCCACCTACCATACGGGTCTAATGGACCTGACAGGTACATTCAAAATTATTTTTCTCATGGGAAAAAAAAAAAAAAAAGACTGAAAATTCTGTAAATATGAGACTTTTTCTGGAATGTTCTACACTTTTTAAAATCACTTTGAATGCACCTTATATGCGTCCATTGCACCCGTCTGGTAGGCGCAGGGTTAACAGTGTTAACCAGATAGTATATTTGGGCAAAAGTCGCATAGGTTTATATATTTGTGGCTATTCAAAAGCCATGTAAAACAGTCACTTATTGCAAAAATGACATTAGACCTACTAAGATATATTCAGATTGCCAACAACAGAACAGGATGAAAATGTGATTGGACACAATGATGAATATGACTATGTGCCTTAATGTCACCCCTATGACAGACATTAAAATTTTGTTTACTTTATTACATATCTTATACAGTTAAAAATAATTTATAAATATTTGTATCATTTGTTATAGGCATAGAATCTCATTTCTATCAAAAAAAAAAAAAAAAAAACGCAAGTCCAAAAGATGTTTTTTAAGTTTTTTTTTATTAATTTCTTATAAAATAAGTAACTGAAAAACTGATTTAAAAATTTAAAGATCTAAGAAATGTAATGAGCGCAAAAAGTTCTTAAAAAGTCTAGCACTTGTGTGTAGCATGCTTTTATTCATTCCTGATTTTTTTTTTATCTGTGACTTACGTAGTTTTTTAAATACTTGATTCAGATGATTTATGTAAAAATAACATAAAAAGGGATACTGAATTAAGTGTCGTTTATAATTATTTTATTAAACAGCATAAAAAAAATAAATACTTACTGCAAGTTCTTTTTGGAATTTTTTTAAACAAATGTGAGATGTTGCAACATTTTCTTCAACTACTTTCGTAAATTTCTTGTGCATCAAATAAATTTTTGCATGCTTTTGCAATTCCAGTTCTGAGAAATTAATAATACTAAAGAGGTAATAAATCCAATCAGTCAAAGAAGAAAGTTTTTCTTGCAAATCAGGGAGTATTTCATAAACAAATCTTTTCAAAGATTCCTGCAAAATTAAAAGGTTAAGTTAATGAAACAAGCATGGTTATCTTTGCTATAAATAAAAATATTAACACAAATATTTAATAACAATTAATTATCTATCATTTAAATTAGCACACATCATTTGGAATATTCAAATACCTGAATTAATATTAGTAACAAGTTAAATCATAAAATTCATCAAATAATTCAAATCTATAAATTTTGCAGCATGCATTTATAGCACCACTCTTAAATCAAATAATTAACTTTTCCTCTTTTTAAATTATTATATAAATAATTAATTCAATAAAAAAACAAAACTTGTGTTTAGATGTTTTACGTAACAACTTCATTGATTTTTCAGTATAGGTAAAGAATCGCTAATTTGTAATTATTTCCATATTCATAATTTAAAATTTTGTTTAGAATAGAAGACTTAAATTTAAAGTAATCTTTGCCTCTTGTCTGGGAAAAAATAGTCCTGAGACATGCAGTCTTTGAAAGTGGAGAAATTCTACAAATTTTGAAATGCTTGAGATATTGTTATGTATCCTAATCAACATTAATATTGTATTATGCGGGAAAACACAGAGCCCCCCCCCCCCCCCTTCCTTCAAAATTACAAAAAAAATCCTTTTCTGTGAAATTTTAGTTTAAAATTAATTTATATTACGATTCGTTAAAAAAAATTGTCAGATATTTCACCCCCTCCCCTCACTATGAAAAAATTTTATGGCTACGCCATTGTGTTACTTGGATACAAATTTAATAGGAGAGTTCTATTTATTTGCTTGTGCCTCCCTCCCTTCTCACACCTTCCAAATTTTTTTATGTAAATTATGTAGTTATAAAAAAAGAGTAGAAATTGTAGATTAAATAATATTAGTTTGCCAATTTTATTTTGTTATTTATTCATTACCATTGATTAGTGCAGGAATTTCTCTTTAATTAATAAAAATGCAAAAGGTAAGTTTTTATTCATATTTTACATGTGATTGTTTCAATTTTGTTATTTTTATGTTTTTGAAAAATACCACTGGATTTCATGGAGGGGGGGGGGGGTAGAATTTATTTAAGAAATAAGATTTATTAAAAATATCGATAACCATCTTTTTTATGTAAATCATGTAGCTGTAAAGAAAAATGGGGTAGACCTTGCAGATAAAATAACATTAGTTACCAATTTTATTTTTTTATTTATTCATTTTTACCATTGAATAGTGCAGGAATTTTTGTTTAAATAATTCTAAAAAATGTAAAAGATAAGTTTTATTCATATTCTAGATATTTTTATGTTTTAATAAAATTCTGGATTTTGGGGAGGGGGGTGGGAGAGATTCCAAATTTCGGGAGGACCTGAAAGCCTTCATTCCCGAGGATCCCGAATAATAGGTCCTGTACTGCATAACTTTTTTTACAGATCTAATGCAAAGTGAATATTTTCTTTTACGTCAATCAGCATTAGCTTAAGGTTTACAAATTTTTAGTCTTCTATAGTCTGTGAGTGCTAATTGCTCTTTATATGAAAATAACGTTAGTGATTGTACTCATTTTTTTTCTTGAACTCTGCTCAAGCTGAGGCTCTGCTCTACACATTCACAAAGTCACTTTCATTCGTAAATAGATAAAACACGCATGTATTGTTATTCACTATAGAAAGCAATCGAGCAGTGTTTCCTCTCTTCCTATAAAAGGATCGGATCTTTAAGGTAATGGTGTCAATTTTTTAATTTAAGCTGATATTCAAGGATACAAAAATTATGAAAGATGTACACTTTTTATAGGAAATAGAAAAACGTTGTTCGATTCTTCATCATACAAATAGTAATTTCTGCAAATTTCATTCATTTATTCATAAAACACACTTCATTAATGTGTCCATTAAAAAAATTGTTGCGGGAGAAAAATATGAGAATCTTTTTACGTAAGAATATTTTTATTTGATACTAAACTTCTCACTTGATAGGACTGAATGTAAATTTTATAAAATTACGTACTAATTAACAGCTATTTTCATGTAAGAAGTTGTTAAAAAATGAGATATTACATTTAGAACAACTGTTAAATATTATGCAATTTTTTTATACTTTTTTCAGTATACTTTTGGTATCGGGCTCTGATGAGACAAAATGTTTCGGGCTCTGATTTAAAATCGTCAGGTCTGAGCTCTGAAAAGTGAGCCTGAACTCATCTCTAAGAAACACCTGTGAACAAACTTGTAACTCATATCAAGGAGCTCTTGCCACAGAACACACCAATAATCTTCAATTAAGTTAATAAAATTATTTTAAATTATGTTTATAACATTTGGCAATGTTTAATAATTAAATTCCTTTCATATCCCAAATTAGATAGTGAGTCGGTTTATCTGCTGAAATGGATTTCTTTCTAGTTCAGTTTTTAAGGAATGTTTGCCCCTGTCTGGTTCTTCCTCTGAATTTTTGTAATCAGTTGAAAAAAATTAAGAAAAATTACAGACTGATTTTTACAAAAGTTGGATGAACAGATGTAAAAAAATTTCTACATTTGCTCTGATATTTTCAAATCAATATCTTGATTAGTTTTCTTAATTTTAGCCAATTAGTGAAAATTGTCATTATCTTTATCATCATTCCACAAAGCTAGCCCCGCTGGAAGGGTCCAAATCTATTCAGTTTGCAGTTTCGGAAGGAAAAAAATGCTTTTTTAACTGGACTGTTTGATGAGTTTTTAGTTAATATCTCTGTTATTTTCCAGTCGATTTTTACAGAATTTGAAACTCTGGGTTTTCTGATACCTTGTGTACTCCCCCAATTCAGTCTCTGCGCCTTTCCCAGTACAGATAGGGACACACACACACAGTCATTTACAGGCATTAATAGTATAGACTGGCAATAATTAGCCCATATTCAAGCTCATTCTATCAGACATGATATATCAATATCTTGATACATTGCAATATATTTGGACCAATAACAGCAGCAGAAAAAGAAAAGCATGATAAGTGCTATTCAGTATTAATCTCTAACGAACAATAGAATTTGTGGTTTTCAGAAAGATTGCAGTAATGAACCTATTAGGATATATTGGGAAATTTAAAGCGGTAGATTTTCTATTTTGGATGAAACAGGCTAGTGAATAAATACTTGGATTGAACTAAAGAAGGGATTGAAGAAGATATTGGTAAGGGGAAGTCACGGTGACCAGAAAATAATATTATTGTTATTGTGATATATCAGCAGAGCCTAGTAAGAGTTTAAATATTGTTATTGCGTTATTTAAAAAATATTAATATTTGACCGATATATTGAAAAATAACCCAAACTTAATATTGACTAAAATATTTGGCACTCATGTAAGTGCAGAAGTATGTAGTTCTGAAAAAGCAATAATATATATATGTAATTATGTAAATAAAGGTAACCAATAAAGGTACCAAGTAATATTTGATGTATTATTAGAGAAAAATGCAAGCATTAATCCACAAGATGAAGTTCAGGGAATTTTCATCAAAAAATTGCTATGCCACCAAAATCAACATTAACAGCTTTTTTTAAGCTCTGCCAAACTGATGAATTCGCAAGGATGCTCTTATGTTCTGAAATCCCATGTTATTACATATGGGATGAGAACAGAAGAAAATAAAAATGAGGTAAACAGGGCACATCTGTCAAAAAATGGCCAAACCTAAAAGCAGAGATGCACTTGGGCATATTTACACCATACACATAAGCAATTTTGAATGTTTTTGTTTACAGATACTACTTAACAAAGAGTGTGGGACTGCAAAATTTTCTGATCTCACAATGGTAAATGGACAAGAACAAGCAATCTACAGAGAGGCATGCAACGTGTTGGGTATACTAGAAAATTACAACTATTGGGAAACTACGTTGGAAGAAATTCAATTTCACTCACCAACAAATATATGGGAATTGTTTTCCATTTTAATAAGCAAGTGTGGGTTGTCAAACCCAAGAGAAATGTGGGAAAAATATAAAGATGTTTTATCCAAAGACATATTGAAAAGTCTTCAAGAATCACATTCAAATTTCACATCTAATAACAAAATTTACTATGAAGTTTTAATTCTAACTGAAGACAAAGTGATTTCTATCACCAGTAAAGTAATGATTGAATATGGAAAGACTCACCATAAGAACACATGAAATATAGAATGATATTAGCAGGAACTCGATTATGACACAACAGCACTTCAGAATTATAGGACTGCAGTAAAACCGAAATTCTTCCAGAGTAATGGCAAGTATTTAAAACAGTTTTAGGGCACATAAATACAAAAGAAGGTGCATTCTTTTTCTTGGGCACACCTGGCTGAACTGGGAAAAACGTTTTACTCAATTTACTGTTGTCTGAAATTCGCTAGGATAAAAACATAGCGATCACTGTGGCATCATCTGGTACTGCTGCCATTCTACTGAACAGCGGACAGACTGCACATTCAGTCTTAAAATTATCACTGAATTTGACAAATGTAGAAACAGCAATGTGTAACATCACCGAACACAGTAGTTGGGGTAAAATGTTTTGACAGCGTAAACTTTAGAAGGGAAAAGCTGCAGAATCAGATTGAAATCCCTTCATATTAATTCCTTAGTCATTCTTTTTTACTTACTTATCATATGTAGTTTAAGATAAGTCTTGTAATCGTTTTAGAAATTGAAAAATATTTTTGACAGATTTACCAGTTTCAGACATTAGACATTAAGAAAAACATATTTTTTAGAGAAAAAAAATTTTGCCGTCTGTCTGTGTGCGTGTGTGTAAATGCTCTATTTCCCAAACAAATTAAGATAGAGACTTGAAATTCGGTGTGTACTTAGTATGTAATAATGGGAAGAAGCCTATTGAATATCAGTAACCTCGATTGTCCGGAACTATTTTTTTCAGAATCTCGAAATATACATTCTGATAAAAGGTATACAAAAATCTTCGAAATTGTTTATTTGAAGGAGTGAATATAAAAGACAATAAAAAACATAAATTTTGCATAAAGAATGAAGCCGATCGGATAACTAGTTGTCGAGATATTTGTAATCATATTTTTCACACTCTTTGATTTTTCATGACCCTGTATTTCATTCAAATTTCAATTCAAAGATATATTTTAATTGGAAATGATACGCTTAATCCAACGCAGTAAATTGTTAGTTAATAGGATTACCATTTTTGGAGATATAAGGATGTTTCTTTTATACAATTCGGTATTACTTGATTATCCCGTCGACCAAAAAACTATCGCCAAACTATAAGATTGAATGCCAATAATGCCTTATTGTAAATGTCACATTCACTTGACATTAAATACGTACACGTGTTTGTTGCATCATCAAGTGATTTTTAATTCGACGTTTTATTTGTATTTTTATTAATCTTTTACTAATTTATTTGTTCTTTCGTTATTTAAAATACCAATCTATATATCTGTTCCGTCGCCAAATGCTGCCGAATTTGTCGCCAACTTGGCGATATGTCGCCAAATTTGGCAACCAAAATCAGTCACCAAAAGTGATGCCAACTTGGCGATATCTTTAATATTTTGCCAAATTCCCATGGACTTCCAATGTAAACCAATAGGGTTTACTTGCTTACAGAAAATCAACAAATTGAGATATTTTAATGCAACAAAAACTAATATTAGCTGGGATTATAGTAATTATATTTAAGAAAGTCCAAGTAAATTAAATTATGAATAAAAGTAACATGATACAATGCTTAGCATGCTTTCCCAAACATAAATTTTAAGGGAGACCAAACTGGTTGCCAAGGGCAGCTAGTTTGTATAATTTTGCGAATAGTTTGGCCATTTATATAATTTATTGAAATTGGTCAACGGGATCGTCAAGTAGTACCTGCAATTCAGTAATAGAGCATTACTATGTATTAAAAATATTTAAATATAAGTTTAAATTTTATTTTGGAATTGCAATGCTTTTTGTAAATAGTTTACACATGTTTTATTTTCATCTTTTATGTTATGCATATCCATGATGGGTAAGTATTACGGTGGCCCCTAACAACTAGTTTATTTTTGTACGAGAAATGCTTTTTAAGTAAACTATTTGAGCATTGTATGTGCTAAAAAAGTTTTTAACTGGTTTTATTTTACCGAAATATTTATCTCACCTATTGCATATGAAAATTGGGGGTAAGGGAGTTAAAAATTTTAGTGGGCTGCGGAGGAGAGGTATTACAGTGAATCAGGCTGCAGGAAAAAGTTTGGGAAATGCTGATATAGAGCTCTAATTATCGATATGTTTAGAACTCTAAATTAGATTGGTCAGTAAATTTGCATTTTAGATAGTTTTCACATATAATACTATATGAATTAGATTCTCTTTAAAAAGTCTCTTCTGATTAACATTTTTGATATGGAAACTAGCAGAAATTAAAACAAAGTAACATAAAATGTGAGATTTAGAGAAGACTTTCCCTAAGAACCAGACCCAGATGGGTGCTGGGTGGGTTTAACACCTCCTAGCAGCTTCTTGCGCCCTCACTAGACCTTATAATCTTTCAATACTAATACCTATATTTAAATTTTTCAAAACTATGTAATCAAAAGTTTTACAACAGAGAGACTTGCCCTCTACTTACATCTATACTTATATATCACTAAAGTAGAGAGGAAAAGACAAACTGTGAATTAGCCCCACCAAAAATTTTTGAAACCGCCGCTGACTTTAACAATGACTACAGTCCTGCTTTCTCTAAGGCATATAAGTAATATTTGTATTTATTTTTGGTACTAATTTTTCCTTATGGTGAGATCATTTTATATAAAAATTGTTTTAATTTATTTTTTATATAAAAAAAAATTCTGTCTTATTTAGATTTTTCATGAGTGAACTCTGGAAAAATAAATAATGGTTCATTTGCAAATAAGTATAATAACGTGTTTTATAAATTAATATTCATGGAAAATTTTTATGCCAAATATTAATTTTGTGAATTAGCTTTCAAAATTCTTTTTTCCTTTGTGCCAAATTTCAAGATTCTAGATCAATGGGATATAACCCTGTAAGGTTTAAGAGTGAGTTTTTATGAAATTCATTTTGTTTTAAGACCGTAATTGTTTCTTCACTGTGTTAGAATCTCTAAATTTTTACAAAACAATGGGACCATAAAATTTATTATTTGGTATTAGTTTCTACTTGATACCTTTAGTAGTCAGGGGGATAAAAAAAAAAGTCTTGATAGATAGATAGATAGGCAGACAGAAAACAAAGCAATCCTATACGAGTTCCCATTTTTTTTTCCTTTTGAAGTAAAGACCCTAAAAAAGACAATTTTCAATCAAATGATAATTTTCACTTATATCTGAGGTTTTTTCTTTTTTCTTTTTTCTTTTTGACTAACTGTGCATAATAAAAGCCCTTCTGGCTGTACTGGGAAGAAAAGGTAACTTACCTATTCTCATTTATTTCTATTATCATTCTGCGCCATGTAGCATCTTAATAATTATATAACTTACCTGTTCCTTGTATTTAAGAATTCAGCTAATTTTACTCAAACACATGAACTAAAATGAGTGGAACCCATTTATAGAAGATTCCAGTTTTCTTGAACATTGAATTTGAATGGCAAATTCAGAAAATTAGCCAGCTATCACTAAGTTGGCTTCATTTATGGAGACCTACATTTTCCACCAAATTTGGCAATATTTTAGCAAGTATCACCATGCTTTGTGAGAATTTGACATTGTAGTCTTAAGTATATGACAGTTGGAACAATGGTTACAACAGTGAAAATTTGCGAGAAACCATGTTCAATAAAACTCATAAATTAAAGCCGTTTATGGAGGAATCCCTTATTTTTAATCTGTTGCCTCAAAATGTCAGCTATCCTAGAATTTCAAACTACTATATCTCAGTCAATATTTTAATATAGAGGTGAAACAAAAAAATGTTCCAGAATGCTTGTATCAAAGCCAACACTTAAGGAAAAACTCTCTTTTGATAGTTAATTTTATTGTACATCTTTCTGAAATAGAAATCCTTAAGTGGATGTCACTTTGAAACAAGATGCTGGATGAAACTGGCCAACGAACTCAGTCGAGACCTTGGTAAGTCCTGTACACATGCTTAGTCACATCTAAATTGGCTCATAAATCAAATTTATATACTCCTCTCAAATATAGTGTGGTTTTGGAGCCTAGGGTTATAATCGGTAAAAATATATTTAAATTTTCTGGAATTGCTTTTCTCCGGATGGCTGCAATAGGTAGCTTCTTACTCTTTGTAATGAAAGCTGCCTAAAAAAATCCAGAAATATGTCAAAGGCATTTAGCATACATACAAAATCACAACCAAATACAATGAATGCTCTTTAACTTGAACTTGGATAATTCAAAGTATTAGATAATAGGTTGCTTGCTTGAATATTTTGATGATCATAATTTATGATTTTCAAATTTTTAGAAACCTCAGATTTTTTTGGTGTTGCAGAATTGATAAATAGAAAAGACTGCAGTTTCAGTTAATTTTCAGTAATCAAGATAAAATGTAAAAAAAAATTACATTATTGTTAATTTAGTTGATGTACAAAACAAAAAGAAGTGCTTTAAGTCATAAAGGAAATGGATTTTTTTTTTTTTTTTTTTTTTTTTTTACAGAAAAAAAAAACAACTGAAGTAATTAAAGTTAATATGAGAATAATAATAATAACAACATTACAATACTATTGAAATAATTGTCCTATAAAAATATACCTTTGAGTCAAAAAGATCTTTTGTATTAGTAGGCACTCTCTTTAATTTACTTGTTACAGAGTCATATTCAGAAAGCAACCTAAAAATAACAATCATTTTACATGACACTAAAAAATAAATTATGTGACAATTTAATACTGCAAAATAACTAGAGCTCTTTCTTTAACTTTTTTGAGAAGAAATTAATATAAGGATTTGTGGGTTTTATAAAAACAAATAAATAAAAATAAAGAAATGATATGTTTCATGACATTTAATTTAAGGACATTTTTGTATAATCATTCACTGAAAAATCTTTGAAAGTGCCTCTCATGACAAGTAATCTTAAACTCAATATCTAAAAAAAGGCTGTTATAAAAGTTAACTTCTTTTATTTAAAAAATATCAGTTTTATATTTAAGATGAATTTAAAGAAACAATTGAATCATTAAAATGATCACAAAATCAACAACTATTAATCATATTAGAAATAATCATCATAAAAATTGCATTTAAAGATAAAACATGCTTTATTTTAATTATTTTCTAACATGAATAAAATTATTTTCTTAAGAAAATAGAACTTCCCAGAAAAAAAAAAAAAAAAAAAAAAAAAAAAAAAATCACCATTTTATTGAAAAGCTGCATTTTTGAAATTTTTAAGCTTCATCCAGGCTGCAGGTACTGAATATTTATATTTGCCAATGTTAATGAAATAAAGGGAATTCAATGATCAGAATATTCTTCAGGATTATCAAACCATAATTAAACTTTTTTTTATACCAATATTGAGTGTTGCAATATTTTTAATTACAATTGCTGTGATATGAGAAAAGACCACGAGGCCTAAGAGTGTCAAACTATTGACTGAAAGTTGTGTTTATGTTTTGCTTGTAGATAGTGTGTTGTACTGTGTTCATCATTAATGTAAATATCTTTCGTCCTCTCAAATAAATATTCTTTGTCAGTTAAAGATGTCTCTGAATGAATCTGAAGCTGTCGAAATAAGAAAATCAGGACTGAATTAGATGAGATATGACCTTTTCTTACAATCTTTTATTCTTTATGATTATGAAAATAAATTTTGAAATTTGATCTTGACTATTGGTGCCAAATATCCGTGAGTTAAAATGGAAAATATTGCAACCTAGTGAATTAGATAGATCCAAAAGCATGCATAAGACTCTTAGAACATCTTTAAAAAATATTATTAACAAAGTAACAGAACAATTGGCAAGAGACAAAATCGATAATGATGAAATTGAAGATTTTAAAATTCAATAAATTGAAAATGCTCAACAAGTTTACAAGTTAGATTCAGAAATTCATAAACTTATTGACAACTTAGACACACTCGAAAAAGATGTAGCATCCAGTCAAGGAGTACCCTGAAAAAATCACGAAAGTTAAAGCTAAAATAATACATTTAAAATGAAATGTTCCTAATGAAAGTAAAATAAATTCCTCTATTGCAGGTCCACAGGACCTGAAAAATCAAAGAATAATTCTCATGTAAGATTGCCAAAGCTCACTACAGAATCTTTCGACGACAAATATGAAAATTGGCTGGAATTCTGGGGGAATTTGAAGTGGGTATACATGAAAATGTACAGTTATCGAATGCAAAGAAATTAAATTACTTAAAAGAATTTCTTGAAAGGAACAGCTTTAAAATGTACTCAAGGGTTAGCTTTAATGTAAAATAATTATGCTGTCGCCATTGAATCGTTAAAAGTTAGATTTGGTAAACACAAAATTATAATAAGATAACATGTCAAAAATCTTTTAAGCCCTAACTCCTGTGAAATCTGGAGCAAATTTGAGAGGGCTGAGACAACTGAAGGATTTCTTTATTGAAATTACAAGTCTTAAAAAAGCCTGCATAGAATTAAATAATTACAGAGGAATTCCATTTGCCATATTAGTCAAATTAATTCACAAAGAAATTGTTCTCGAATTCAATCATTCTACCAAAGGGAGAATGAGCTTGGAGCTGTTCCAAATTATTAGAATTTCTTAAACATGAAATTGAATTGCAAGAAAAAATGTATATGCTCTGAAACAATAAATAATTTGAACAGTAAAAATAAATTACCCTACCAAAAACATGAAACTCATAAAAATATTAAGTGCTTTTTATTAAGAAAAATTGCTTATTTTGTTCTGGCAATCACGATATTTTAAATTGCACATTAAGCATAAATGAACATTATAAATGAATGCCAACATGTACTGTCAAATACTTTGAATGCCAACATGTCAATTTTGAAAACTTTATAATTTTTACAATGTATTCTTACAGGCTTAAAAATGCATAACGCATATGCAATAAAAAAAGTAATATCATTTCATAACAATATTTTCTATACTATATTAATATATAGTTAGTTTTTTTTTTTTTTTTTTTTTTTTACCAAAATAAAAACATGGGATTGAACAAGAAATTTCTTTTCCAGTTTCATGCTTTGGGAACATGTTTTTGAAAAGCTGCCCAGCATGATCTGCAATAGATAAAGGCAGATTGTGCTCAAAGAACTTGACAAATAAACACTCCGCATTTGTGACTGCATTCCCAGGACCTTCGGAATTAAAAAAATCGTCAAGTTTCATAGTTAAATTCAGTTTTTTTTTTTTTTTTTTTTTTTTTCCCAGGAAATCTGACTTGTTTCAATCTAAGATGGTCCTTAAAAAAAAAACACTTCTACATTCATGAGCAATTTTAAAACCCAGCTTACACAGGATGCAGTGAGCATAAAGTTATCATTTGCGAGATTCCTTTATACACAAAAAATTCTCTTGCATATGCTTCTATAAAAAGCTTGATAATATCGCTTTGGATGAGATTTTTCCATTTTGTAACAATAATAAAAAATACTAACTGAAAAATAAATCCTACATAATGATTGAAGTAAATACGTTATCTTCAATTCAGGGGTGATTCTGAGTAAAACAAAAATTTCTGAAAGGTTACAGCAGAGGAGGGAGGGATCCAGCGATCTTTTGATGAAATTCTCATTTTTTCCAGCGATCTTTTGAAGAATTTTTTTTTTTTTTTTAGCAGTCTTTTGACGAAATCAGCATTTTATCTATGATCAGGGGTGGGGAAATACATCATTTTACTCGCCAGTGGCAAGTGGATTTTTTACAGGGCGAGTGAACTTTTAAGTAATTTTTGAAAAACTGTAGGCTACAGAGATATACCAAAACTTTTTTTTTTTTAACCTAATATTGTAACTTTCCAAATGATTGCAATGTAAACATGCTACTAAATTCTATCCTATATGAAGCTTTCCTCTGTTGTACATATTTCTTAATTTTGTAGAAAAAAGAACTATGAAAATGCATTGTAGTAATAGTAATTATTTGTGCAGTCGCGTACGAATTTGTCATAACTATTTTCAGCTGTAGTATGTTGCTGGCTGGTAAAATAAATCCTTGGCTGGTAAGATTTTCTGAAAATTCCCCACCCCTGCCCATGATCCTTTGATGAAATTAAGGTTTTGTCTGCAATCCTTTGACAAAATTTGCATTCTTTCTGCGATCATTTGACGAAAATAGTGCACTTTTCGTGATTCTTTGACAGAATTCCCGTTTCTTTCGCGATAATTTGAGGAAATTCCTGTTTTCTTTCACAATCCTTTGATGAAATTCCCGGGTTTTTTTAACAGTCTTTTGTGAAATTCACATTTTTCTGTGCACAAAAGCGTACAATCGTTCTTTTCATCCATACAACTGTACACTCAGAACAAAATCCATACGTTGTACGGCCAAATTGTACAGGTTGGCAACTATGCAATACTATAAATATTATAGAAGAAGCTATGTACTAAATAAAATTTATAATATTTATTAAAATACTCACTGATCTACATAAATGGCCGCCTTATTTTTTAAATGGGCAATAATTCTATTTTTTAGTTCCATAACTGAAACATACAATTTTTCTACAAAATCATTACAGTCTATATAAAACATTCCAGCTTCAACAGGTTTGTGTCTTCTAAATTCAATTTCCTGCTTCAATGACATTAACTTATTCAATTCATCCTGATATTCTGCAAATGTATGCTCAGAGGAAAGAAAAGTTTCTAAATGGTCACTAGCCTGAAAACAAAAAAAGCCAGGTAAGTCATTGACAGCAAATCAGCAGATACAGAAAAAAAAAATACTTAAAGCTAAACAGAAACGTAACTGATTGTATAAGAAATTAGTAAATGTTATTACACTTAAAAATACAACACAAGCTTCTGATTTGTATTCATGTCTGGGAGATACACTGCCAAAATATGAATTAAGGAATATATTTGCCATAACCAAAGATGTATTCTCTCTATGATTAGAAAGAAGAGAGAAGTAACTGGATTAATGAAATCTGACATTATTTAGAAGCTGTGCATTTTGCAATATATTGAAGTCTGTTTTCGAGTTTTTAAAAATGCTTATGTTTATTGTATTTTTTCTTTAAGATCAATTCATACAACAATTTTACAATTCATAGCATTTAAAAAAAAATCCATTTTCAAGCTCCAGGATGAGAAGTGCTTAAGAGAAATTGTATTTCTAGTTCCATTACTAGTCATTTGGGAAATACAAACAATCAAATTTTTAAATTTTTATAAAGTTTGACTTTTTTTTTTTACAAGTAAAGAATACTAATAATGGTCTAGTTTGTTTGTTTGTTTTTTCCCCACCTAGATCTTATCACAAGAAGAAAATTGATCTTGTCTTTTACAGCATTTTTAACATTTCACATGACAAAAATCAGCAATACATGAATTGAAATTAAAGTTCCAACACCTCACTTTAGGCTTAGTATAAATCTAATTTAGTTTATTGCAAATATAAGTTTATTGTTTATCTCTCAGATGAGTTCTATTTTTATCCTTTTTAGCATTATTTATAACATTGTTCAGTGCAAAACAGCTTCTCATGAGAAAACATTATTATTATCTCTACACTTTTGTCACCATGCCATTTCAGCAAATTTCAGACATCTTTGTAATTATTTGTGTGCGAGCCAAACTTTTCTTTTGCAATAAAACCTAGGTCTTTGTTTATGATAACATGCATAGTTGTACAACTAACATTCTCTTTTGCAGCCATTTTATTTAGAGAATGTTGTGTATTTCTTTGTACCTTTTCACAAGTTCTTTTTATGAACTCTTCTATACTAACTGAGCATGGCATGGACATCTAGATCTAGGTCTATCTTTACAACATTTAGTATCTCATAATTGACTTATAGTTTTATATATAAATTGTTAGAAAATACAAATGTATCTCCTAGGGGTTAAGTATTAGCAGAGCTGGATTTAAGCAATGGAAAATGCCATTGCTGATTTAAAACCCCAATTAGAGAAAATAAACATTTTAAGTAACTGAACTAGATTAAAAGATAAAAAGAGTAAAGATCCGTTGACTTAAATCAAACTAATATGATAATAGAAAAAGATGACAACAATTTAAAATGAAAACACATTTATTAAAAGCTTAGAAAACAAAAGAAACAATAATAATAGAAAAAAATATTAACATAACATAAAGAGACTTATTTAACTTTAAAAATCCCAGTAGTTTTTCACATACCTCATTAGTCATTATGAATTCCATGATGTGGAATAAAAAATATAACATTAAATATATGAATTCATGACGTGGAATAAAAAATATAACATTAAATATATCACAGAACATTAACTTCTTAATTAAAGTCAAAAACATATATTTCAGGAAGAAAATAATGTGTCCAAAGCTGATTGTCAAAAACTGTTCAAGTTCAACGTAACTCACATATCCCCTTTGTCCACGATGCAATACGTATTCTGTATCCATACTAAAAGCTACCAATGGGAAAACTAAGTCTCTGAACTTGCTTCAAAGACTTTGTTTTTAATAAGATGAAACTCTGTCAAATAAACTAAGCCTTCTGTACTTAAACCAATAATCTGAAGATTAACGCTTAATCTAATAGATTAACAACACGATGATATCACTTTACTGAATCAGCATCCAGAAGGCGAGCATGACCATCATTCACATTCTAGGATTAACAATGCCATTGACTAAGAGTACAAAGTTCTTTTAAAAATATGGCTAACACAAGTCCTTGAATTACCCAAATGAGACAGAAGCGGATCACTAGTTAAAGATGAAGAAGAAACACATCAACAAAGTTCCGGAAAAATAACAAGTGATTCCATATCAAAAGAAGTGATATCACATAGGTAAAGTCTTTTACACTTTAATATAATTAAAACCAGAATATCAGGAACTCAAACAATCTGGCGAGAAGCTGCTGTATCAACCTTGGTAAACCAAAAATAAATGAATGCCATGAATGTCAAAAACTCACATCATATGAGGTATTCAGAAGACAATCCGACTAACTCCTATTAAGTGGCATTTTTTTAAACAAAGGAACATATTTTCTATATATTTATACAGTGATATAAAGTTACTCTTGATTAAAAGAAAATTAATGAGTTCAATCAAAATAACCCAAGAAAAAATATTATATAGATACAATATTTTTATAGTTACAATAACTTTAACTGTTTATACTGAACATTTTCATTTGAGGGAGTTAATTGAAATGTGCACTGACGACTCATATATAGGTCATGGGCAGACAAAAAGTCATCTGTCACACATTGTGATACAATGCCCTCTTCTGGATTCGATAACATGCTTCTAGAACGTACTGAGCAGTGATGCTGGATTGTCTATGCAAATCTTAAAGACAAGCCACTACTGCCATCTCATAACATCAGCAAGAACTATTGAGAAGCTGAACTGGAAAGGATCATGATACGATGTAAACAAAGTGATGTTCACAACAAGCAAAAGTAATTTGAGTTGAAAATACTATTACCAGTTGAAAACAGGATTATTATAGATAAAAGTAAGACAGTTTAAGTATATATATATATATATATATATGAATAAAGATATTTATGATGTAGGTATAAATAAGCATGCGTACAGTGACAAAAACAAGGGAATGCATATTGCTAACATAAATGTCCTATTAAAACCAAGGAATTTCAATTGTTTAAAGATTGTACATGCAGAAAATCCATGATCAAGAGCTGTTTAACCATCATCCTTTTGGCTTCTATTTTTAAAATAATTCTAAATTTTTGCTTTATACAAAAATCATCTGCACTAATAGAAAAATGACAATCGCAGAAATAGACAGATAAATTTCTTTACCAACCAATTTTTATTTTTTGAAGTGTAACAGTATTTTATAGCCACCCTGTACACTTCAGCCACACTATATATGAAAAATTGGCAAGTCACCAATAAAGACTATTCATTTCTTGCACAAGGATGTAAATTTCATATACACTCGCTTTATGGTGAATAAGTTAACACAAATTTCAGGAGAAGCGGAGTTAAAAAAAGTCAATGAATAAGGATAATTTAATAAAAAGAAAGAAAGGAGTCAAAATCTGAAAAATACAGACTAAAGGAACAAATACAAAATAAAAACAGAAAAGCAAGCTACTCCAAGGCATGTATCTTATTATTCTGCTATAAACATTTCACAACTCTCTGTAAAAAAAGTCAAAAATGATGTTTTCCGCTTATGCACAGTGTAAACAAAGTGCTGCTCAAGTGCAAATTTTCAGATACAAAAAGCAGTTTTACGGTTCACAAGATTACTACATATCGTTTTACTTAATTTCATCAAAATCAAAAATGGTGCAGCACACCTTTTTTCTCAAAATGTAATAATTTTACATGGAATGACCCATGTATTAACTTTCTAAAAGGTAGTAGTATATATTTATAACCAGTGGTGGGATTCAGCCAGTTTGCACCGGTTCCATTGTTAATATGCGTTGAGTTTGGTGAACCGGTTGTTAAAACGACACTTCAATTGCGAAAATCACATTTATATTAATTTACTTTCTTTAAATATTTATCTTCACAACAGTGTTTTTTTTTTTTTAATATAACACTGCCACATTTTCTGATTTGTTTCACTTAATAAAATAATGTTTCATTTGCAAAAAATATTTTTCTTCATCATTCCTGAAAGAAGCAAATGTAACTTTTAAAAAAATATTGAAATTTTGAAGAATTTTGGGATTTGAATCGGCATCCTCGAATAAACCTGGTTACATGGCATGCTTATTGAACATTACAATAACTATTTTTGTTTGAATAAAAGGTTACTTTGCTTTGGCTACTTGTTTTGAAAATATACTAGACCGGGAGGCAGCAGCACAGACAATCACCTCATCGAATTCATGGATGATATTCTATTATTAGTTAAATCTTAATTCGCATATTAAAACGCAATCGGTCTGCCAAGTCGTATCTTGGTGGAAAACACCTCAAAACCTGATTTTAGTGGTTGACTTGTAGGTTTGCCAATGTGTTTTCCTGCTCCCAGTCCTCCATGTTTTCATACCTTTGGGTACAGGAAAACACAATGGTAAACCTAAGAGTCAACCGCTAAAATCAGATTTTCAGGTGTTTTCCACCAAGATATGACTTGGCAGACCAAGTGCGTTCTAATATGCAAATCGAGTTTTAACTAGTTCTGGAATTTTAGCCATTAACTCGGTGAGTTGATTGTCTGTGCTTCTGCCTCCCTGTCTATACGGAATATTCCCTGTTATTGCTGAGCAATAGCAGTATAGTTAAATCGTTAGATTTAGTGATATACTTCCAACTGTATTTTTTTTTAATATTGTTCTTCATAGAAGACATTTAAAACAAAGTAGTTATTTTCGTTCCAGAGTCCGGTAAGTTATATTTAGAAAATAATTTTCCATGCTCTAACGAACAAAAACACATTGTATAGTTTAAAATTGCTGAGTCATGATACTTTGTGTTTTACGAATTTCCAGCACTGGCTGGCTCAATTTTTGTGCCAAGAAATGGTAAAAATTTTAAATATCATAACTCGAGAAGATTTTGCTGTGCAAAAAATTATCTCACTTGATGTAGCATGATAACATTTTTCTAAATATGTAATAGGACACAAAGGACCTAATAAAAATTTAATTTTTGTAATTTTTTTCTGATGTAAAAACGGTTCCTAAGGTGATAAAGAACAGCATTTGAAAAGTTTTTTGAAATTAGAATTATTATAAATTTAACTATTTAGGAATTAGATCTTGGTCAGAGATAAGAAAGGGAGCAATACATATTTCATAACTGATATTGCCTTGATGACTGTATATTTTAAATAAACTTGCTTATCTTTCAAAAACTCTACGAACAAGAAGTATAAACATAATAAAGGATGAAAACTTATGATAAAATTAAAACATTTCAAATGCTTCGGAAGAAAAAAGCACATACAAAAGAAAGAAGATGAGGGTTTTATTACTTCAGAAACTTGAAAGAAATATCAAATTTGTAGAACATAATAAATATTTTAGTGAGCTCGGAAACATGTTTTTTAAAAACAACGTAATGAATTAAAAAGAATATTAGGCTACTGAAATCTGAACATTTAAAAGCAAGTTGTAGTCAATTCGAATATAGAAATAAACTACAGTTTTTTCTCCTTTAGATTAATGAAATATTGAAGAAATAATTCTTTCATGGAAAATAGCTGATGTACTATTATTTATATTCAGTGACACTTATAATTAATATTAATGATTATCGAGGGTTTTTTGCTATATCTTAAATATTTTTCTAAAACTATAGAGTTTTTGAAGGTATTAAAAAGGCGAAAAATACTGTCAGAACAACTGCTGAAAGTTCAGCAGAAATGGAAGAAGGGATTTTCAAAGGTAAACATGATATGGTCAAAGAGGAGAAGTCGACTATTTCTAATGTATCAAACATAATGATTATTAGTCTAAATAGCCTAAAAACCTCTAAAAGAATGGATTACTACTTTTATAATAAATGAATGTTAAGAAAAATGCACACATCCGATAATGTTCGAGTAAAGACTAAATAAAATTGAAAATGAGGACACTTATCATGAAACTACATGAAAATATCCTAAATAATGCAAGTTATTTAATATTTTAAAATTATGTTCTACACTATAATCTAGTTTTTTCTAAACCCTTTATTGTCTTATTTAAGTATTAACTATATGAAATAATATAATAACTTTTTGAATTCCTTTTAAAAATTTAAAATTATTTTCAGTGCAGGATGCCCAAAATAATTCGAATTTATTTTTGATGGCTTCAAATCCGAAAATTTATAGTATGCTGATACTTTTCATCGGCAATTTTTATCCATGGCAGTTATTGTATGAAAGATTTTTAAAAGATGTTTTAAGTTTTTAAACTGCGTTAAATTTTATTATTGATGCAAAATTTCCAGATATATCTTCTTCGTGTGCGCATTGTTATTACTACAAAAATGATTTTAGAGTCACTTGGAACAAATTATAGAAGACAACATTGACAAATATCTCTGTGAAATTTGCGACTTTGGTCACAAAACCTAACATAAAACATGCATTTAAAAAATTCAGAAATCAAGCACTCAAAACTTACAAGAGTCAATTTTTTGAGATTAACTTTGAAGAAATTACAAGCATTTATCACAAAAGCAAGAATGTAATGCTTGATATTCATTGAGTTAGTATTCTTATGAGATTACAGACTTCAGCAATACTTCTTACACAATCTTCCCACAGCACATGTAGTGTTTTTAATATCTAACTGATATTGTAACTTTAGATCATGAACGTGGGTTGGTTTTTAAGCTTAAATTTCTGCTATTTTTGTATTAACCTCATTGTATTAAACTGTTTTGATGCATTTTCTGATAGAAATTTTGGTCAGGATTTCATGATTGCCTAATATTTATTAAATAAATTACTTTTTTTTAAATAGGGAAACGTGTAGGAATTTTTTTTCACTGTATCAAAAGATCAACGTTTTTAACAATGTTCTTATAATAATGGAAAGTGTTTCATAATCAGTGCGTGATGCTTCATTTTCCCTTCAAATTAATACATCAAAAATCATTCGGGCAGCGACCCGGTTGGTATATTATTTGAATACCACCCCTGTTTATAACACTTCATTTTAATCCGCAACTGTTGAAATCATACCCGATTTTTTTTCATTTTTGCTTTTATAATGTATGTGATGAAAAGCATTTATTTATTATCAAATCATTCTGGTGTAATCAATAATTTCAACATTTTAGCAACAGATTTATTTTACCAATGAAAGGGTTAAGTAACTTTTTCTCCATTTTCTGCCTAAAATAAAAGGTTAAGTGTACGACAGTGTTCCCATAGACTTTTTCAATTTCCGAAAATAAACTTTCGTTTTTGTGTTTTTTTCATTTTTACACTAAAATATTCTTAGGGCATGGGGAGAAGCAGGCCCTTATTATCACATGGGCAAATCGGGACTTTGCCCAGGGGCCCCCAAATCCATATATTAAATTATAAAATATTTTCTTTTTTTTTTCCAATTCCAACTCTTCCATAAGTTGAAGTTATTAAATTCATCTTACAGTAATATAACAAGTTGCTAAAGTTATATAAAAGAGTTTTGTTCTGTACTAAGAAAAAAAAAAAAAGAGTATTTTTATTAATTAAGGTACTTAATTTAGAATTGACGGAGCTAAGAATTTTCTTCTATTTAAAATCCAAGGAGCGAAAATATTGTTTATGCATTACACATACACATATGACTGACCATCAGTTCTATTTGAATAATGTTGCAATGATTCGAATAGGGCCCCCTAATTTATCTTTGCCCAGGGCCCCAATTAGTCATGATCGGGGTCTGGGGAGAAGTACTTATGGCCATTCTAAAGAATAAAACAAAATCGTAACATCGTGAATAATAATAATACACTGGCACACAAACAATTTCCTTGGATACATTATTTAAAAATAACTAAAATATTTGAAATAAACAGGGTTGCCAACTTTTTTCAATGCTTTCAAGAGCACTCACATAAAATATCAGGAATTTCTAAGAGTTGTGCAGAGCAATGCAATAAGCTAGAAATTATAGCATGCATTTAATTAAAAAGAAAATTGTAAAGAAACTGTACTTATGTATCATCTGGGCCAGGTCATATTTACCGCAACAATGGTACTGAAAATATTAATTACAGTAACCTTTATTATTTTTTTTGTTGTTGTTTCTTCATTTTAACTGCATAGTTAATATTATATAGTTGCTATATTAAAGGCAGCAGAAGAAGTATTTATATATTTAACATACCGGAGGCGACAGCATTCATTGAGGGTAGGAGTCAATCAATACCATGGAACATTGATTGAGACCTGGTTTATTTTCCTTTTGTTGCCGAAACGTCAGTGAAGGCTTACTGTGGAGATACGAAAAGTTTTGATTTCTGTTTGTCTGTCTGTCTGTTCTGCGATAACTGCCGAAAAAGCATCCGATCGGCTTGAAATTAATTGGGCATGTTGATGAGGTACTCGGACTTAGCTGTATAGTTTTTGGTTAAATTTGGTTCATTCGTTCAGGAAATATAGAACATTTTATTTTGCTCTGTAATGCTTTTCTATGGCAAGTCAGACGATTTTCAAATTTTCATTTGTTGAAAGAAATGGCTCATATAAAAAATGGATTTAAATGGTAAATTTTGGATGCTGAAATTTTTAAATAAGATTATTAAACTAGTAAATCTGCAGATCAGGAGCCTCAACGTCATCTTTGCAAGTCATTGTTTTTTAACACTCATTGCGTAATATTCATCTTCCTACAAATCGCTTTTTAAAGTTTTCAAATTACATAAATATTTATAAGAATACAAAATACTTCGTAAAGTTTCAGAATTTAAATATGTTAAACAAGTGGTTATACGCTGATGTTCTGAAATTCTGATGAGCTGCTTATTTTGGTAACTTTTTAAATCAAAAATTGCATTTCTTCAGGGGGGCTCTGACCCCCGTAGTCTATTTAAATTTACATTCGTATTTTTTATTGATTGTGCGGATGGTTATAGTATATCATAGATTTTTTTTAAAACTGTGTTTTATAAGGATAAGCATAAGTTTTTTTTTTATAAATTAATAAATTTAAAATAAAATCCTCATGTTAACCGTACGCAAACAATAAATCTTGAAGTGACGCCAAAAATGTAACCTTAAAATTCGCTACATTCGACTCAAACACAACGGCGTGCTTAAAAAAAGAAAGAAAGAAAAGAAAAATATTTTTAGTAATACAGTTTTTAATTCATAATACGATGAAATGCTACTTTAGAATGCTTAAATATAAGCAGATCATTTTCATTTTACAGAAAAAATGCACGGATGAAGTCAAAGGATTCGGTCCCTGTTCCACGTGCTTGTTTTGTTTGGGCCGAATGAGGGCATTTAAATCTCAGCGATAACGCACATCACATTGCAAACTGTTTTTACGGCATACTGCATCTCCATCTATCTCTTTCCTCTGTGAATAATAGTTAATTTTATTTTAGCCAAGATCTTTTTATTCCAACATCTTTTTTTTTTTTTTTTTTTTTTTTTTTGATAAATGACATCTAATTCACCTGCTATTCGTACTTACTCAAAACCTTTCTTCTTGTTATATTAAGAAATACTTTAGAGTTTTCTTTTTATTCCCAATATGTCGCCATATTAATTTTTTTATTCTTAATTTTTTTTTTCATTTTCCTGTTTCACGTCAAAATCTTTCAATTGAAAATTGTTTAAGAGAAAATATTATTCAGAGTTTTGATTTTCTTGGCAACGATTACAGAAACATTGATAAATTTTATGAAAAAATGTCACACTATTCTCTATGAAAATAATGAACTTTTGTATTTTTAAGCAAAATATTTGAATAAAATAAATAAAATATTGCCTATTTTTATTTCTGGGGCTAAAATCCATCCATATGCAAAAATACAAATGCATTAATTCATCCGTTTTCACATTGGCTTTACTGAAACATTATAGACGCATTTATACTAATATTATTAAGACCAAATATGTTGCTAGGCAACTGATGAAAGAAAAGGTAAAAAATGAAACATGTATTATGTCAAATTGATAAAACAAAATGCTTTATATTATTGGAAAACATGCATTAAGTTCCTCCCAAAATTATAAACCTAATTTAAAAAATCTCGCAAATATATTGACATAATTTCAAACTAATTGGAATAATTTAATAATCTTATTTAAAAATTTCAGCATCCGAAATTTACCATTTAAATCCATTTTTTATATCAGCCGTTTCTTTCAACAAATGAAATTTTGAAAATCGTCTGACCTACCATAGAAAAGCATTACAGAGCAAAATAAAATGTTCTATATTTCCCGAACAAATGAACCAAATTTAACCAAAAACTATACAGCTAAGTCCGAGAACCTCATCAACATGCCCAATTAATTTCAAGACGATCGGATGCTTTTTGTGGCAGTTATCGCGGAACAGACAGACAGGCGGACAGACAAATGGAAATCAAAACTTTTCGTGTCTCCACAGTAAGCCTTCACTGACGTTTCGGCAATTATTCCAATTAGTTTGAAACTATGTCAATATATTTGCGAGATTTTTTAAATTAGGTTTATAATTTTTGGGGGAACTTTATGCATGTTTTCCAATAATATAAAGCATTTTGTTTTATCAATTTGACATAATACATATTTCATTTTTTACCTTTTCTTTCATCAGTTGCCTAGCAACGTATTTGGTCTTAATAATATTAGTATAAATGCGTCTATAATGTTTCAGTAAAGCCAACGTCAAAACGGATGAATTAATGCATTTGTATTTTTGCATATAGATGGATTTTAGCCTCAGAAATAAAAATAGGCAATATTTTATTTATTTTATTCAAATATTTTGCTTAAAAATACAAAAGTTCATTATTTTCATAGAGAATAATGTGACATTCTTTCATAAAATTTATCAATGTTTCTTTAATCGTTGCCAAGAAAATCAAAACCCTGAATAATATTTTCTCTTAAACAATTTTCAATTGAAAGATTTTGACGTGAAACAGGAAAAGGAAAAAAAAATTAAGAATAAAAAAATTAATATGGCGACATATTGGGAATAAAAAGAAAACTCTCAAGTATTTCTTAATATAACAAGATGAAAGGTTTTGAGTAAGTACGAATAGCAGGTGAATTAGACGTCATTTATCAAAAAAAAAAAGATGTTGGAATAAAAAGATCTTGGCTAAAATAAAATTAACTATTATTCACGGAGGAAAGAGATAGATGGAGATGCAGTATGCCGTAAAAATAGTTTGCAATATGATGTGCATTATCGCTCAGATTTAAATGCCCTCATTCGGCCCAAACAAAACAAGCATGTGGAACAGGGACCGAATTCTTTGACTTCATCCGTGCATTTTTTCTGTAAAATGAAAATGATCTGCTTATATTTAAGCATGCTAAAGTAGCATTTCATCGTATTATGAATTAAAAACTGTATAACTAAAAATATTTTTCTTTTCTTTCTTTCTTTTTTTAAGCCTGCCGTTGTGTTTGGGTCGAATGTAGCGGATTTTAAGGTTACATTTTTGGCGTCACTTCAAGATTTATTGTTTGCGTACGGTTAACATGGATTTTATTTTAAATTTTAAATGTATTAATTTATAACAAAAACTTATGCTTATCCTTATAAATCACAGCGTAAAAAAAAACTATGATATACTATAACCATCCGCACAATAAATAAAAAATTACGAATGTAAATTTAAATAGACTACGGGGGGTTCAGGGGAGCAGAGCCCTGAAGAAATGCAATTTTTGATTTAAAAAGTTACCAGAATAAGCAGCTCATCAGAATTTCAGAACATCAGTGCATAACCACTTGTTTAACACATTTAATTTCTGAAACTTTACGAAGTATTTTGTATTCTTATAAATATTTATGTAATTTGAAAACTTTAAATGCGATTTGTAGGAAGATGAATATTACGCAATGAGTGTTAGAAAACAATGACTTGCAAAGATGACGTTGAGGCTCCTGATCTGCAGATTTACTAGTTATATATTGTTCTCTTCCTGAAACCCAGTTCAACTGGACTGAGGGCATAGATTAATGTTAGAAAACCATCATCGTAAAAAGGCACAGAATTTTCGTTGTCCCAACTTCAATATGGATTATTTCCCGGTAGAGTGTGACACTAAAGAAATGGGAGATGATCTCATTTCATAGGCTAGAAAATATCCAGGCATCATGACATTTTCAGGGGTAGTACTCGTGACATACTTTTTTCAATATTTCAGGACACATTTACCTGGCATACTAGTTTTTTCTGCGATCGTTTGCTGAAATATGTGATTTTTTTATGTGATCGTTTGACAAAATTCGCTATTTTTTACCTGAAATCATTTGCCAAAATTCAAGATTTTTTTTTTCCTGCGATCGTTTTCCCGAAATTTTTTTTGTGATCATTTAACGAAATTCAAGATTTTTTCTTCGATCATTTGCCAAAATTTGAGATTTTTTTTCCCAAGATTGTTTGCCGAAATTAGAGAATTTTTTCCGCTATCGTTTGCAGAAGTTCGAGTTTTTTTTCAGTGATCGTTTGCCGAAATTCGAGATTTTTTTTCTTTTCGCGAGCATTATCCAAAGTTAGAGATTTTTTAACGGCATTGTTTGCCAAAATTCATGATTTTTTCCGTGATGCGATCATTTGCAGGAATCTGCGATCTTTTTTCCACATGACCATTGTGATATACAAAATCCTCTTTTCTCATCACTGTCCACTTATTTCCCTACTTTCACTTTCATTTTATTTCTTTATTTACGTTAGTAAAGTACTTTATTTAGTTAAATATCCACTTACCTTTTTACTTTATTCAGTTTCTTTTACTTTACTTAAATCCATCTTTATTTATTTCAATATGTTGAAATATGTTTGTTTTCTGTTTTAAGATATCTTTTTATGTTTCTATCTTTTTAAATCCCCATTCATTTCTTTATTAAAGTTTCGTTCAATGTCTCTTAAATTCGGCTTCCGACATCGTTTGTTTCACTTTCCATCTCGGCAGAAACAGCTTCGAGTGTTTCGCTGTTTTGCCGTAGTTCTTGTATTGAATACTAGATGGCGTTGTGTGTCCGGAGTGTTAGCGATCGTCGTCATAGTTACCGACTTCACGTGGTTCTTCTTAGAAGCCGGTTGGAGGTTAGTGACATGCGTGGTTGTCGTATTTCGGTATACCCGTTTGGAATAAATCGCGATGCTTTCGTGCCATCTTTGCCAGTTGTAGTTGTTCTCTGTACCGGGAAGGTGAATAGATGGTTTTGTTCGTTCTTCATTATGGATTCACTCGTTGTTAATAATTGTTCATATGTTTCTGAATTAATGCAGTTTTATTATCGTGATAATTTATGACAGATGGCCGTTTAAATAGTTATGAATGCTTACCCGTGAGACTTTTACTATCTTTTTAAAGTTATGATTGTTTCTGTGAGACTTCATATCCATGTGGCTGTGTTTCCGGAAGTGAGCCTCCTATTCTATCGTACTACCATCTTGCGTAAAGTTGTTTTCTATTTGTCGTGTCAGCCGGTAGTGATGCTTGGGTATATAAGTGAAGTATTGTCAGCACCTTCAAAGACGAACTTGATATTTTTGGTGGTTTCTTCTTTGGTGAATTGAGACATTTTCCTATCAAGTGTAATTGACTTTGTTACATCGTTGAGAGTTTAAGACTTACTTTCGCTTCGAGCCCTACAGCACTACTGGAGTTGTTCATGGATGTAATAACTGAAATGACTTCATTACTTTGTCATATTTGGAGGTAATCGGTTTTTCACTTGCTGTCATGATGATATAAGGCTGTTATAAAGATACTGAGATATCAGATAAGTTGTTTTACTATTATACATTTGTTATTTGAATACAGGCTGATAGTTGAGAGATATTGTATTTTACTTTTATGTTTTTATGTGTCATTTAAGTTTAAATAAATTTAATTACATTTTTAACACAGTTGTCTTTATTTTTCCACCACTTATTAAAGTTAGTTTACTTTCCAGATGTTTAGAGATTATGAAGTTTAGTTTTAATATCATAATTAATAGATCATTTTTCTTTCGGGGTTTTAACTCAGCTTTATACGTTTCTACTGCTTACTAATGCACTCTGCTACCCAATTTAACCCCTAAGCACTATATATTTTTATAGTGCTTAACACATTGGACGAAATTCGCGACCTCTTGGCAAAATCACAATGTTTTTCAGCAATTGTTTGACGAATTTCGCAATTTTATTCTGCGATTAATTTCTGCAATTGTTTGATGAAATTCATTATTTTTTTTCCCATCGCCATAGGCGTAGCGTCGGGGGGGGCATGGGGGGCACGTGCCCCCCCAACCTTCTGTACCCCGGGCGGCAGAACAGAAATTGTAGGGGGCGCCAAATGAAGAATTTTTTTGTCTTTACATACAAAAATGTATATGAATATATATCGAATTTGCATAAAAATGTCTTGCAGCCGGAAAATCCAAAAGGAAAACTGAACCAAATGCATTAAAATGTACAAATATATAAAAATATTCATCTATAATAGAAGACTGTAAATAGGAGAATCACTAACATTTTCCAAGGTCAATAGGTCAGTATCTACTCCTCTCTTCTGTGTAAAACTGTCCCTCACCGATAATTGTCAAACGCCAACCGATTCCCTGGGGGGGAGGGGGTGCAGAGGGGGTCGTGTGCCCCGGACGCCAGAACGAAACCCGATGGGGGCGCCAAATGAAGAATTTGTTTGACTCTGACTTTTCTGTTGAAAATATTCCATGAAGGCTGTTTTATTTTTTTTATCTCTCTCCCTAAGCAGCGTTGAGCTTTCTTTTTTCCTGTCTTGCTATGGGCGATGTCGGATGATTGTCCGGGACAATAAAAACAATCCGGAGAAGGAGTCAGGGCCGAAACTAGGGGGGGGAGGGGCAGAGGAGGCATGTGTACTGAGCGCCACACGCAGAGGACGCCAGAGGAAAATTTGGTTTGCTGTTTTATACAATATATATATGTGCGTGTAAAATTTGTGTAAAAATATTTTCTAGCCGAAAAGTAAAAAAGAAAAGCTTAGTACAGTGCATTAAAAATGTCAAATAGATAAAAAGATTCGCCTACAATAAACAAGACAGCAAATGAATAATCCCATTCTTTTTCTTATAATTACTTTTTTTGCATGCATATCACCATATCTGGCATGCATATCACCATACCTATTTTTTGCATTACTTTTGGCGCATTCCTTTTGGGGCAATTATTTTTTGCAACCAACCAAATCCAGTCTAAGAGAGAGGAGGGAGCTTGGACAACTGCCTGTGATTTAAAAAAAAAAAAAAAAAAAAAAAAAAAAAAAAAACCTCACCCAGGGCGCCATTAGCCGCCCCTGCTTTTTTCCCGTCTTGCTATGGGCGATGTCGGATGATTGTCCGGGACAATAAAAACAATCCGGAAAAGGAGTCGGGGCCGAAACTAGGGGGGGGGGGGGCAGAGGGGGCATGTGTACTGAGCGCCACATGCAGGGGGCGCCAGAGGAAAATTTGGTTTGCTGTTTTATACAATATATATATGTGCGCGTGAAATTTGTGTAAAAATATTTTCTAGCCGAAAAGTCAAAAAGAAAAGCTTAGTACAGTGCATTAAAAATGTCAAATAGATAAAAAGATTCACCTACAATAAACAAGACAGCAAATGAATAATCCCATTCTTTTTCTTATAATTACTTTTTTTGCATGCATATCACCATACCTATTTTTTGCATTACTTTTGGCGCATTCCTTTTGGGGCAATTATTTTTTGCAACCAACCAAATCTAGTCTTAGAGAGAGGAGGGAGCTTGGGCAACTGCCTGTGATTAAAAAAAAGAAAAAACCCTCACCCAGGACGCCATCCGTCGCCCTTCCCAAATTACATTTCTCGTCCTTTTGCCATTTCTAGGTAGGTGACAACTGAAAAATGTCGCCCATGCCTTTTACTAAAATTATTTTTTTACATGCAGATCCGATCTCAAAGGGCACGAGGTCGAGCAACTGTCAATGAGTAAAAACTAAGGGTTGAAATATGTGCAAGATAGAATAGTAACCCCCTTTTTTAAATTTTTTTTAAGACTATAGCCCGGGCCGAAACTAGGGTGGTGCAGAGGGGCATGTGCCCCAGGTGCCAGAACAAAGGCGAAGGGGGCGCCAAATGAAGATTTTGTTTGTCGATTCACACACACAATATATATATATATATATATATGAAATACAAAGAAACTCGCAAGCTAATGATAAACTTACGGGAGCTTTCTTTTGAAATTTCTCGTTTGGATTTTAATTTTTTTTTTTTTCTTAGGATAGTTTAGATTGATCTTTAGCGTTGCTATACTTTTAGGTTTTGAAACCGGCACTGAAAGCGAAGATAACTTTATAAAAATAATCTGCAACCAAAATCGAAAAAGTAAACACTAACCTGGTTAGAATTTAACCTCAGCTTTTCTAAGCAAAAAGAAAAATCATTTAAAATTATTAATATGGTTAAGCATTTTAATATTTTAAAATTATTTTTTTTTCTTAGGATAGTTTAGATTCATCTTTAGCGTTGCTGTACTTTTAAGTTTCGAAACCGGTACCGAAAGTGAAGGCAACTTTATAAAAATAATTTGCAACCAAAATCGAAAAACTAAATACTAACTCGGTTACAATTTAACCTCAGCTTTTCTAAGCAAAAAAAAAAAAAAAATCATTTAAAACTATTAATATGCAAGCGAGAAAATTTAAAAAGAATAAATTATTTAAGGGGCAGAGTTAGAAATAACGTGTGGGATATCGCAAATCCCACACAAAAAAGGAAAATCCCGCATATTAAAAATATTTATTTGCATGGAATCTTCCAAATTTACTTCTTGCACAGGCATATGATTCGTACGCGATTTTTTTTTTTTTTTAATTTCGTGAAAGCCACGATTTTCTTTTCTTCGAGAATTCCACAAAATCAATTCATCAAACAGTCGCGAATTTTGCCAATCGGTAACAAAAAAAAAAAAAAAAAAAAAAAAATCGCAGATATCAATAATTGGCTGTAGAAAAAAAAAAAAAAAAAGTTTTCCATCGGCCACGAAAAGAAACTTGTAAATTTCGCCTAAAGATTACGGAAAGAAAATCGAAAAATTTTCTCAAACTTTCGCGAACAGAAAATAATTACACCCGCGAATTTGGTCAAATAGTCGCGCAAAAAAGGCAAGCAAAAAAATCAAGAACTTAATCAGTCGGTCGGCAAAAGAAAAGAAAGAATCGCGAATTTCGTCAAAAATCCCTGAAACAAATACCGAATATCATTTTCGTCAACCGGTCGTAGAAAAATTCACGAAATTTGGCAAATGATCGTGTAAAGAAAATCGTGAATTCCACGAAACGATTGGCAAAGGATCGTGTAAAGAAAATCATGAATTCCACGAAACGATTGGCAAAGGATCGTGTAAAGAAAATCGTGAATTCCACGAAACGATTGGCAAAGGATCGTGTAAAGAAAATCGTGAATTCCACGAAACGATTGGCAAAGGATCGTGTAAAGAAAATCGTGAATTCCACAAAACGATTGGCGAGAAAAAAATGCGAATTTTGGTAATTCGTCGGGGAAAAAATTGCGAATCTCCTCAAAGGTCAGTGGAAAAATATCGTGAATTTTATCAAAGGTTGTGGAAACCAATGGCGATTTTCGTCATTCGGTCACGGACAAATTTCGCCAAAAGAATATACAAAATATCACGAATTTTGTCAAACGATCAAGAGAAAAAAATTGCAAATTTCGTCAAATGGTCGCGGACAAAAAGACAGCAGGGGTGATTCTGAGAAGAAAAAAAATCTGAAATTCACAGCAAATTTTCTAAAAAGTTACAGCAGAGGGAGGAAAAAGGATGGAAATCTCCTCCCGACGCCAATTATACGTTTTTCTGCTTTGACGAAATTCGCATTTTTCCGCGATTTTTTGATGAAATTTGCGATCCCTTGGTGAAATTTGTGTTTTTTTCGCGATGCCTAGACGAAGTTTACGTTTTTTGCGATCCCTCGAAGAAATTCGCGTTTTTTCGCGATCCCTTGAAGAAATTCGAGATTCTTTGGCGAAATTCGTTTTTTCTGCGATCTTTTGAAGAAATTGGCGATTTTTTTCCGTGAACGATTGTCGAAATTGATTTTTTCGGTGACCATTTGCCGAAATTCGCGATATTTTATATGCCCGAATTTTCGGACTGATGACCGATTTTTTAAATTTTTCCGGATGTCTTAAATTTTCGGAAAATTCAGAACAGAATCACCCCTGAAATGACACGAATTTGGTCAAATAATTGAGAAGTTAAAGAAATGATTGCGCAAAAAATCAAGAATTTCGTAAGTCGATTTTAAAAAGAATATCACGAATTTTGACAAACTATCGTGGAAAAGAATCGCGAATTTCGTTAAATGATATCTGAAACAAATAGCGAATATCATCAATCGATCATGGAAAAAATATATATTGCGAATTTCGACAAGTGGTGGCGGGAAAAAAATTTCGCCAATCTGTCGCAGAAAAATTCGCGAATTTTGGCAAAGGATCGCGGAAAAAAAATCGTGAGTTCCGTGAGACGATCGCCGGAAAAAAAAACGCGAAATTTGGCAAAGGACCACGAAAAAAAATTGTGAGTACCGCGAAACGATTGCCCCCAAAAAATCGGAACATTTCCAATAGGTCATAGGAAAAACTGCGAAATCTCCTTCAACAATCGTAGCTAAAGATGGCGAAAAGAAATAACTATTCGTCAATCGATTGGGGAAAAATCGCGAATTTTGCAATTCGTCACGGAAAAAATCGCGAATCTCCTCAAACAACTGTAAAAATATCTTGAATTTTACCAAAGGTCGCGGAAACTGGCGATTTTTGTCATTCGGTCGCGGAAAATCATCGCAAATTTCATCAAAAGAATGGACAAAAAACTGCGAATTTCGTCTAACGATCACAAGAAAAAAATTACAAATTTCGTCAAATAGTAAAAAAAAACGCACATTTTGTTTTTAAAAAAAATGGGAATTTAACCAAATGATCGCGCAAAAAATCACGAATTTTGTAAGTCGGTCGTGAAAAGAAAATCCCGAATTTTGACAAACGATCTGGAAAAGAATCGTGAATTTCGTCAAAAGATCTCTGAAACAAATAGTAACTACCATCAGCCGGTCGCAGAAAATATATATCGCGAATTTGGACAAGTGGTGGCGGAAAAAAAATCAATTTCGTCAATCTGCCGTAGAAAAATCTGCAAAATTTGGCAAAGGATCGCGGAAAAAAATTGCAAATTCTCCTTCAACGATAGTATAAAAGATTTTGGAAATAAATAGGTATTTTCGTCAATGGATTGGGGGGGGGGGAAATTCCGAATTTTGGAATTCGTCGCAGAAAAAATCCCGAATCTCCTCAAACACAAACGTTGAAAAAGTTCATTTGAGAAGATGACTTTACAGGCGCTTTGACGAAAAAGACCAAATAATTTTAGTAAAAATATTCGTTGAAATCCGAAAAAAGTCGCCTACTGCCCCGGTAGCAGAAAGTTCGAGACGGGAGACGGGCGTCGCAGATTTTCTTTTCTCTTTTGCAAATTCTTTTTCACCGAACCTTTATTTTGCTTCATATTATGTTTAGCTCTTTATTACTTAATACAAAAAGTTAAGATTATTATTAATAAAAATTTATAAAATGCCTAAAAACGCTAGAGGTAAGTGATTGTTCGATTAATTAACGCTTCAGTTATAAACATATTTTACCTGCAGATTATTTTTTGCCCCTGAATTATCTGTTGCAGACACTTGGAGAAATTACTGCTACTGGGCCTACTGCTTTCTTGAAATAGTCGCTTTTTTAACAGTTTTCGGCCTAAAATAGTCGCCATAGCCGCCGAATGCTGAAAATAATCACTTTTAGCAGCATTTTAGTAGCAAGTGGCAGGCCTGCATGTTAAGAAAAATCAGAATTTTTGTGAAATTGAGTCGTGCTGGAACAGGCCTGATTTAATTGATTTTTTTCATGGGCCGGGTTTGTTTTCACTGATTTATTTACGAACCGGGCCTGTCCGTAAACTGTGAAAATATAAACGGGCCGTGCTCAGGTGGAACTTTTAATTTTCATGCCGGCCTGGAAATTGCGGCCCGTGCATACCTCTAGTATTTCCCCCAGGGTTGTGCAAAGAGGGGGGGGGGGGGGGGGGTAAAGGAGCGGTCGCCCCGGGCGCAAAATTTATGCTGCGAACCACGGTTTTATTTCTTTATTTATTCAGTTTTTGGGCGCCGATCATTTTCCGGGAAATTTCTTTTTCACTCTTCATCATCTTTTTTTCCTGTCGCAAAACATCATGAACTCGCTAGCAAATAAGTGCAATTTTCTCTTACGTTATTTAGTTGTTCAGAATTTCTAAATTAAAATTAAAACACTTAAAGTTCCAAAATAAACGGGAAATATTTATTCATATTATAAATATTATAGGTTTTTTTTTGTTGTTGTTGTTGTATGTTTTTGCACTTTATCAATTTTATTACACCCATTACAAATAGAAAGACTTTTTTTTTGGGGGGGGGGGGGGGGGCGGTGCGCAAAATTGAAAATTCGCTCTGGACGCACTTCGCACGGCCTTGGTGCCCCCCCAAAATTTCTGGTCACGCTACGCCTATGCCCATCGCCAAATGATAAAATTCGCGACTTAATTTAAGCAGCCCCTTGACAAAATTCACAAGTTTTTGCGCAATTGTTTGATGAAAGTCACGATTTTTTGCTCAAATGATTGGTCTGAATTTGCAATTTTATTTATGGACTGTTTGATTAAATTCTCAATGCACATCAACGCAATTCCTTTGCATACTTCAGTGAATGATTGATGACATTCCCAATTTTTTTAGAATTGATTGAAGACTATCTCAATTTTTTTCAATGACCAATTAACGAAATTTGCAATTTTCCTTCCTATCCATCTGATAAATTCCAGATTTTTTTTCTGAGACCACTTGATGAAATTTGTGAGTTTTTCATCATCAGATGACAAAATGTTTCACTATTTTCTGGCTCTCCTATGGACCTATTAATTCCAAAATACTGATTTTGTAGAATATTGCAAAAAATAAATGATTTACGGAAAAATCATAACTGTTAGTGCTATAGTACAAAACTCGCGAAATTTCTGGAATTTCAGGACATGCTACAATACTTCAGGGTGTTTTTTCATTTTTCAGGATTTTCAAGACAAGTACAACCCCTGCATTTTATGGGTTTGGCTGGGCTTCAGCTCTAACCACAAGAAATGAGAACCGTGTAAAATCAGCACTTTTACTCTTAAAGATCGAACAATTTTGAAGTATGAAAGTGACAAATGTTAGGCCGGAAAACAAAGTTAACAAGAGCACTAGGCAGCAATATTGCTCACTTAGGGAACCACAAAAAAAAGATTCCCCACAATTGAAAAAATGACAAGTTTTACTAGTTTTGACAATCCAAACTCTATATATGTCACATTTAGAATAGAAGAGGGGAAACTATCACAATGAAAAGGATTAAAGAATCTTTGATAATTTTTTCCAATGAGTCAAAAAGTTCAGGAGTTTTTTGGAGCAATTAATGTAATGTACAGACTACTGAATTTTCAACATTCATGCAAAGAAACTTGTGGAAAAGTTATTCCCAAGCATTTTTAATTTCTATTTTTCATTAATCCATTTGTAAAATTACCTGAACTCGACTACACCATATTTTCTTTTCATTGCCGCTGTTTCAGCATTTGTTTATGTTTTTATCATCACAGTTGAGTAGTTGCGTATCACGTTTCGGTCATGGACCGTAAAAGGCAATTTCACTTGCGATTACATTCGCTCATATAATTTTTTTTATAAGACTAGGGAGCTCTACCTTCTACGAGCTACGCTCGTCAACCCCCGTTCAGACACCACAAACTCTAACAGCACGCTAATTTGATCGGCTTTAAAAAGATTTCGGAAGACTGAATTATAATTTGACTCTGACAATTATAATCTGACGTAATTTTCACCAAACTTTTCTTTCTCTTTTTAATATTCATGTAAAAATACTTTTGTTAGAAATGAAATATTATGATCATCTTACAATATCAAATAAATGTCTCGCACAATTTTTAAATTTAAACTGTTTTGCAATATTATCTTTTGTTCATTTTACGTAATAAGTGTAATGTGACGTAAATTCTCCTATTTAAGACTTCTAATGCATGTTAATGAATTTATTATGTTACAATATTCTTTTTCTTTTAAAATTTATGTGTAATTATAGTTTTTATGACGTAATTTTCAATGAGTTCATGCTTTTTATATTTTCTGTTTACAATAGTCACGTGTAAAATAAATTTTTTATTTGTAGCAAACATTATTGTTTGCGCTGTTTATACAGCTGGCAACAGTTTAAATTAATACAATTTTCTAAAATATCTCTCGAAATGCTGAAAATTTGAATTTAAAATAGAAATAAAACCTCAAAAAATGAGTCAAATTAAAAAACTAAATGCAATCTGCACACAGGGAAATTCTGACGCATAAAATGATCTAAAAATGATTAAATTCCTATGTACAGTTTTTGCTCCTATAAAACTTTTTTAATGGAACGATTTTGTCTAACTTTAGCGTTAAATATCTTAAAATAATTCTTCGATTTGAAAACTGTCTGCATCAGCGTGTTTATCAAACATTTCTCTATAATGCCGCCGATTTTCATATTTTTGTATGCAATATTTTTCTTAATATTGTTAGGAATTTTTAAGCTATTTCTTATTGCTTCTATTACCTTTATTTCCTATGTCACTTCTATCTACATTTTGCTTAATGTGTTTGTATTTAAACTACTCTTATTTCTGTTTAAATACATTTAAATATCTTTCATTATACTTTATTTCTTTTACATATATAATGGACTTACCTTTATTCAGGCATTACTTGTTTCCAATAACTATTATATTATTTTTATTTCGCCGTTAACTTCTTTATTTAGATTTCTCTGCAAACTACATTCGTCATTCCCGCGATCATTCTGGCCGTAATTACTTCATTTGCTGACAGATGGCGGTAGCCGTCTTCGCATACGTTTTTCCTCTTCGACGAATCAGTATCAATTACGTCATCAGAGAGTTCTGGAAGATCAGAAGGCACGTGGACGAGTTGCATAGTGTGTTTGTTTATCTCTTGAGAGAAACATATAAATACTGTCTACAGCATGTCTAGTGCAGCTTCGTTGGTTTTATGTTTTAGTATCGTTTTAAATTTGAGTTTTCGCTTCAACGAAATACTTTTTAACATTTTGTTTGAGTTAAAGTTTATCGTAATGCTAATTCATTCATAGTATGCTCATATCCCTGTTTAAGTTAAAGTATACTCGCAATAAATGCAATTACCATAAGTATGGATGTGTTTTTACGAAATGGAAAAAATTTTTATTAAAGTTCATAATATGAAATGGATCGGTTTGAAACTCTGTTGATATTCGGTGACTCTGTTATAAGCTAGGAGTATTTACTTCTAAGTCATGGCTGCTGATACATCGTTTGCTACAGATGACCAGTGAATATATATTGAAGTCTGGAAACTATGTAGTTATGTGTCATCGTATTTTTTTACAAGTTTAAGATATCATTGCCAGCATGTTTTATATTGAAAGCCGAGTCGACCTTTCCGTCGTGCTGGGGTAATGTTTTTTGCTTCTTTCTGTTTTACTATAGTAAACTTGATCTTGGTATAAATTGAAGCTCTTTTCTATTTTCGTTTGATATGCTGGGATTTCTTTCTCAATATAGACTACTTAAAGCTGTTTGAGATGTTTCATTTACTTAAATATATTATTGTTATTTTGAAGTTAAGTTTAATTATTTACTTAAAGTAAATTCTATAAGATATATTAATCAATTTAACTTTTAACTCCAGTCACATGTTCCAGTTTGATTGGTTTAAATTAAAGAGCATATAGCTACATAATGGAAGTTCATTTGCATAAGGTTTGAATAATATATTTCGCTGTGAGTGTTCTCCAGCAGATTATATTACACCTGGACTTAGTTACTCCATATTTGTTAAAGATGAATATTTGTTTTTCTTTTGTTAAGTTTTTGTTTTATTTTATTTTTAATAAAGTTTGTTTTCGTTTTTAAAACTTTGTCAGTTTTATTTCTAATCAACTTTAGTTTTATTTAGTTAATAGACATATCGTTTTTTTTAGATTAACATTCCAGATTCATTTTTACTTTTAACTGCTTTTAGCCTTAAGCTCTTTCAACTGCGTACTGTCTTTGACAGTCTCTGCTCGTTTCAATTATATATCAATTCGATTTCCTTTTTAGATGCATAACCTGTCAGACCTATACCTTCGTATAGTATAACAAATATTAACGAAGAAAGGCCGTGCTTAAGCATTCAAATTGGATGCCGATCTTCCGGGAATATATACGCAGATTTTCATTGGTCCATTTCCAAATCAAAACTTTTTTTTATATATAGAAGGATAAGTATTTGAATTTAATTAACAAGTAAAAGCATTTTTTTAAGTCATTTCTATATTAAAGTAATTTTTCTAAAGTTATCGTAATATTTATTAAACTAGGGGTCTTTGCCCCCTACGAGCTATGCTCGTCAACCCCCGTCCACACACCGCAGACTCTAAATGCACGCTAATTTGATCGGCTTTAAATAGATTTCGAAAGATTGAATTATAATTTAAAAAACAGTAACGATCTCCCTATAAACGGATTTCTATTCATTTCTCTTTGATTGGAGAATTTTAACGCCAAATCCGCTTCAGTACTACTTGATTATCCCGTCGACCAATTTCGCCAAATTATATAAATCGCCAAACCACTCACCAAATTATACAAATTGACATAATTTTTATTTTAAATAACAAAAGAACAAATAAATTAGTACAACATTAATAAAAATACAAATAAAACGTCGAAATAAAAATAACTTGATGACGTAGACACGTGTAATTTGCTTAAAGTCAAGTTAATGTGACATTTACGATCAACCATTAATGGCATTTAATCTTATAGTTTGGCGAATGATAGATTTTTGGTCGACGGGATAACTAAGTAGTACCAAAGATACAATCGCTGTTTTCGTCTTTGATTAAGTAAAATATGTTAAACATTTCAAAATAAGCTAATATAAAAGGAATTAAGTAGAGTCTTTGTCTCCTGGTATTTTTTAACAAAGCGAAAAGAAAGTTCTTTTAAATGAGACATTTTAAATTAATCATTTTTAATCTGACGTAATTTTGACCAAGCTATTCTTTCTCTTTTAAATATTCACGTGAAAATACTTTTGTTAGAAATGAAATATTATTTGCGCTTTCCTAACAAAAATAGTTGTAAAGATCCTCTCAAAATATCAAATAAATATCTATCAGAATTTCTAAATTTAAACTGTTTTGCAATATTATTTTGTGTTCATTTTATGTAATAACTGTAATGTGATGTAAATATGACGTAATTTCTCCTATTTAAGACTTCTAACGCATGTTAATGAATTTATTATTTTACAATATCCTTCCTCTTTTAAAATTCACGTGTATAGTTTTTTTGACGTAATTTTTAATAAGTTCCTGCTTTTTGTACATAATTATTTAATTCTAATTCCAAATTATTTTTTTTTGTTTATGATAGTCATGTCTAAATAAATTTTTAATTTGAAGCAAACATTATTGTTTGCGCTGTTTATACATTTGGCAACAGTTTAAATTAATACCATTTTCTAAAATAATGTAAAAAATATCTCTAGAAATGCTGAAAATTTGAATTTAAAATAGAAATAAAACCACAAAAAATGAGTCAAATTAAAAAAAGAAATACAGTCTGCACACCGAGAACTTCACACGTATAAAATGATCTAAAAATGATTAAATTCCCATGAATAGTTTTTGCTCCTATAAAACTTTTTTAGTGGAACGATTTTGTCCCACTTTAGTATTAAATATCTCTTAAAATAATTCTTTGATTTGAAAACTGTCTGCATCAGCGTGTTTATCAAACATTTCTGTATAATACCGCCAATTTTCATATTTTTGTATGCATTATTTTCGTTAATATCAACGAAAAAAGACCTCCGGCCACAAAAAATTCCAAACCGGCGGCGGCGGTGGTGACAGCGGTAGTTACTTTTTTTTAGAATAGAAAGATGTTATTCAAATAAAAAGTAAATGTTAATTATCTTCCGACTTATGCAAATTACATAGTCAAGTCTGATTGGCCGATAGGTTTTTGTCCTGATTTAAAAAGACAGCGACCTCACTTTTGAGGCATCTGGTAGCTCTTGTATCGTCTTTTTGTTGATGTTGTTTCGATTGACTATTTCGTTGCTATTGAAGTATTATGAGGCGATATGCCGATGTAATTTTAAGTCTGAAGCTTTAAAAGCATTAATATGGAGGAGTTTAGCATAGAAGTATTAATTTAAGTAAAGTAATGGAGATGTTTAAACTACAAGTGGCTAATTTTCAAAGCTATGTAGATTTTTGAAAAGGTATTCTTAGAGTTCAGGTTAATTATTTACTTCAAATGTTCGTCATCTTTATTTCGGAACAAAGTAGAGTTCCTAGCTGTAAATTAGTGCCAATAAATGTATGTCTTCAAAGGAAACCTAGATTCTTCATTCTTCTTGCATATTTCTGAAAGTACATTTCAATTACACTTACCTTATTTCTTTGATAACAGTTTTATGCCAATATGAATCAAGAAATGGTTTATTCATCTATTTTTATGAATACAAATTATTCAGTTCAATTATTTTTCAAGTTTTCATGCCTTACTTTAACAAAGTCACTCTGCTAATTTTAATATTGGGTTTAACCTTTCTTATGCAAGCTTGAAAGAGGGGCAACCATCAACCGACAAAACTCCTACCAGACATTCTAGAACAGTTGGCAACTCTGGATAAACAATAAATTAAAAGAAAAAACAATGAATTTCTTACTTCATTAGTTAACAGAAACTTATACTGATCAAGCTCTTGCAGTAACTGCAATGGATATTCCCATTCTGCACACAAGAATTTATTCACTTTACTCTTGAAATTTCCTATAACATTCTCCGGTAACATTGTTTTCAAAGAATTTTTTGATGTTTCTATAAATTTCTAAACAAATCAAAACAATATTTTTTATGAACACAATAGAATATATTTACTTCATACATAAAGCATTAGAAAAATGTATCTTATAAAACTTAAAGAATTTTTTTAAGTTTACGATAATTTCAAGCAACAAAGAGGGTGCTGAAATACTTCTAAACAAAATATCATTATACTCATTGAAAATTACACTCTAATTGGTTGAATAATTATTCTACTTCTGATAGTACATTTGAAATACCAGAATTATAATTACATTATTAATTTAATGTAATGCAAATATACCAAAATGCATCACAACATAATATTTGTCTAGAAAATGAATTGCTTATAATTAATAGTTATCTAAAAAATTCATTGAAAATTGGTTTTGAGAAGAAATATATAAAACTTCTTACAACTGAAAATTTCAATTCAAAGTGCAAGTATTGCTTGAAAATGCATTGGATTTTTTTACTGAAATTACCAAAAAGTATTCAACACTGTAAATAAACCTGGCAATATCATCACTTGGCTTATGGAGCTTGAGTGCATTGCACATAAAGCACACCACGCTAGAACAAGAAATATCCAGTCACCACATAGTGGAATAACAATAAAACAAGCGGGGATAACCGAGCTATGCTCAGTGCTCAGTCAAAATTAACTTTGTGTTCAACACAATATAATGTTCTCACTGTATCATTCTCTCACTCTATTATTTCTATAAAGCATGTTATTTTATAACAGTATTATTACTTTCTTCTATCTTCAATAGAAGAAAGTATTGTAATCGAAATTTTTTTTGACTTCCGGTTTTCGACGGATTTACACGTTTTAGGGGCCAGAGATCCCAAAAAACATGTTTATAGAAAATGTCTGTCTGTCTGTGTGTCCGTCGCCATTGTACCATCAAAAAGTGTATGAAGTTATGCATAAAATTCAACCAAATTTTTATATTTTGGTTATGGCAAGCAGATCCTCCCTGAATTTGGAAAAAATTCGCCAGCACATTGTAATAGCGATTTTTGTGCGATTTTGAATATTGTATCATCCAAAAGTGTATGAAGTTATGCATACAATTGAACTAAATTTTATTTTAAGTTTTTGGATATGACAAGTAGGTCCTCCCTGAATTTGGAAAAAAATTGCCAGTAGGGGGCGCTGAAACAGCGATTTTGAATATTGTACCATCGAAAAGTGTATGAAGTTATACATAGAATAGAACCAAAAAAATTTTTTTAAGTATTTGGCTATAGCAAGTAGGTTCTTCCTGAATTTGGAAAAAATTTGCAGAAGGGGGCGCTGTAATAGCGATTTTTGTGCAATTTTGAATATTGTACCATCGAAAAGTGTATGAAGTTATACATAGAATAGAACCAAAAAAAATTTTTAAGTATTTGGCTATAGCAAGTAGGTCCTTCCTGAATTTGGAAAAAATTTGCCAGTAGGGGGTGCTGTAATAGCAATTTTTGTGCGATTTTGAATATTGTACCATCGAAAAGTCTATGAAGTTATGCATAGAACTGAACCAAATTTTTTGTGTTTGTTTTTGGTCATAGCACGAAGGTCCTCCTTGAATTTGGAAAAATTCTGCCAGAAGGGAGCGCTTTAATTGCGATGTCTGTACGATTTTCATCATTGTACCATTGAAAAGTGTATGAAGTTATGCATAGAATTGAACCAAATTTTTTGTGCATGTTTCTGGCTGTGGCAAGCAAGTTCTTCCTGAATTTGAAAAAAATCTGCCGGAAGGGGGCGCTGTAATAGCAATGTCTGTGCCATTTTCATTATTGTACCATCGAAAACTGTATAAAATTATGCATAGAATTGAACCAAATTTTTTGTGTATGTGTAAGGCTATGGTCGGTAGGCCCTCCCTGAACTTGAAAAAAATCTGCCAGAAGGGGGCGCTATAATTGCTATGTCTGCGCCATTTTTATTATTGTACCACCAATAAGTGTATGAAGTTATGCATAGAATTGAACCAAATATTTTGTGTATGTTTCTTGCTATGGCAAGCAAGTCCTCCCTGAATTTGAAAAAATTCTGCTGGAAGGGGGGGGGGGGGGGGCTATAATAGCGAATTTGAGACACTTTCTTTATTGTACCATCGAAAAGTGTATAAAATTATGTATACAACTGAACCAAATTTTTTGTGCATAATTTTGGATATGGCCAACAGGTCCTCCTTTTAATTTCGAAATATTGTGCGGTAAAGGGGCTCTGTGCTAGCGATTTTTGTATACTTTTCTTGATTTTTCGAATTTCTATTGTCCATCGGTAGCTCGCGCAGCGGCAGGAACTCGCTTCCTGCTAAGCCGGCTATTCGCAAATAGCTGATAACAACAGAATAAAGAAAAACTATTAATTTTAACAAATATCATGATATAGATTAACTCGTTTTTAGTCCGTTTAATTGACTGATGCAGAAATTTAAGAAGAAAATGAAAGTTGGTATAGCATTGAACTAATAATATTGAAGTATTAACACGTGTAACTAATTTTTAAAATATTAATATGTATAAGATAGAAGAAAGTTTTGGGATTGGCACATCCAACTAGTTTTTAAAATCAATCAATAGGAAAACTATGTACGTTACATGTTTCTAAATTTTACATTATTTACACATTTACAAGGAAAGGACATCAATCCAAGTTACATTTTTAGCTCGATTCTGATTGGTTTAACCATGTATCTGGAGACCTATTAAGAATTTCTAAAAAATTCCTTCATATTCTGAAAGTCCATTTTTATCGCCAAATACAGCCAGCCATGTTTGCTACATTCTTTCATTTGGTGCCAAGTATGTGTTTCGGTATTCATATCCTGAAAGTCGATTTTTCGGCCAAATGTCGCAGATATTTAACCAAATATCACCAAATTCGCGGCTTCAAGACCCTGACCCATAATGACCCACTAATCAAATCTGCTCGAAGATGTGCCTTAGCTCAAAGGTTTTCTGGTAATCAAAATGGTAGGGTACAAAACTTAGTCAAAATCGTTTAAGTTGTTTTAAAGAAAATATTAGCTTAACCCGCAATGACCCAATACTCTAATTTTCTCGAGCATGTGAGACCAACCTAGTGGTCTTCTCCTGATCGAAAACGGTAGAATACAAAATTCAGTCAAAATTGTTAGAGCCGTTTTTTAGATAAAATTAGCTAGACGTGTAGTGACTAGGGATTGACCGAAGCAGCAATTTTGCTGAATACTAAATACCAAAGCTTCAGTCAAAGTGTATACTGAATATTCAGCAACCGAATACTTAAAAAAATGTAATACATATTTTTCCATATATTAGCCTTTTTAATAAACTTTAATTAAAATTAAGTTCTTAATAATTTAATTCAGTTATGTTTTTATTCTTAAATCTAATTACACAAAACAATTTAATGACTTATTTCCAATTTCCACTCACAAATTCATTCACCCATCACTTATCTTTTATTATTTTATCACTAGTCAATACCCAAAATAACCTATACAGGGTATTATTAAAGAAAAGGATTGTCAGAAAAACAAAAGTTCATTCAAATAAAAAGAAACTGTTGTAATTAAGCTAATTTACTGATTGTCTAATTCTAATTATAAACATATTGAATAGGAGTGCTCTCAAATACAAAAGGTATCATAACAATTTGTACATTTAATTATTTTCTGTCAAATTATTGATACATATTTATATTTTGATTAATATTTTAACATTGTCGTGATGAAGATAACAAATTTGAGTGATTTTAATTTAATGGTTATAAAAGCTATAGAATAGGCATAGGGTTATACTTATTTGATGTGTGTATTTTCTTTAATATATACCTTAGATATACAGAGATGAACTCTGATATACTTTATACTTATTTGATGTGTATGTTAAAGAAAATATGCATTAAATAAATTTAAATTGAGAAAACTAATGTAGTAATAATTAAAATTACATGATAAGGGAAAGATGCCCATCTTCCTTACTTTTTTCTCTCTGTCGTAGACAGTTGTTCTGATTTCACCCTTATGTAGACTATTTTAGGAAGGAAAAAGTTTTTTTTTTAATTAAAAATTTCCTTTGACTTGTTTTTCATAGTGCAGCTGAATTCTGAACTCATGCACATAATATTGAAACTCTTTGTTTAACCTATTCTACTTCTAAGTAAAAGAGAATTCTTCTATTTCTAAGAAAATACTTATCTGCAATTATTCAGCGGGATACTTTTAAGTATTTAGCCAAAGCTGAATATTCGGTTTACATGCCAAATCACCAAATACCTAATCGACTATTCGGTATTTGGTCAAACCCTAGTAGTGACACAAAAATGACCCACTATTCAAAATTTCTCAAACATGTGATCTAGCCCAATGTTGTTCATGTACCAGAAAACAGTATAGTACAAAATTTTCTCAATATTGTTTGAGCCGTTCTTTAGATTTATTTAGCTTGACCAGGACTCATAGTGACCCAAAATGACCCACTAACAATATTCTCAAACATGCGACCTAGCCCAATGATCTTCTTGTGCCTGGAAACAGTATAAAACAAAATTTTTGTCAAAATCGTTTGAGACTTTTTTAGATAAAATTAACTGAACCCACAATGACCCCAAAATGACCCACTAACCTAATTACCTCGAACATGTGACCCGGCTCTGTGATTTTCTCGAGACCGAAAACGGTAGAATACAAAATCCAATCACAATCGTTAGAAACATTTTTGAGATAAATTTAGCTTGACCCACAGTGACCCATTAATCAAAATTTCTCGAACATGTGATCTAGCTCAGGTATCTTCTCATGCCTGAAAATGGCATAATAAAAAATTTTGTCAATATTGTTTGAACCGTTTTTTAGATATAATTAGCGTGACCCAGACCTATATAGTAACCCAAAATGACCCACTAATCAAATCTGCTCGAACACGCGACCTAAGCCAATGGTCTTCTCAACCCTGAAAACGACAGAATACAAAATTTAATTAAAATCGTTAGAGCCATTTTCTAGGCAAAATTAGCTTGACCTATAGTGACCCAAAAATGAACCACTAATCTGAATTTCTTGAACATGTGACCTAGCCCCATAGTTTTCCCATGCCCAAAAACAGTTGGATATAAAATTTAGCCAAAATCATTTGAGCCGTTTTTTAGATACAATTAGTTTGACCCTGAACCACTGTGACCCACTAATCGAATGTTCTTGAACATGCGACCTAGCCCAATGGTATTGTTGTGCCCAAAAACGATAAATACAAAATTTTGTCAAAATCGTTCGAGCCATTTTCTAGATAAAATTAGCTTGACCCACAGCGACTCAAAAATGACCCACTAATCAAATTTTCTCTAACATGTGACTTAGCCCAATGGGCTTCTCGTAATCCAAAATGAAAAAATTACAAAATTTAGTCAAAATCGTTAGAGCCGTGTTTTAGATTAAATTGTCTTGACCCATAGTGACCCAAATATGACCCACTAATCGAAATTTCTTGAACATGTGACCTAGCCCAATAGTTTTTTCATGCCCAAAAATGGTTGGATATAAAATTTAGTTAAAATCAATTGAGCCGTTTTTCAGATATAATTAGCTTGACCCTGACCCATTATGACCCACTAACTGAATTTTCTCAAACACGTTACCTAGCCCAATGGTCTAATTGTGAACAAAAATGATAAAATACAAAATCCAGTCAAAATCGTTAGAGCCGTTTTAAAGATAAGATTTACATACATACACACACTATTTTTGCTTGTATTATAATATAAGATGTGTTAACTGTCGACTAAATAAAATAAATAACCAGACAAAGAACTAAAATATCTTCTTAAAACACCATCAAAACTTATAAATGCACTAGGCTTTTTGAAAGATCTGAGTCTTTCTTCGTCAGGTGCAAAGAAGTCAGTCAAGCTGCTGCTTTCATAGTAGAAGCATGTCTTCTTTGCACCTGACGAAGGAAGACTCAGATCTTTCGAAAGGCCTAGCACATTTATAAGTTTTTGATGGTGTTTTAAGAAGATATTTTTGTTCTTATTCATTCACAATAGTTTCAACTTATTTTCTTTAAATAACCAGACACCTTTTTTTTTTTTCAAAATTTTTTAAAAAGTGTTCAAACTTTTAAATAGATTGATCCACATTTTTTGTACTCATGAAAGTCTCAGAACCCCACATTTTATGTGAACAATTTAGCAGAATAAAAACTGACAAAAAACTGAACTTACGGTGCACAGTGATCCCAAATCACGATCATGTGGACAAAAATTGAAAATTGAAGTTTCATATTTAAAAATCAAATACTAAATTTCACAATATTAAAAAATATCAGTACATTTATACTGTTAAATATTTCGGTTTTATATGCACAGGTGAATTCACAATGCTGGTGTGAAGTTAGAAGTTTTGAATGATTCTTGCTGTGATGTAAATTTCATGCAAATTTACTTCATTCACATGCTAATTAAGCCTTTCTCACATACTTTATTATTTTTTCTTTATACTTCTCTAAAAGAACATTAAATTACCTTTTTAATTTGTTTTTTGGTTTGCAGAATATCTCAAAAATAAAAAAAAAGGTTATAGATATATATTTCTCTTAAATTTAATAAATAATATTTCTTTATCGTACTTTAAAACATTAACTAGATTTATTCTTTATTTTAATTATATTATCTTTAATGATACCATATATCAACAGAAATGCGGCCTACCACAGGGCAGAATTGTCTCATCTATTCTGGCCGAACTGTACCAATATTATTATGAACGTAAAACACCTATTGTTGACTGTAAAATTTACTGTTATTTAGATGATATTATTGTCTTCTACTTTAAAAGCAAATCAAATTATTTAACCAATAAAATATCATAAAAATTTAAATTATAGCTTTAATTAAAAAGCAGAAAAACCAACGTTTAAAATGCACAAATAATATATGAAAAGCAGCAAACAGCTGTTTCGAATCTACTAGCGAGATTCTTCTTCAGTGCAAAAGGAACAGCGTGCTAGAAAAAGTAAGGCTGAGCAAAATCATAGACAGAGACGAGCTGGCTTTTATACCCTATGCGGGTGGCGAAGGCGCCGAAACAACCAATGAGAGAGAAGCAGTGGAAACGACTGGGTGGACAAGTAGCGACATCTACCGGAGAAGTAGAGAAAAGAAACCAAAAAAGGGGAATTAAATTAACGCTTTCCAAATACTTGGAAAATCTGGAGTACTAGATAAGTCATTGACTAAAGAGTGAGAATTTTTAATGATATGGTAAGCTTCCCAAAAATCAAGATCAAGGTTAGAAGAACATTTTTGGATAATGATGGCTGAGGAAAAATCGAACCTATGTTGAGAAGACCAAGAATGTTGAGCAATAGAAGAACGTTTGAGCTCCTGATTTTTAACATAACCTTCATGCTCTTTTAAACGAAATCTAAGAGCACGTTTAGTCTGACCAATATAAGAAAGACTACAATGACAAGAGATCTGGTGAATGCCCCAATTATCTAGGCGATCAACGGGGTGTTTGAGATTTGAAAAAGGGATTTTATTAACAGGAGAAAAAATAACTTTAAAATCAAACCTTCTTAGGATTTTAGCAACTTGCTGACTGATTTTAGGAAAAAAATGGTAATACAACTCAAGTATTAGAGTTGGAATTAGAATGCTTTTCAGAATGGTCGGATTTCGTCAATTTCTTATAAATAGAATCGATAATATTAGAGGAATAACCACGATCGACAGCAATAGCTTTGAGGTAATTAAGTTCAGCACTAAGTAACTGAGGAGTGGAACAAATATTAGTAGCCCAAAAAACAAAAGTATTGAAAGCAGCGAATTTCTGGTTAGGGGGATGAGAAGAATACCTGTGAGGTGGGAGATTGACAGCAAAAAAGAGCATGAAAAAAGACGTTTAAAAGAGCATGAAGGTTATGTTAAAAATCAGGAGCTCAAACGTTCTTCTATTGCTCAACATTCTTGGTCTTCTCAACATAGGTTCGATTTTTCCTCAGCCATCATTATCCAAAAATGTTCTACATAACAGATGGCAACACCACAAAAAAAATCTATAATGCAGTTATGGATTCTAACATTGCTACATATATTTATTTTTTTTCTTTTATCACTAGGTGGCAGTTATAGCAAATTTTAGCTATAATATTGTAAATTACGTGATTTGGGGATCTTTTAGTTTAGTTATATAAGTTTAAAAGTGTTAATTGATAATTTGAATTTTAATATTGTAATGATTTTCTATTTTTATTAATTAAATGCATTTATCAAGGTACTTTATCTAAATTAACTGCAACCCTTGGATATAATATTTGTTTTAACTTAACTGTAAAATTAATTATTCTTATGTAGCGGCAAACTAGAACATGTGCAGCAGGAAATTAAGATTAAATCATGTAAAATTATATAGGGTAAGCTGAGTAATAATACATTATTTCATTTATACATAATAATATAAATTATTTTTTATTTTTTCCATTTCAAGGCCTTTCATATAATTCAGTGTTCATTTTTCTTTTATTATTTTGGTCATGCGGTCGTTTGGGTGCAGAGAGAATAAATTATTCAGCTTTCAGCTTTATTCTCTACAGAAAACGACTGCCTTGCTTATATATGTGAATTCTGTACCCTTGATAAAGTAATTCATTATATAAGCATTTCATTTATTTATTTTTATCTGTATCTATATGTATATATTTTTTTCTTCCATTATAATCCTCATAAGGTAGTACATTGGAGTATACTTTTTACATAACATCTGGTTAATGTGGTGTTTGTGTTTTCATATTATTGGTCATTTTCATTATCTTCCAATGGTATTACTGTACAGAAAGTTTAAATATATATATATGTGTGTGTGTGTGCGTAATAATAAAAATTTTCACCCTTTTTATCTTAGTTAAACTATTCCAAATTCTTATAATATCTACCTTTTTTACTTTTACCTGTCTTTAATAATATCTTAAATGTCTTTTATTTTTTTATCCCATACCTTTAATCCAGCGTATTCTTTTATTTATTATTCTAAAAACCTTAATCTGTTCATAAGTATACTTCTTTATAAAACCCACTAAATTACATTATTTTTTCCATTTTATTTTATTAAATCATTCCATATCCCACAGTGCTTTACGAGAGCTTTGCAGGCTAGGCATCTTACGTTATAAAACTTCTGCTGGTAAGTATTATCATCTACGTCACACACCTCCACCTTTTTTCTAGGTCTTATCGTATTGCTAGCGTGGCTTTCCATCCCATTCCTCCCCTCTCTCCATGGTGTTGGTTCATTGCTATGTAATGTAACCATTCGCATTTCTTTTTTTTTAAGTATTTAACCTCTTACATTCACTTGGAAAGCCAGATTTTGTACGATATTCTGTTGCTATAAAAAATGCATGTCACTTGGAAAGTGGTTCGTCAATTAGTTGTGATGTTGTTTCTGATCAGCTCTATCATTCTAAAGCTATGTGACCTTAATCAAAAATGAGTAACTATTGGCCTAGTGAAGTAGACGAAATTTAACTATCATCAATAAATGTTTTATTTGATTGATCTCTGCTTCTGTCATTATTCCTGGGAAAATTCCTACTATTTCTATGCACCCTTGCCTTACCTCCGACCATGACGACTGCACTTCAATAAATTTGGTTGGTGATATTTTCGACAGCTGTTTATACTGGCTATTTATGACATGTTTTGAGAGAATGTTTCATATACATATTAGGGTAGGCCGAAAAGTATATGAAAATAAAAAAATTTCAAAATTACCTTTGGCACAGGGGGCAAAAGTTGCATTTTATGTAATTTAGTTTACACCTATTTTTTTATTTAAATCCATTCATATCTCCCGGTGCCGAAAGCGGCCCCAAAATAGTTAAAAATTAAAATTTTTATGAAAATGTATATATTTTTTATTTTTTTATTCTTTTAAAAATTAGTTTTGGCGTGGGGAGCGAAAGTTTTCTTTTATGTATATTAGTTTACATATTTTTTTAATTGAAATCCATTCATATCTTCTGGTGCCCCAAGAGCCCCCAAAATAGTTAAAAAATGAAAATTTTATGAAAATTTATAATTTTTTTAATTTAATTTTATTTATTTAAAATTACATTTAGCGCCTATTGAGAAAGTTGTGCATCGGGAGCACTACATAATTGTGCAATTTACATAATTCTTTTCTAAATCCATTCATATCTTTCGGTGCCCCAAGTATAGTTAAAGGTTGTAATTTTTAAAAAAAATGTATTAAAAAGTTTTTTCCTTTACAAAATTTGTTTAAAAATCTGGCAAAGTGTTTAGTTAATAAAGAATAAGCTTATAAATATTAATAATTTTATAATAATACATGCAATATAATTTTAAAAATAAAAACACTAAATCATATAAATTATAAAAAAATTTTACTCCTTTTATTTTGAAGATTTACATATTTCTGAAGTTTGTCATAGTTTTTGGTGTTAAAATGTTTGATATGATTTCTTGATGTTATTCTATTCAATATGAAATCTTGTCTTTTTTCTTGTCCAGATACGCTTTCTGATGTCTCAGACACTAGGCGAACGCATCTTTTAACAGCGTGGGTATGGCATGGATATTTTGACCATTCCTTTGTTTTTCCTACTTTTACCATGGCCTCAATTTATTCGCAAGGCACATTCATCAAAAGAGGTGGTTCAAAACATCCAACTCGTTGCAGTTAATAAGTTCATAATAATCCTTTGCTTTGAAGTGCATTTTTGGTTCTTGAAAAATTGTTAGTTCTGGTGTTCTCTATTTTCATTTCTAGCGCAAATTAGGTTTCATATTGCTGAAGACCTGATATGCTCTCTGTTATCTGTGCGCATTGCCAATAACAAATTTTCAGGATGACAAAAGAAAATATATCGTTGAACAACAACGTCTACTACCTTTCTTAGATTGGGATCAAAATATCTAGAAAACGTGATAAGTTTCCAAAAATGCTGAGCTTCCTTTTTTTTTTAATGAAGGGCAAAGTTTTGATATGGAACCATACACACACCTCCATATATGGATATATCTCCATAATATATGTTGTAAGAATAATTAGATTCTCAAATGGATTTTCTGTGCCACATACAGCCTTAAAATTCTACCTGCAGTTGTCAGCAATCTAGAGTGAAGAAGTGGGCTAATTTTATTAAATGCCAGGTCAGAACAACATTCACCAGGCATATTGCTATGCAAATATCAAAGAAATATTGCTGAGAACTATTCTATGTTATCTGGCATATTCTCCACACTTATTAAAGAAAAGGAAACTAGAGGTAGCTCATCGCAGGTTTTGATCGCTGTATCAACTGGCCCACAAAAGATTGCAGAACAAATTGTTTCACCATGTAAAGAATTTAGAAAATGTCGTAAACGCAATTGATTTACATAAAGCAAACAAATGACCACTGTAAGAGCCTATTGAGTTCAGCTCCATCAGGCAAATAATTCATCCTTTGTGCCCAATATTTAAATTTGTTCCGTCACATCCAATTACTGTAAGCTCATATAACTGTATGTTATTTGATAAAAAATATTATTATTGCTTCCTTAACGGCTTTAGCTTCTCCTGTTGCAACTGAAACATGTCCAATATACTGAGAGTAAGGTTCTTTTACAAGAGTACAATGTTCCTCCTTTGTGGTTTTTGTGTAGAACTTTGTGCCCTTCATCACTTGCACTTTTGTGTGGTCTTTTCTATAGTGTATAAAATAATAATTTTATACATTTAATTATAAACGATAAACAATTTTTCATCTTTTATAGAGAGTACTTTTTATGCTATACAAATGATTCTTTAACTCTTATTTTTACTTATATTTTTTTAGTTCAAAATTTGCATAAAAATCGACTTTCGGTGTGATATCGTTTGATATCACATATATTATTCTTTAAAGGTAATTCATATGATCCCTAGATAGTTAAAATTTAATACTAACTATCAATATAAAAATCCCCTTTCTATTTCTTTTTGTATATCTAAGTTTTAAATTAATCTACTTTCCTTTTCACATTACTTTAACGTTCCCAGAAAACTCTCTCTCTGCTCTTTTATCTATGTAAATAAAATAAAAAAAAATATTATTCACAGCCATTTCATTTCGAAAGAGTCATTCTTTTCGCGTTGCATCTGCCTATAAAATTTCTCTCTGTCAGATTTTTAATTCGATCCTTTACTAAGAGATAGTCAAAACTTTGGTTAAACCAGCGGTTAGATAATAATATCCAGATGTACTTTTAAACGTAAGTCGCCTTTCAAGTTACCGCACTCATTCCAATGCTATTGACAGCTTTCGGATTCTTTCTTACTTTCTCACGGACTAACGCTTGGCTAATTATCGCCTATTAGGCTTTTCATCTAAATTTAAACTACCCCATGTATTCCAATGTAACGGTCACCCCTTGGCAAGATCTGTGTCTTACCCAATATCTATATATCGCCAAAACTTTACGAATGAAAATGTGAAACTTATCACTCTTTGCCTGCTTCTCAAAATGTAAAGATTAAGTTTTGATTGTGTAAGGGGGGTCACTCCCAAGGCACTTATGTGTCTCTTCAAATTTTCATTAAAGTTTCCTTTTTATGCTACAAGTATTAGTGAATCTTCTGGATCTGAGTTTATTGTGTTGTTTGCGCATTCGTACTCCACTACGGAAAAATCTAAAAATCTCATTTAAGTAATTCAAATGATACTTCCATTTACTTATCAATATCTCAAGTTTTTTTAGGGAAGAAGACTCCCGCAACGAGACACCATCTCTTTCACATTCGGCAAATGTCTTGGGACACCGGAAGAAATTTATCAATGTTGACCACTTTTGCATGTACGCTAGTATGCTTAAAAGACAACTATCGAATCCCAAACAAAGACTAATTTAATTAAAAAAAATATATATATCTATAAATTTTCATAAAAATTTCAATTTTTAACTACATTTGGGGCGCTTGGGGCACCGGAAGATATGAGTGGATGTCAATAAAAAAAATTGTATAAACTAATATACATAAAAGACTACTTTCACACCCCGTGTCAAAAACAATTAAAAAAAATTTAAATTGCACATTTTCATAAAAATTTCAATTTTTTCTATTTTTGGGGCGCTTGGGGCACCGGAAGATATAAATGGATTTTAATAAAAAAACACATCTAAACCAGTATACATAAAAGGCAACTTTTGCAACCTGTGCTGATTCGATTATCTACATTTTGAATATTCGATCCACCCTAATATATATATACGCACACATGCAGTTTTAAAGCAATTTTATTCATAAAAAGTGAATTATAAAAAAAGTTCTACAGAGTTCCTCAGACTTTCATAGTATAAAATGTAGAATAAACCTTCTAAAACCATATAAAGAGATCTATTGCAATTGTGTGAAATACAGAAGTTTGAAGTTGGATATTGGACACTGCCCATATTAGTTCAAAATCAATAATTGCGCTTTAGAGTCATTCTCAAGAAAATATACAAAATAACAAGAAAACAATCTCTCTTATAAAAGTATGTAATAAATCTTAAAAATTACACGGATGTTTTCATTTATGCTTAATAGAAAAAAATGCACATCAGAATTTCATTACTTTTCAAACTTCTCTTTGTATTTGAGACCTCCTTATACTGCACATAATGTTTGATAAAATGAGCGACAACGTGAACAATACCAGTAAAAATGGATATTCCAAGACAATGGAGGGAACGTCCCACGAAGGACACAAAAATTAAATTTTGAATTTTTATCTACTTTGGTTTTCAGGTTGCTAAATTCGTTCATTTCTTTTTATCAAATGCAACATTAAAGGTCTCTAAAATTTGTATTATAGTAATTATAAATGATGATTATTATTTATGATGTATCAGAGTATGCATTGAAAACTTTGCCAAACTCTAAATGGGACTAATAAATTGGAAAAGATTTAATACTTTTACAACAGAACAAAAAGTTATCTCTAAAAAACAAAAAAGCTTTCTCTCTTTTAAACTACCTAATAATGATTAGGTATGTACTGTCTTCTATGGCACTTTCTTAAAAGTTATTTTCAGCGTTCACGGAGGGAGACTATTTTGGCCAGGGACAAAGTTTATAAATTAATTCCTTAATAAAAATAAAACTGTTTTTAAAAAATATTAAGATAGAACTTAACTAAAGACTTTTAATTAGTTATTAAAAAAAAATGAATTGTTTAAAAGTCAGTGAAATGAATGTTGTGTTTTAGACATGGGGACATTTGTGACATATCTATACTAATAAAAGCAAGTTTCGCTCTATCTGTCTGTGTGTGTGTGTGTGTAGGCGTTGGCTAGCAAAATCTACCACACATAGAAGTCTCAAAATTTGTATTAGGATAGTCCAAGGTAGGTCCAAATGCACCTGAGATTTTTTAAAAATTTTTGATTAGCCAAGATATTACTTTAAAACTTATCAAATGGCCCAATAAAAAAAAAAAAAAAAGTATTTCTTTCTCCAAAACTGCAGGCTGTATAGATTTGAACCAGAGGGTCATGCAAAGATTCAATCAAAATAACAGGGGTAGTACTGGTCCTAGGTGATAATTCAGGACATACTTTTATCTCTATTTCAGGACAATTTCAGGACACATTTATCCAGCATACTGCTTTTTTTCGCAATCGTTTGTCGAAATTCGCAATTCTCTCCTTGATTTTTTGCCAAAATTTGCGTTTTTTTCCCGCGTTCGTTTTCTGAAATTCAAGATTTTTTTGCCGGATCGTTTGCCGAAATTCGAGATTTTTTCAGTGATCGTTTGTCGAAATTCGCGATTTCTTTCCGCAATTGTTTGCCGAAATTAGTGTTCTTTTTCTCCGACTGTTTACCAAAATTCATGATTTTTTTTTGCAATCGTTTACTGGACCATTTGACGAAATTCTCAGTCTTTTTGCAGCGCACATCAATGCAACTTTTTTTTTTGTTTGTTTTTCACGATTCTGCAGAAACTGCTGATCGACTCTTAAAAAAGCAAAAAAAGTGCAAATCCGTCAAAAAATGGAAAAGTGGCATATCTGCGAGTTTCAGCGTATAACTGACTATATTCCCTATTTCTTTAGAGATAGATTGAAGACCATCGCAATTATTTTTGACGATTGATTACTGAAATTCGCAATTTTGCTTCCTGTCCGATTGACAAATTCCCAATTTTTTTTTTTTTTTTCAAACCACTTGACAAAATTTGTGAGTTTTTCATCATCAGATGACAAAATATTACACTATTTTCTGGTTCTTCTATGAACCTATGAATTCCAAAATACAGATTTTGTGGATTTTTTCAAAAATAAAGGATTTTGTCAAAAAAAAAAAAAAATCTATATTCGCAGAAATATCATGACTGTTAGTGCTATAGTACAAAACTTGCGAAATTTCAGGAATTTTAGGACATGTTACCATATTTCAGGACGTTTTTTCAATTTTCAGGAATTTTAGGAATTTCAGGACAAGTACTACCCCTGAATACTACGGACTTTGACACAGAAGCTAGCTTTGTAAAATGACAATAAAAACAATGACAATTTTCACTAATTTACTTAAGCTAAGAAAACTAATCAAGATATCGATTTGAAAATTTCAGAGCAAATGAAGAAATTTTTTTTACATCTGAATATCCATTTTTATTTTTTTTTTTTTAATTGGTCAGTAATTTTCATAATTTTTGCTAAAAACTGATGGCAACAGTACAAATATTCAAAGAAACAAGCAGACAGCAGCAAGCATTCATTAAACTTTACTAAAAAGAGATCTATTTTAGCAGATAAGTCAACCCCCTACCTAATTTTGGATATGAAAGGAAACTAAATAATAAACTCTGACAAATGCTAAAAATATAATTTAGAAGGATTTTATCAACTTAATCAAAGATTAATAGGTGTTCCGTGGCAAGAATCCCTTGATGTTAAGAGTTTGTCCAGAAGGCTTTCTCCCCCTTTATTTACATTTAAAAGTATGCTTTCCTAAATATAGATTTCAGCTACCACCATTTTCGAATGTTAATGGCATATTCTTTTTTTGGGTTCTATGAGCCCGATTTCAGCAGAATTGGTTCCTTCAACTTAGCTTTAGACCACAGTCATCACCATTTTCTAACATTATCGCTGCATTCTTTTCTCAGGTTCTATGGTCCCGATTTCAATGGGAATTAATTCATTCAACTTAGTTTGCAATTCTCTTACAGATTTTAGTTCCACCTTCCACTGCCAGGGGCTGCATTCTTATCTCGGGTTCTATGAGCCTGATTTCAACAGGGTTTGGCTCATTTAACTTGCTTTTTGATTGCCTTAGAGTTTTTAGTTCCACCTTCCACCACAGGGGGCATTTTTATCTCAAGTTTTAGGGGCCAATTTCAACAGAATTTGTTTCTTTAAACTCAGCTAACAATTCTCCTCAGATTTTTCAGCGGGTGCACAGCTCGTCTGTCATATAATGCTGTAGGCAGTGGGGACCCGTGGCAGGTTTGTTTGGAACTTGGAACAAACTGCATAGCATGCCTGGTCTATGCTGCCGATGGCATCAGACACATTTTGAGAGAGTTTTTTTTTTTTTTTTTTTTTTTTTTTTTTTTTTTTTTATGAGAATGAATTTAAAATACATCTACAATAAAATGTAATACTTACACCTTCAAGGCAATTTTCTATACGAGGGTAATGCATAACAGCACCTTGCATCATATCAAATGGTTCACATATAATCTTTTCAATCACAGAAAAATCTGGATCATATTTTAAGTTTTCTCTTGAATAGTATACATTTATTTTTAAAGCTCCAACATTTTTCTGCATTTAAAAAAGTAAAAAACATAATTATGCAACATATGCTTAATTTAACACATTAATAAAAATAAGAAATTATAAGAATAATTTATAACAAAATAGACTTGAAAATAAACAACATGGAATAACTCTTAAAAGATTTATACAGTTAAGCCTCAGTATAGGATCTCCTACTTATAGCACATTATTTTATGATTCCCCACTAAAATTCAAACAGATAATTATATTTTGCTTGTAACAGCAGAAATCTATAGCCCACAGGCCTATTTTTCTTCTTTTAAAATTTCTTTTGTGATCTAAAACTCTAGATTGATATCCTACAGAAAGTGTTCTAAAGAAGATATTCTACAGAAAGTTTTTTTAACCACCTGCTTAATATTAGTGCTAGTGTCAGTAGTTTTCAAAAAACATCAAAACTTCTATTCATTACTTGATAAGAGCAAAAACTAATCATGATACTCAGTAACAATGTGATACACCACTCATAAAGTTACATGTCAAATTTTTAGCTAATTTTTATTTTAATAGATAGTCCTATTAAAATAGCTTTTACGACATATGGTTTTTCCTTGCAGTCATTACAATATTAAAAATAAATAAATAAGTATAAAAAAGGAATGAAATTCAGCATTTTTGCATGATGAAGCATGCAAAAGTTTCTATATACATTTCCAAATTAGGTGGATCAAGAAAAAAAACTTGAAAAATAAGGTGATTTGGATAACAATAAAGTTTGGGAACCGATCGCTGCTTTACATGCAAGAAAAAGAAACTAAGATGAAATAAAATCTTACCTGAAATTGACAGACACACTCTTCATAACTGGCTAAAGAACCAAATAAAAAGCCCTTTACTTGTGATGTCATAATGACAGCAATAACATTAAATATTTGAATTCTTAGATGATCTGGAATCGGTTTCTTCTTCCTTGTAAGACCAGTTTTAGCATTTTTTTGAAGGAGAGGATACCAACTATATAAACAAATAAATAATTATATATACATACATATATATACATGAAAGGATAAAAAAGAAATCTCTTTTAAAATTCAAACCTAAAATTGAATTTCAAAATTTACAATTAAAATGCCAAGTCCTCTTTTCCTAACTTTATAGGTAGTCAAAAAACTCTTTTTACGCTTTGTAAGTTTGTTTCTCAGCACAACATTTATTACTTTCATCATTAAAATCAGAGAATAAGTTTAAGATTAGAAAACAGGAAATCTGCTTTTCATAATTTAGTGTATATTTGAAAATTTTACGTTTTGCAAAACAAAATTTTAAATGCAAAATAGTTTTTTTTAATTGAAAAATTAACATAAATGTAAACTTGTCTTCTTTTTTATTCCCCAAGTACAGTTTAAGCTCAACTAAAACCAGAAAAAAATTCTTTTTAAATGAAGCTTTAAATAAACGATTATCAGTTTATCTTTCAATGGCTATTCTGAATTCTTAGTTCTGCATTTAAAAATAAAAGCTTCACTGCCAGAAACAGAAGTTCATTGTGATCAGATTTGTAGTATATAATTTACAGAACAGTCAATAACAGCTGAAAAATTACTTTAAACTTGTTTTGATTGAAAATATAAAAAATATCTTGCACAGTGGGATGTTGAAAATAAATATATAGGTACAAAAATATAGAAAATATCAAACATCTTGATATTCTGAAAATGAATATCAAATATATGAAAATATCAAATATGTTGATATTTTGAAAATAAATATCGGATATATAGCAAGATATATATCCATTGATATATATCAACGAACCCTGGCACCATGGGAATTAAAATGATTTTTTTTCTCTATTTTTGGATCTAAAGTTATTTTACTTATTTATTATTTATATTTTCTTGAGAAGAAAAAAAAATATGAAAAAGAATTCGTTAGTTTAAATATAAATTTTATAGGTGCATTTCTGTGTTATAATAGAATATGAAATCTGACTATTTTAGATAAAGGAAAGTGAATTTTTGAATGTTAAGTGTTGTTGTTTTTCAATTTCTCTGTTTTAGTGTTTTAAAATAAGTAACTAGTAGTTTTAAAATTAAAACTGTAATTTTTCAGTATTTAAGGAATCGGAAGCATTGTAATTTGGATAAGATGGTAAAAATTACTGTTACTAAAATTGTAAAATTTTGAAAGCTTTCTTGAAAATTAAAAGTAGCTTTATCTAAAATATTACCATTGTAATTGATTTTAAAAATTTAACCAAATTCAAATTTATTAAAAGTTTTAGTGGCTTTACTTTTATTTCTTGTAAAATTTAAGATTTATCATTAAAATTATAGAAATTTGGTGATGACATGTTAAAAGAGTGTTAAAATTGTGACAAGTTTTGATAACAGTGTTTTCATTTTCTTTTTCATCAGGTGAAGCATATGCGCGAACACCAAAAATCCTTTTTTACATTTGTGTTATAAAAATACTACCGTAATTTCCGGCCTATATTCTGCGGCGGTGTATAATCCGCAGCCGCAATTTTTAGCCTTCATGTAAAAAATTTCAGCAGATAATCTGCATCGGCGTATAATCTGCAGATTATACGCCGGGCTATACGAGAATTACTCATTGTTTTCAACATTCCAAAGTACTACTAATAAACCACCTCCCTATTTATTTAGTTGCTCTATTTAAATGATAATTGTAATAAAATAATTAAAAAAAATAATAAAATAATTACAAGTTAAAAAATACAAATAATTTTTTTCATTGAATCTTATGTCTAAAACTCAATGTCTTGTGAATACAGATAATTCTGTAATAATTGCTGTTTTTAAATCATGTTCTGCTTTTTAAATAACGTTCTGTTTAAATTCTGCAGTGTTAAATAACAGGTTTTCTCTTAGACATTATTATACCAGGTGAGCAAAAAGTCCGTATAAACTTTAAAAAATCATAAAAACCGAAAAAATAACCGAAATGAAAAACTATTTGCAGGATTAGCATCTATAGCTGTTATAAGGACTTGCGTTCCTAATCCAGAACTAGTTCACCATTGTGAGCCGTGTACTTGATCAAGGATGCTGAGTATGAAGGATAAAGCTTTGTTGGTGAAGTTATTTTATGTGAACTAGTTCTGGATTAGGAGTGCAAGTTCTTATAACCGTTTCATTTGCATATTGCCACCAAAATTGCACGAACCAGCACCATCTGTCAGCTGTTTTTTTTTTAGTTTTTTATTTCTGTCTTAAAAAAATTCCCGTGAATTATAGATGCTAATCCTGCAAACGTTTTTCATTTCGGTTATTTTTTCGGTTTTTATGATTTTTTAAAGTTTATATAGACTTTTTGTTCACCCGGTAACTTTCAATGTGATATACCATCAAATACGTTTTGGTTTTTAATATAAATTACAAGGGCATAATTGTATTTTATTATCCTATCCATAGAGGGCAGCAGTAAAACCATAAAACTACGATACGATAATGATTCATTCGATTAATGTGTGATGGATTCCCATTGGTTGCATCGTAATATCAATCATCGTAATCGGTAAAACTGCCGTAATTTTGGGAGGAGCTATTTCATAAATGATTGAGATTGCAATATTTGAAAGGGATGAGTTGAGAAACGTTTTGTTGTTCATAGAAACATGTTGCCAAAAGGCCAAAAAAAAAATCATAATCGGAAGCCACTCCCACTAGAATGGTCACGTCATATGTGAACCAATCACAAGCAACTCCACGAACGGGCAATAGCAAACAATCGTTTGATAACTGTTTACATTTTCATTTTATGACTGCCGGTAGAAACTGGATGCCTGCCTTGAAATTCTGTTTTTAAAAAATTTCAGCAGATAATCCGCACTTAAAAATTTTGAGGTTTTTTAACAGATAATCCACGGATTATAGGCCGGAAATTACGGTAGTTTAATTCCTTTTTTTATTATTACAGTCGGCTCTCATTAATTCAAACTCGTCGGGATCACAAGAAATGTTCGAATTATCTAGAGTTCGAATTATGGAAAGTATGAGAGAAAACATGTTTAAAGGGGTACTATTACAAAGGAATTAATGTTATAGTATTTTTTTTTTAATTTCGGATGTTATCGTTAGAATGACTTAATATTAAATTAAAAGATATAAATACATAAAATAATTAATAATATTAAAATAATATAAATAAAACATAAAAATTAATAATACACTATAGAACAACGGCATTTAAAATTACATTTTAAGTGTACTATAATTTTCTTACCTGAAATTAGATGAACATTTAAGAAATTATTTACATTTATTTATCATCTCTATGAAAAAAATTATCAATTGTTGTTTGCTTAGTCCTATTCATTTTTAACTTTTTAGCCAGTTTTTCTATTTGTAACAAACAGTTAAGTTCTTTGTCTGATGACGGCTGCATCAGGATAAATGTACGCAAACACTCAATTGATTGTGCAATTGACTTTTCTGTGGGTAAGGAAAGCACTTGGGACATAGTAGCAGAATCACCAGAATCTGATTCCATCTCCTCATTGCATTTTTCGTGAATTGTTTCAACAATTTCTTCCACAGTTAAGGGTCCAGGTACTTCTAAACTATTGTCGGCTGCTACATACTCTGCGAACGTAATATTGCATTGGAACTTTTCAGAAAAGTTTGGAAATTCTATTTCTTCAAAAGGTCTGTCATTTTCGTCATTTGCATTATAACCACTCTTTTTAGATGGATGGATAAATCCGGCATGTCGAAAGCATTTTTCTATTGTTTCAGGTTGTACGGCATCCCACGCCGCATATAAATCGTTTATGGCCGTGAGTAATGTTATGTCATAGCTTTCTTTACGGTCAATCGAAAATAAAATTTGTTCTAGAATCCTTTTACGATAATGAGTTTTTAAATTTTGAATTATTCCTTGGTCCATCAGTTGCAGTTGTGCTGTAGTATTAGGGGGTAAATATTCAATCTTTATAGAGCTCAGTGTTGGTAGTTTACAATGACTCTGCACATTATCTAGCAGCAATAGAATTTTTCTGTTTTCACAAGAAAATTTTTTATCCAGTTCTTTTAACCAACTGATGCAGATCTCACGCGTCATCCAGGCTTTGGCATTTGCCACATAATCAACAGGCAGTGTTTTAACTCCTTTGAAGCAACATGGATTAGTTGATTTACCAATAACTAACAATTTTAACTTCTCACTTCCATCCATATTGGCACCTACCATCACAGTTATCCTGTCTTTTCTAAGTTTATCACTTGTGCATGTTTCACCTTTAAATGTTAAAGTCTTATTAGGAAGAAGTTTATAAAACAACCCTGTTTCATCGGCATTAAACACATCTTTCATTGCATAAGTAGAAATAAGTTCGGGTAGCTTTTCTCAGAATTCATTGCAAGCAGCGAGGTCTACAGCACCACTTTCACCACACACAGTTTTGTGTACGATGTTGTTTTGCTGCTTAAAACGTGTCAGCCATCCTTCGCTGCAATTGAAATTTTTAATACCCATGAGTAGTGCAAGTTCTTTCGCTTTAACTGCCAATATAGGTCCACTCAAAGGTACATTTCTTGCCAATGCATCTTTTGTCCATAACAGTAAAGCTTCCTCTAAATCCTCATGGGCTGCTGTTCTCATATGTTTTCGTCCTTTAGCAAATCTTTCCTTTTCCCATGATTTCAGGATGAATTCTTTATTTTTCAAGTAAGTAGACAGCGTATTCTTTTTTATTCCATATTCTGCAGCAATTTCTGTCTTAGATTGGCCACATCCTACCTTTTTAATAATTTCCACTTTGGCTTCTAGAGTTAACGATTTATAACTTCCACGTGGAGCCATATTTTAGAGAAACAAGACCTTTTACTTTCTCAAAAAACAATTTAGCAGTAAGTAAAACCATTGACTGAAAAATTCGATCCCCAGAGTGAAAGTAGAATGTAGTGATAAAACAGGTTTCCCCTATCTTTAACAAATGTACACTCAGTGAATTTCTTGGAATGTCACTGGGTCAAATGCTACAGAAGGGATTACGAAAAGCACAATGGAAGAAGGGGCGGATGTGCTATTGATGGACAGACAGGGCGCACTAAGAAAGCGGATTTCAAGTGCATGGAATTATTATACTAGTTCAGAACAATTCTGACACAAATGAAAGAAAGAAAGTTATTTCAAGGATCTGAAGTCTGTGAGAAAGTAAGGAAAAATGAAAAAATGGAATTCTCATTAGTTTGAATTAAACAAAGTCAAGAGAAAATGAGTTCGAATAAAGGAAAAGTTTTAATGTTATTCTGCCATTGAAAATTTTGGGACTTCATGTTTAGTTCGAATTAAGTGAAGATTCGATTTATCCGATTTCGAATTAACGAGAGTCGACTGTATATTCTTTTATTAATTGTACTTAATCTATAAAATGCAAAGTTTAATTATAACTACCTGTCATTTGAAAACTGTATTTGTGCATTCAATATTTTTATTTTCCTTTTCAAGTATTTTTTCTTTTCTTCAAAAAAAAAGTTACACGGAAAAGAACAGGACTATTAAATAAGAAACTGGCACACAAGACTTTTTGAATTTTGAGAATAATTTGATTCATCCTTATTTCCCAATTTAATAATTAAGCAAGGAAGTTTTTTAATGTTTGTAAATATATATATATATTTTCATCAGTTGGATTTTGTGTTTGTAAACTTTTTACTCAGTCATGTTTCCTATATATAACAGAAACTTTTACTGAATTGGGGAACATTCCTATTAGTTATGCAAGTATTTTTTAACATAAAATTTTATGTAAATAATTAATCGTTTTAGATTTTTGTGTATAGCTGAATATTATAAGCATAGAATAAACTTTGTGCGAATTGTAATAAAAAGCTAAAATCTTAAACAACGATTTTTACGCACAAATAACATACAAAATGATAAAATACCCATACGATCGTTTCAAGGATACTACGATCCCCTTCCTCAGTGAGAAAAAAAAAAAAAAAAGAGAGAGAGAAATGGGCTCCAAGAACCCCCTGGCTATAGCCCCAGGAACTGGCTTATGGATTGATTGAAAAACGCAGATGTAAGAGTTTATATATCCCAAAGAAATGACGTAAATGAACAAACTAACCGAAAAAAGAGTCACTGCGCAGGATCTCTCCACACTGGTGAATGAAAGGGGGTGCTGGTCATATCATTTACTAAGATGGAAGAATGTTTATGAATATAGTGAGCTTCGTAAAAATCTAGATCAAAAACTGAGTTACATTTTTGAATGATTTTTGCCTCTGGATAATTGAACTGGTGGTTGGCATTCCAACAATGTTTTGCTATTGTAGATTTTTCAATTTCTTGCTTTCTAACGTAATTTTGGTGTTCTTTCAGCCTAATTCTAAGTGCACGCTTCGTCTGCCCAATATAAGAGAGGCCGCACTCACAAAAAATTCTGTAAATGCCCCAGGTATTATGATCGTCAATAGGATCTTTAAGATTAGAGAAAGAAATTTTATTGGTTGGAGAGAAAACAACTTTAAAACTAAACCTGTTGAGAATACGAGAAATTTGTGTACTGATTTTAGGAAAATAAGGTAAGACAACAACATTTTAAAAATCTTTATTTGCTCGAACAGAATCGGTAATTTTCTGAGGTTTAGATAAAATGCAGTTGATAATATTCAAACTAAATCCACGATCGATGGCAACAGCTTTTATATAGTTAATCTCACTATTAAATAGATCAGAATTTGAACAAATTTTACGTGCACGGAAAATAAGAGTATTGAAAGCTGCAAGTTTCTGATGTGGGGGATGATTGGACTTATAATGAGGGGGTAAGCTCACAGCAAAAGGTTTACGGTAAACTGTCGTCAAAAACTCACAATCATTACGTTTTACCAGGACATCCAGAAAAGCTAGACGTTGTTGAGTTTCAATTTCAAAAGTAAACTGTATACATGGATCAATTGAATTAAATAAATCAAGAACAGCATTAATATTATGTTTAGATAAATCAAGCAAAGCAAAAGAATCATCTACGTAGCGTGTATAAAATGGAAATTGTATTAATTCAAATAATTTAACTTCAAAATAATGCATGTAAATATCACTCAAAACAGGGCTTAAGGGATTACCCATAGCTAAACCTTCCGACATTTTATAAAACTTCCCTTGAAACACAAAAGTATTTTGTGATAAACAAACACTGGTTAAAGAAATAAGGTTGTCAATTTCATATTGAAAATAATGAAACTCATTTAATCTTTTTCTTAAACAATCTAAAGCACCTTCTACAGGAACATTTGTAAAAAGAGATTTGACATCGAATGAAACCATAGTGTAGCCTGTTGGATTGAAATTACGAATACTATTAGCAAATTGAACTGAGTTTTTTGACATATAAATATTGATAACCATGAGGGGGGGAAACTTGGACACTAAATGTTTTGCAAGCTTATAGGAGGCAGTACCAATATTGGAAACGATGGGGCAAAACGGAATATCAGGTTTATGAACCTTAGGTAAAGCATATAAACGGGCACAACTTGCCACAGAAGGTATGAGAGAGTACTTGCTAGAATCAGTAATGAGGGGGGGGGAATTCACAGCAGATTTTATGTTTTTAAGTTCAGAGGTGGATGGATCTTTTTTAATATTAATGTAAGGCCCTTCATCTATTAATTTCATAACATTTTGAACATAGTCACTTTTATTTAGTACTACAATTTGGCCTCCTTTGCCCACTTTAGTTATAATGATATCTGGATTAGATTTAAGAGTTTTGAGGGAATTTTTCGCTGAAGTATTCAAATTAGACTGATCCAGCTTTGCATTGAAATCCACATTATTTTTAATAAGATGCCTTATGGAATCTTTTTGCATAGGAGACAAAGCACTGAATTTGAAAGCCCTTTCAATTGGAGCAATTATATTTGGAATCTCGGGATTTTTATTAACTGCAAAATTGTTGTTTAGCTTTAAAGCATTAATATGACTATCATTTAATTCAAATTCAGATAAATTAACCACAGTTTGGTTGTTTACTATAGGTAAATTTTCACGGATCCTGGGAGTGAAACGTTCAGATAATTTTGCAAATTTCTTTTCCAGATTTATTTTATGGTAATGAGCAGACGAGCATGCTCTGTTCCAAGAAAGTTTATCAAAAGATAAAAAATCATGATAAGAATCAGCTGCAGAAAGATGTAGTCTGTATAATTCCTTTTCAATATTGGCTAAACATGTGCGAGTATCCTGAATAAGTGCTCTTAAAAGAGATAAACGGGAATTAAACAAAGCTCTACTGATTCTTTTTGACTGAAATAAATTACTAGTAACTGAAATAAACCCAGGAATAATTCTGCGACGTCTGCAGTTGATTAAAGACCATAAATGATTAAGGAATTTTAAACGTTTTAGACGGAGATTCATAAAACGATTGGCCAAAGACATGATAAATCCTAAATAAATAACTAAATATATAGCTAAAACCCCAACCCTCCCAAAAAAAAAGGTTAAAAATACTAATAAAAAGACTAAAAGGTCCGTTGAAGCCAGATTATAAGCATAGAATAAACTTTGTGCGAATTGTAATAAAAAGCTAAAATCTTAAACAACGATTTTTACGCACAAATAACATACAAAACGATAAAATACTCATACGATCGTTTCAAGGATACTACGGTCCCCTTCCCCAGGGGGTTCTTGGAGCCCATTTCTCTCTCTTTTTTTTTTTTTTTTTTTTTTTTTTTTTTTTCTTACTGAGGAAGGGGATCGTAGTATCCTTGAAACGATCGTATGAGTATTTTATCGTTTTGTATGTTATTTGTGCGTAAAAATCGTTGTTTAAGATTTTAACTTTTTATTACAATTCGCACAAAGTTTATTCTATGCTTATAATCTGGCTTCAACGGGCCTTTTAGTCTTTTTATTAGTATTTTTAACCTTTTCTTTGGGGGGGGGGGGGGGGGTGTTGAGGTTTTAGCTATATATTTAGTTATTTATGTAGGATTTATCATGTCTTTGGCCAATCGTTTTATGAATCTCCGTCTAAAACGTTTAAAATTCCTTAATCATTTATGGTCTTTTAATCAACTGCAGACGTCGCAGAATTATTCCTGGGTTTATTTCAGTTACTAGTAATTTATTTCAGTCAAAAAGAATCAGTAGAGCTTTGTTTAATTCCCGTTTATCTCTTTTAAGAGCACTTATTCAGGATACTCGCACACGTTTAGCCAATATTGAAAAGGAATTATACAGACTACATCTTTCTGCAGCTGATTCTTATCATGATTTTTCATCTTTTGATAAACTTTCTTGGAACAGAGCATGCTCGTCTGCTCATTACCATAAAATAAATCTGGAAAAGAAATTTGCAAAATTATCTGAACGTTTCACTCCCAGGATCTGTGAAAATTTACCTATAGTAAACAACCAAACTGTGGTTAATTTATCTGAATTTGAATTAAATGATAGTCATATTAATGCTTTAAAGCTAAACAACAATTTTGCAGTTAATAAAAATCCCGAGATTCCAAATATAATTGCTCCAATTGAAAGGGCTTTCAAATTCAGTGCTTTGTCTCCTATGCAAAAAGATTCCATAAGGCATCTTATTAAAAATAATGTGGATTTCAATGCAAAGCTGGATCAGTCTAATTTGAATACTTCAGCGAAAAATTCCCTCAAAACTCTTAAATCTAATCCAGATATCATTATAACTAAAGTGGATAAAGGAGGCCAAATTGTAGTACTAAATAAAAGTGACTATGTTCAAAATGTTATGAAATTAATAGATGAAGGGCCTTACATTAATATTAAAAAAGATCCATCCACCTCTGAACTTAAAAACATAAAATCTGGTGTGAATTCCTCCCCCCTCATTACTGATTCTAGCAAGTACTCTCTCATACCTTCTGTGGCAAATTGTGCCCGTTTATATGCTTTACCTAAGGTTCATAAACCTGATATTCCGTTTTGCCCCATCGTTTCCAATATTGGTACTGCCTCCTATAAGCTTGCAAAACATTTAGTGTCCAAGTTTCCCCCCCTCATGGTTAACAATATTTATACGTCAAAAAACTCAGTTCAATTTGCTAATAGTATTCGTAATTTCAATCCAACAGGCTACACTATGGTTTCATTCGATGTCAAATCTCTTTTTACAAATGTTCCTGTAGAAGGTGCTTTAGATTGTTTAAGAAAAAGATTAAATGAGTTTCATTATTTTCAATATGAAATTGACAACCTTATTTCTTTAACCAGTGTTTGTTTATCACAAAATACTTTTGTGTTTCAAGGGAAGTTTTATAAAATGTCGGAAGTTTTAGCTATGGGTAATCCCTTAAGCCCTGTTTTGAGTGATATTTACATGCATTATTTTGAAGTTAAATTATTTGAATTAATACAATTTCCATTTTATACACGCTACGTAGATGATTCCTTTGCTTTGCTTGATTTATCTAAACATAATATTAATGCTGTTCTTGATTTATTTAATTCAATTGATCCATGTATACAGTTTACTTTTGAAATTGAAACTCAACAACGTCTAGCTTTTCTGGATGTCCTGGTAAAACGTAATGAATGTGAGTTTTTGACGACAGTTTACCGTAAACCTTTTGCTGTGAGCTTACCCCCTCATTATAAGTCCAATCATCCCCCACATCAGAAACTTGCAGCTTTCAATACTCTTATTTTCCGTGCACGTAAAATTTGTTCAAATTCTGATCTATTTAATAGTGAGATTAACTATATAAAAGCTGTTGCCATCGATCGTGGATTTAGTTTGAATATTATCAACTGCATTTTATCTAAACCTCAGAAAATTACCGATTCTGTTCGAGCAAATAAAGATTTTTAAAATGTTGTTGTCTTACCTTATTTTCCTAAAATCAGTACACAAATTTCTTGTATTCTCAACAGGTTTAGTTTTAAAGTTGTTTTCTCTCCAACCAATAAAATTTCTTTCTCTAATCTTAAAGATCCTATTGACGATCATAATACCTGGGGCATTTACAGAATTTTTTGTGAGTGCGGCCTCTCTTATATTGGGCAGACGAAGCGTGCACTTAGAATTAGGCTGAAAGAACACCAAAATTATGTTAGAAAGCAAGAAATTGAAAAATCTACAATAGCGAAACATTGTTGGAATGCCAACCACCAGTTCAATTATCCAGAGGCAAAAATCATTGAAAAATGTAACTCAGTTTTTGATCTAGACTTTTACGAAGCTCACTATATTCATAAACATTCTTCCATCTTAGTAAATGATATGACCAGCACCCCCTTTCATTCACCAGTGTGGAGAGATCCTGCGCAGTGACTCTTTTTTCAGTTAGTTCTGTTCATTTATGTCATTTCTTTGGGATATATAAACTCTTACATCTGCGTTTTTCAATCAATCCATAAGCCAGTTCCTGGGGCTATAGCCAGGGGGTTCTTGGAGCCCATTTCTCTCTCTCTCTTTTTTTTTTTTTTTTCTCACTGAGGAAGGGGATCGTAGTATCCTTGAAACGATCGTATGAGTATTTTATCGTTTTGTATGTTATTTGTGCATAAAAATCGTTGTTTAAGATTTTAGCTTTTTATTAGCTGAATATTATATTAAACAAAAACCTAATTTACAGAATAAATTTAAAAAATCAAATTTTTTTCCTACATTGCTTAAGCTTGAGAAGGGACAAATATTAAGATATTTCATTCAATTAGTTCTACGTTTAATTTTAAATTTTTGTAACAAATAAACATTTTTAAAAAAAAATCAGACAATTTGATACTTTAAACATCCTAAAAACTTACATTCTGTTCAAATGAAATCAAAATAAATCTTAGACTTTTTTAAAGTTTTATATTTTGCATGTATCTTATCATTTTATGAACAATTATCATAAACATAATACAAAAACTGAAATACAAATATTTACAACTTAAAACTAGAAAAAGTCTAAGATTTACATAATTTTTTATTAATTTTTCTATTAAATTTCAGCAGTGAAATTACGCTCAAAATTATTGAATATATATACATGATTTATCATATTGCTAACGAAGCATAGAACCAACAATGTGAAAAATGTCCAAGCCGAGAATCGAACCCGGAACCCTTGGAATAGCGTTCCAAGTGTTCTACCATTTAAGCTACGAAGACGATGCCCAGCTTAGCACTTCGCACATATGCTGGTACGGCTGCAACTGCCGCACAAGATGGAATAGTCTTCATAAGCACACAATCCTGCGGCGAAACATGAGACACAAACAAACCCAGCATCGGTGAACACATATATAATTTTTAATTAATGTGTGAAGTGCTAAGCTGGGCATCATCCTCTTAAATTAAATGGTAGAGCACTTGGAGCGCTATTCCAGGCGGTCCGGGTTTCATTCCCAGCTTGGACATTTTTTCCATTGTTGGTTCTACACTTTGTTAGCAACGTGATAAATAACGTATTATATAATCAATAATTTTGAGCATAATTTCACTGCTGAAAATTAATGGAAAAATGAATTGAAGAGGTATAAGCATAGAAATATTTAAGTGTTAGGAATTGAAAAAGCGCACTAAATAGATATGTCCGTTTTTCGGCAGTGTGACAGCGTGACAGCGTTTCTGTCCCATACCTATAATTTTTATTCAAAATTAATTTAAAACATAATTTTTACTTTTAAATCACATTATCCTCCCCCCCTCCTCTTTCTTATGCTGAAATATGTAATTAAATTCATTTCTCAAAACCATCCAGCTTTTATTAAAAGGTTTTCTTTCTAAAAACATCTTTATTTCTAGCCGCAAAGATTCATTTCTTTCTCCCTTTTCCTTATCTGTCAGCTACCGCTCCCAGTGCAAAGAAATAAATAAAAATTAGAATCGCAGCTGCTGGTTTCATGGCCTTCATTAATTTCATCGGATGTTCGCCCAGCGCAGTCAGAAACAAGTTTTATCTCTGCTAACATTTGACCGTTGAAATTATTCTAACAACAAAAATAAAAAAAGTAAAAATGAACAGATCTTATGGGAAGCATGTATTTATCGTGTCTTGTGGTCGAGCTAAAAGCCAGATGCCTGTGATTTCCAACATTTTTCTCAGGCAGCGGTCTTCTTTGTAAGATCTGTTGTATAAACAAGTTTCGCTTTTTTGACGCATTTCTCATCGTATTAGAATCGCTTGCTTGCAATCCCGGCCTCCCCCGTCCGATTGTATCACCACATTTTTGCGGTAATGTTTATCGCCAAGACCCTTTGTTCATTTTCGCGCAGTCACCAAAAGTTGTAAATTGGCGATTCTGTGCAACGCCAAGATTTCTTGACTTCTTGCAAAAACTACACTTCTGTTTCAGCTTTCGAGATGTAAAGTTATCTAAAAAGAATAGGCGCTTCGGCGCCCTATGTATCTATGGGGGTCTCTCTCTCCCATTGTTCTTTAACTGAACCACCTAACGATGCTTTTAAATAAAGAGTAAGTCCAGTAAATTATTAGTTGGAGGGTTTTTTTAGCATTTAGAACCCGGTCTTCAAATCTATGCTATATACATATTGGTGCATCGCCTATATTTTTTCTCCAACTTAGTTAAAAAAAAAAAAAAAATGCACGTTAGAGAGAGAAATTCACCCCCCCCCCCTTAAAATCATTCAATTACCCCATTCAAGTACTCTTGCAATAATTTTCTTCAAATGCTTGGACTGGATATTTTTTTCAACCATGCCGGACAGTGTGCCTTCCTGGTGTGCCGTCATATCCTGCGCTCGATGGATGGATGCGATTTTCTCCGTCGGACAGTGATGGAACCCATTCTAGTGTCTCTTCGCTCACCAGCTGGACATCTCCGAGCCGCTCTTGTTTCGCTTGTATGCCTTCTCCTCCCCCCCTCTGATGTTGGTGCGGTTGTTTCTTCGTGCCTGCTCACCATCACCTCCCCCAGATGTGTCGTTGAATTGATCTTATATCGTCACTAATCATAGAAAAAAAAAGTGACTTCAGCGGTTCGCCTTGTGTGTGTTTGTGTCGCCGTTTTGCTTTCTCCTTTCGACAGAATATTGTGACCTAGTGTGTTTTCATTTATAGTGCGTGTGCATTTAACGGTGCATGGAGATTTATCGTGAGGAATGTGAAAAAGTAAAAAGGTTCGCGTGCATTGCGGCAAAGGTGTACGTAAAAGCTCATGCTACAATTTTTTAGGAAAGTGCCTTCAAAAGTTTTCTTTTTCCAAGTGTTGCGTCAATGATTTACGTCTATTACGTCAAGTATGTGTTGTCTTCAAGTGAAAATTAATAAAAAAAAAAATATGTGTTGACAGATCTCAAATAAACGCTCTAATCAGGTGAAATTTTTTTGTAAAGGAAAAGAAAGTGCATCTTAACAGAATTAGTGCGTCCGAAAATATTTCAAATTATGTGAACAATTTTCTTTTAATCTGTGCTTCGCTTCTTGTGCATAAATGAGATAAAAAATATTGCTTCAGTTTTCATCATCAAATTTGCATCAGATTGATTTTTGTTTGTTGCTGCTTTCTGCCATCTTAGCTTGTAAAAAAATCAGTGCCAATATGTTCGCAATAGTAAAAGTGGTACACCTGATAAAAAAGGAAAACGTGAAATTATAAAAAAAATGCAAAAACGTACAGAAATGTACCATCGTATGTGTGCGAATAATACAACAAAAAAATTCTACAGCTAACAATATTGATTACATAATAAAAGTGTCTAGTTTTCACTGCATAAGCATGAACACGGAAAATTCAAGTGTTTCTTTTAAACTTTAATTGTAATAAATACAGTAAATTAGTTATTATTATTTTGCTTTATTTTTATCTGTAGGTATGCGTTATGATTTATCAATTTTCCCTTTTCATGCTGTTTGGGTAAAAAAAAAATATATATATATAAAATGATGACTTCTTACTATTCAGTATATTTGTTTGCATGAACAGAGAAGATTACGAAATTTAAGCATTATATTTTAAATGTTTTATTCGGCACTTATAATTTTTTTTGTCTTCTCTTTTCTTGCTTTATTTTGAAAGGTAAGTTTTTTTTTTTTTAAATTCGGTATTGCAGTGCATATTTATTTTATATTGATATTTAGGTGATTAATTATTTTCCATACAGAAAATAAAATGTCATTTAGTTAAAATGTGTTTGTGATAGGCTAGGCATATTAACATTTATTGCCCTCGTTTCCAAAGGTGCATTATAAAATTTTCTTGGCTATTATTTGATAGTTTTTTTATTTATTTTTTGCTTTTACTCAGCATTTACAAGTGAATATTATTTTTGCATGCATATTATTGGAAGATGTTGCAGTGATTTTGTGCTGTTTTCTATATAATATCTGAGGGTTTATAAATTTTTCTTACTGTATGAATATTTCAGATACTGCATACTTTTTAAAATAGACAGAAATTTTTTGAGAACTTCCAATTTTTTTTTCTTCTCTTTTCTGCTCATTCAAAAAAAAAAAAAAAAAAAAAAGAGAGAAAAGGAGAGAAAATATTTGTTTTGATTTTTTTTCTTTTTCTTGCTGTTTTGCTCTAATACAGTAACTGAATTTTAAATTATTGTGCCATCTTTTATACTTTTTAAAATTCTTCTTTGGCTACTTTTTCCAACATTTTTGAAAAATGTCACAGGCCGATAGCCATCCAGAATTAGAAGTATCTATGGCTGAGGTAAAATGCTCTCTGCCGTACATGTTTGAGGAAGCACTTAACAGATTTGCGGAAAGGGTAAACACAGAATTCCCTATATTACAGGAACAAATTGGTAGTAAAAACAATGACACTTTAGTTGAAAATATATCTTCTATGCATAAGAAATTTTTATGGGAATCTCAAATGTTGAGTAATTTTTTTCAGGTTATAAAAGATGATTATGTTAGGTTGCAGAATAAGAACAAATGTTTACAAATTGTTAATACAAAAATTTTGGAAAGATTGCACGCACTCACAGTGAAAGAGAAACAAAGCTGAAATTAATGAGACATCTTATCAAAATCAAAGCACATCCGAGGCATGCAGCGAAATACTATCATCTAAGCGGATTGAAACAACACAAATAGATAATTGTGAAATCAACAGTCTGACTGAAAATTCCTGGCAGCATAACTCAAATATTATTTCTGATTTGAAATGCCCACAACAAGATGTTACCACTTCTCCCATAAATAATAACTTTTCGTCCCCTTTTAGGCATGATTTGAAGCCAATTTCAGTTATAATTTGTCAGTTGCCAGAAAATTTTAATATTCCTGATATTCTTTTGGCAATTTCTGACTTAACTGGTATATCCACACCTTCTATTCAATTTCAACAAAAATATAAGATGAAATATGTTGAGTTATTTAATTGGATATTTCTAATGCCCCCAAAGATAGCTAAAAGATTAATTAGTCATGGCGAAATCAAAATTCAGTCTACTGGTTACCCTGTAAAAAGATACGTTTCGGTAAAAAGATGTTTTATATGTCAAAATCTTCTTCATCAGGCAAAATCATGCACAGATAAAATTAGGTGTCCTGTATGTGCCTTATCACATAAAGATCCTCATTGTTCAAACAGCCCAAAATGCATTAATTGCATTAGATGTAATGAGGTAAACAACACAAAATTTAACATTTTCCATACAGCTTTCTCACATAGATGTCCTACCGTAAAGAGATATATAAAAGAGCAACGAGAAACTTTACACAACTGCAATTCATTTCATTGAACACATTTTTTTTATATAGATAGATAAAAAAAAAAAAAAAAAAAAAAAGACCTCTTTACAAGATAAATTATTTTTTTTCTCTTGCTGCATTTTGTATTGTGAAGGATTCTTTAAAATGAAAGTTCATTTAAAAAAAAAAACATTTCACTGTGTTAGACAGTTATGTACATCTTAATAATTCACCATATGGCATTAGTGATATTTTATTTCACAGTTAACACTTAACTGCAAATTTAAATATATTTTTTCAGAAATTATGTGTGTACTGTTAGGTATACCTTTTTGTCATTCGATTATTACTGCAGGAATGGTCGGATGATTAAAAGATTGTATGGGAGAGTAAAATACATTGATGCAGGTCATCAGTTTTTTTATTTTCGCTTGTAAAGGTTTTGGTAATACAGGTGTACACACAAACACTGTACAGATGTGTCTTCTTTTTTTTTGCACCAGTTACACTTAAACGATTTTAGAGATTTTTTTTCTACTTTGGTAATTTGATAGATACAAGTGATGGAAACATCACATTTCACTCTTTACATTCAGTTTTGGTTTTGGAATTTACATTTTCACAATATAATTTAATAACATTTTCTATTTTGTCTCTTACTTAACATTTATTTTAAAAATTGACGGTACTTTTTTTATTTTTTTGGACAACATTAGTTCATGTGCTGCACTTAAGTTTTAGATAGATACACAATTAGTTCATGTGAAATCACACATTAGTTCATGAGATTATTTACACAATTAGTTCATGTGGAATCACACATTAGTTCATGAGATTATTTACACAATTAGTTCATGTGGAATCACACATTAGTTCATGAGATTATTTACACAATTAGTTCATGTGAAATCACACATTAGTTCATGAGATTAGTTACACAATTTAGTTCATGTGAAAACACACATTAGTTCATGAGAATATTTACACAATTTTAGTTCATGTGAGAATACACTTTGTTCATTAAGATATTATCATACATTGTTCATGAGTTTGTCACACTTTGTTCATTGAGATAATCTAAAACTTTCACACTTTGTTCATATGTTTATACACTTAGTTCATGGTGTCAAGCAAAACTCTGTATCATTATATAATCTAGTGATATTAACTCATTAATTATGTAATTGATATCACATTCACAAGAATGATTTTGGAGTTTTGTGTTTGTACACACGTACCGTTATTTTTTTTACTTCTACATCTTATGTCAGGTTTTCGTTTTACACTACAGATTTTTTTTTTTGTTTTTCTCTCTTACCCTCTATATACTAATTTTTTTTCAGTTTGGGTAATGTCATAACTTACTAATGATACCATCACTTTCTTAATTAACAGATTTTATTTTTAGATTTACATGAAATTATCCTTCACATGACATTTTTACTTGACACATTCATTTTGCGGCAATTAACCTGTAACAGTTTTTTTTTTAACACTTTTGTTATAGACTCCTTGCTTGTAGGTGGCATATCAAGTAAGGTCTCTTTTTACACTACACGAAGTAAAATACAATTTATAAATTTTTTAATACACTTGATAGGATGTTTTTGGTTGATGTGTTTAAAAGTTTTGCAGAAATTATGACACAATTTAACTATTGTACAGGGTTTGCACATACATCTAAAATTTTTATACAGCAGATAATTAATTGGCTGTACATTTTTACACATACAGTTAATCTACTGTTTAATTTCATTGTTTACACAAAGCTGGTGACTTGTTGCTATTTTATTTATAACATAAGGTAATTTTATTTTATCTGACATGACATTTGATATCCTTACATGTTGTTTTTTTCGAAAAATTTAGTTAAAGGCATAATGCTAGCTGTTATGTACACTTTAGTTATTTTTTTTAACGCTATTCAAATAGAGTCATTAAACTAAATCTTTGGCATTTTCTCACATTTGAAATTTTTTTTAATTAGTGAGTGAAAGTCTCACGTTGTCTTGTGACGGATACATACACTCATATGACATGAAGACTTTAGTTTTTTTTTCTATGCATTTTTTACTTTCTCTTTCATTCTTTTTACTTGGAACATGTTTGGTTTGGCATAACTTCTACATTTTCAGCGTAGAATTATGCAATCTACTGGGCACTTCTGCATTTTATGCACACTTTTGTTACCTTAATACAGTAATAACTTGCGCAGATACAACTTTATTTTAATTTTAACCCTTAGTTAACCATTAAGTCATTTTTTACAAGCAGTTCATGTGTTGCATATTTGTTTATGTTGCACAACATTTGCTTTTTGGAATACATTTTGTGCATCCATATACATACATTACACTAGTTCATGTGTTGATTTACATTTTTGTTCACATTGTTCATTTTTACACATTGTACTTTGCTAACGATTTATTCGGCAGTATTTCTTTTTGTTTTTTTTTTCCTTACAAGTAGTTCATTGAGTAATACACACTGGCTGGTTTAGAGTTTAACCAGGGTTTTCACACACATTACAAGTAGTTCATTTGTTTTTTTTAACCCCTATTCACTACATTTTGATGATAACTCATTAATTATGTAATTGAATCTCACTCGTTGTAAGTGTCTTGGGTTATTACACATATACTGTCTGTTTATTTTGTTGGCAATTACATTACAATTTGAGTTCATTGAGACATTAATACATAGAGTTCATGTGATATTATACAATTTGTTCATGTGTTTACTTACACGTTGTGTATGCTTGCGTACACTTTTGTTCATGTGTTGCATTACAAGTAGTTCGTGAGTTTGGGAGTTTTTCTCCCCCGCCCTCCACACACATACAGTTTCTCCTTTGCTTTCCTAGCTTTTAAATTTTACACCATGTTTCAATATTAAAATACTTCTTTTAACAGTCTTTTTTTTGTGTTTGCATAATGTCATAATATATCAATGACAACATCACTTTGTCTGTGTACAAAGATTTTAAAGTTACAAGGAGTTATCCGTCACATGACATACTAAACTACACATACATTTCGAATTTGGTTATTTTTATCTTGTTACATTTTAACACTTTGCTTAGATACTTCTTACTTGAAAGTGGCAGCTCGAGTAAGGTATCTTGTTACATTACATAACATTTAGATACATTTTTCTTACTTTTTTTTCATATTCTTGCAAGGAGTAAAAAAAAAAAAAAAGAATTACTCTAGTGATTATACAGGCACTTCATATCATGCAGAATCTTGAACATAAGATGGGAAATTTTAATTAATACACAGAAATACAGGACGGGAGTGTGTAAATTTATCAAATGCTAACTTATATTATACTTTGACTTCTTGTTACAGCGGGAACTTACAGGTATCAAAAAAATATATACCTTTATTATCTAAGGCAGAAGCCCTAAGCTGACGCCATAATACTTGTGGTCTCCACAAGATTTAGGGCTACACCTGTTTGCCAGCGTGCTACATGCACCCCTTTTTGGTAGTCCTGTGCCTTGTGCACAAATTTTTCTTTTCATATACGATTCATCTTTATTGTAATACAGTACATTTTAACTTTTATTTTATATATACACATACAATACTTTTCTGTGTTCCAATTTTTTTTTAAAAAAAAGTTCTTATTGGTGTGTTTTGTTTTAATTTGCTTGCATTTCGTATGAAATTATGATCTCATTGTAAGATCACATTGTGAGAAGTTATAAAATATGTCTAATGTAAATACTTCTCTTTGGAATCATGACACAACAAAAAAGCTGGTACCAGCGCCACAAATATAGAGCCACATAAAAAGCATAGGATCCTAACTCTTCGTCAAATGTGGCACTTTTTTTTTCTCTTGTGGCATATTGAATTGATAAATAAGAGTTGTTTTAAATATGAGCGCTCAGTCATGAATAAATATTATTATTTTGAATTATTTGAAAGCAAGCAAATATGTTTATATACTACCTTTCTATTTTATTACTTAAATTACTGGAAATGATGCTCTAATAGCATTTTAGAGAAACAGGTTCAAACATTTTTCTGTTATTGGATACAAAATTTTTTTATATTTCTATGTAGATTGTATACTCTGTATGTGCGAAGGTGGACAAAGGATTTTAAGTAGATATAAAGCTGCAACGTACACGTTTCAGCTTTCTTCTGTGGTCGGGGTGAGTTATGTGACAGCGTTTCTGTCCCATACCTATAATTTTTATTCAAAATTAATTTAAAACATAATTTTTACTTTTAAATCACATTATCCTCCCCCCCCCCCCTCTTTCTTATGCTGAAATATGTAATTAAATTCATTTCTCAAAACCATCCAGCTTTTATTAAAAGGTTTTCTTTCTAAAAACATCTTTAATTCTAGCCGCAAAGATTCATTTCTTTCTCCCTTTCTCCCTTTTCCTTATCTGTCAGCTACCGCTCCCAGTGCAAAGAAATAAATAAAAATTAGAATCGCAGCTGCTGGTTTCATGGCCTTCATTAATTTCATCGGATGTTTGCCCAGTGCAGTCAGAAACAAGTTTTATCTCTGCTAACATTTGACCGTTGAAATTATTCTAACAAAAATAAAAAAAGTAAAAATGAACAGATCTTATGGGAAGCATGTATTTATCGTGTCTTGTGGTCGAGCTAAAAGCCAGATGCCTGTGATTTCCAACATTTTTCTCAGGCAGCGGTCTTCTTTGTAAGATCTGTTGTATAAACAAGTTTCGCTTTTCTGACGCATTTCTCATCGTATTAGAATCGCTTGCTTGCAATCCCGGCCTCCCCCGTCCGATTGTATCACCACATTTTTGCGGTAATGTTTATTGCCAAGACCCTTTGTTCATTTTCGCGCAGTCACCAAAAGTTGTAAATTGGCGATTCTGTGCAACGCCAAGATTTCTTGCAAAAACTACACTTCTGTTTCAGCTTTCGAGATGTAAAGTTATCTAAAAAGAATAGGCGCTTCGGCGCCCTATGTATCTATGGGGGTCTCTCTCTCCCATTGTTCTTTAACTGAACCACCTAACGATGCTTTTAAATAAAGAGTAAGTCCAGTAAAGTATTAGTTGGAGTTTTTTTTTAGCATTTAGAACCCGGTCTTCAAATCTATGCTATAGGCAGTGTGCATTATGGAGGTCTTATTGTACTTAGATTTTTAACCTGAGAAATATTTTAAACATTCTTTTGAATTACCGAGTCAACTAGAACCCAACCTGCAAGAGTTAAGACCGAACCCAAAACAATGAAAGTCAACTCGACCCGCAGCAAAAAAGTATAAGTCAATCTGACAAAAATGTATTGTCCATCCGACCCGACCCGAGTGCAGGTAAAAGTGATAACCTGACATGATGCAGGACTGTAGTAAAGGTCTGCATGGGCTGACATTTACAGGCCCGGGCCCGTCCCGAGAATGCGGGATTATCCCAGTAAATTGAAAGGATTTTTATCTTATTTTAAGAAATAGTCTTTTAACGAGAGAATCTTAGAAAATTTTGGGCTTAGGTTCATGATTTTTACTTATTTTTAGAAAAAAGGGATTTGTAAATTCCGTTTCTAATACGAAAAAGTACTAGGCAGCACAGCTGCCAGAACACCCATGTAATTTGACGAACATGCTGCTTTAGGTGTGAGTATTTTAGGTAATTGGCGTGTTTTCAGTTTGTTTGGGGTTTTTTTTTTTGGAGGGGGGGGGAACCAAAGTGCAAATTTTTTTAACGAAATATAATCAAGGGGAAAATTAGTTCAATTCACGGATTATTTTGAGAGTGTAGAGTCCTGCGTGGTCTGGGTTATATCCGATCTGAACACAACAAACTTCGACCCAAAACCAACAGGCTTCAATCCAAACCCAATCCCACCCCAAAATGGAAAAAAAAATCCATATTGTAATGGAAAAGTAGCCTACAATTATATCTCTAGTATCAACAAATTACCACAATATTAAACTTTTTGTGTTGAGAAAGGGAAGGGAGAGCAGAGAAGAGAAGCGGACATTTCAAGCAGAGGGTGGGACGGCAGATTTCATTAAGATTATGTGAAAACATGCAGAAATACACCAAAAAAAGTCAAAATATTCAAAATTCTCTCCCTTAGATTTTTAAATTTTTTCCCACAAAAAAGTTTGTGAAGATGAAGGGGAGGGGGTTATATTTGAGAGTGGAAAATAAAATAAAATTGCTTAAAAGTGGGAAGGGGGCTTACTTTCGAGGGGGAGGGGCTTACAATCAGGACTTTACGGTAAATAAATAAAACATGAATTTAAGAGATATTGACACAACAAGATTTAATTTGTAAATTATTAAGAATACAAAGTAATAACATACGTTTTTTGTAAAATATCCTGTGCACTCATTACTTGCAGTTTGATGCTTTGTAGGTATTCCGAAACTGTATATGGGTTTGGTCTTTTAAGTTCTAATAGATTGACAATGGTTAAGCTACTGCATGTGCTCAGCCATATATCCAATAAACGCAAGATACACTTATCAGAAAGTACATAATTCTCTGAGAGTTTTCTCCTCTTATATTTACGTGCTGTAGTAGAAGTCGTAGTCAGAAATGTCTGCATCTCTACACAGTAATTTAAAGCAGCAGTGCTCACTCTCTGAGTAGCACGCAGAGAATCCACTGTATTAAAAAAAAAAAAAAAAATAGGACAATTAAATAAACTGCATGATATTCTTAAATCAAACTAGCAAATTATAATGTATAGTTGGCCAAAAGAAAAAAAAGAGTGAGAACACTCTAAACATTTTAATCTTTGAATTGTTACAGAAAAAAAAAAAAAAAAAAAAAGAAATAGCCATTCAACTGGAAATTATGCCCTTTTTCAATTTATGTTAAAAAAAAAAAAAGATTAAGAGAGTCCTTTTCATACTGAAATTATTCCAAACATTGAAAATTTCCACACAAACACCTAACTACAGGTTACCAAATGAGAATAAGGCCAAGTAAGGAATTATGAACATTAAAAATTTGAAATTCCTAATTCATTTGTAATTGTTGCAAAACAGATTTGAATGTGGATAGTATTTTAAGCATAACTCAAGAACTATTTGTCAGAATAAGCTGTAAGTTTGGATTTGAATACTTGAAGCTTCTAGAAAATGATTTTTGTTTTTAAAACATTATAGATTATATTTCATATATATATTTTAAATTAATTTAAAAATGCATATACAGTAGAGCGCCACAAATCTCCCGACCTAAAATCTGCCAGAGTCCGAAATCCGCATGGGTTTACAGATGTATACATCTTTCCTCCGTGGTGTTAAACGAACAAAGTTGGGAATCATTCCAAAACGAATGATTGATTCAGGACGTTTTCATCTCTGTTTACAAAGAATGCAGCGAAAATTGGGACTGAAGTGAACAGAAGAAGACTGACAAGGAAGGTCTCTATACTGGGCATACTCAGAATATGTTGAAAAAAATGCTAGTGAAAGTACTCATGTATGTAATAAAGGATCAGTTAAAATTAGCGGCAGAATTACAGTAGAAAATCTGTAAAAAAATAAAATACTTTCGAATAATTGGCGTGAAAAGATGAAAGCGACACACAATTTGGCGAGCAGCACTTTTCCTCGCCAAAAGCAAACGATTTTAATGAATCTGAAAATTGTTTGTTAATTGATTTTGAGAATATGCAGCATTTAATGAATTTAAACGTAAACCATGAAATGATTTATTATTATTATTATTACATTTTGTATTATACTTGTTGCTTGTTGACGATTTGAACGAAATTTTGCCATTGTTTTATTCTCCAATCCACAATTTTTTTAATTTAAACGGCTTTATCGGTTATAAAAATAACTTTTAATGCCAGATGAATAATGCTGCCATAATACATTTCCATACCGAAGAAGTTGTTTCCATAGCAACAAAGTTAAATCAACGGTGCTTGATGGGGCATATTTTTGAGTTTGGAACAATTTTAATCTATTTAAATTTTGTTTTAAATCGTAAAATATGATAGTTAAAATTCGTTATAAGTACATATAAATATATATGACAAAACTATAGTTAAAACAAACTAAAAATGACAAAGCTAATTAAATTAAACTTATTTAAACAAATTGAACATAAAAAAGTTTTTTCCTTAAAGAGTATTCGACAAGCATATATTTTTTTTTTAATTTAATTTCTTTGCCAAACGGTGATAAGTCGCCAAATAAGCGAAATTTTGATTATTTTTTTACGGACGTTCTACCGAGGTTCCGCCAAAAATTTCTTTATAAACATATATATATACACATGGGAGAAGAACATTCTGTATTTTTTTCAGATTTTTCTGAGTATGCCCGTATGGAGACCTTCCTTGTGAGTACGCACATGCGTGTTTGATTGTTTGATAGGTTTGAGAAATATATTTGGGAATTTCAGTGACGTTGACTCTGCTATCTGTTTCTAATCACATGTGAGACATTTTTATTCATCATTTTTCTGGTGACGTATCGTTTTGAATCCTGCCAAAAGCAATTCTGATGATGATGATGATGATGATTACTTGGATAATTCTGAGAAAATTCAGTTTGATGAGGGTTTAAATTTGGGAGAGAAATACCTTGAATTCTTAAAGCAACAAAATTGTGTAACTGAGCAGGAACGAATGACTATCTATAGCTTGCAAAAAAAAAAACTTAAACTAGAATAAACTAAAGTTTTGAAACAGGCCACAATTGAACAAATGTTTTCAAAGTTTATAAAATAAGTTGTTTTGTTTATATTGTTTTAAGATATTCTTTTTTTTTTCTGTTTATTAAAATTTCCATTTATAATTAAATTATTTAAAAATCTAATATAAAAGTGTGTTGCTATTAATGTTGTTTTATTTTATTTGTCCTATTTGTTTTTTTAAACCTTTATTAATTATTGTTCTTTTTATGACCTAAAATCCACAAAGTCCTGAAATCCACACAGCACCTTCTCCCAAACAGTGGTTCTCTACTGTATTTGCAAAATAAAATTTTGAAAAAATTATATTATTATTTATTTTTATTTTTGGCCAACTGTGCATACCTGCACTGATTAAAAAACTTCACTAATTTTTAAGAAAAGGAAATGAGATTTAAAAAAAAAAAAAATCTTTTTTTATAAGTAAAAATATAGTACAAATTTTCTTTAGTAAGATTTTTTTTTCTTTTTTGACTAATTTTAGAAAGCACTAAAGCATTTAAAACTTTTTTATAGTTCCAAAGAAATGAATTTTGTAGTTTGTAAAATTGTTTTGAAAACGAAATAAAATCTACTAAAAAAATGTAGGTACATCAATATGTGTCATATATATTTCAGACAAAAAGTTCTTACAAAATATCAAAAGAAAATATAGCAATCATTATCTTTTTCTGTTACCAATAAAATTAATAAAACAAATTACAGATGGCTAGAACCAGGGCTCTACAAATTTGAAAAAATCTGGTAGGAAGCAAAAAATTCTAGTTGCTAGTGAAAAATATCCTTCTCCTTCTTTTCTTATATTTTAAATTCAATAATTGATTTTCTAGAAGCACAATTTTTTTATGAATTAATTGAGGAAAAAGAATTACAAGCATGTTTTAGAATTATTAGTTACATAGGTTAGAGCAGCACATTATTTAGAAAAATAATATAAATGAAGTTTTCTAATGAAACTTATCAAAATTACATAACACTGGGGGAAAAAAGAAATACAGCAAAAACTTAACTAATCAGCAAGTTTAGGAAATGCTGATTGCTGAATACTTCAAATGTTCTCTTAGTTAGTGGAGTTCTATAAAAACTGCATCATGTAAAGAGAGGAATGGTGCATCGACATAATAATGGAGCAAGAAAATAATTTCTTTGCCTATTTTCCTGCTGATGTCAGTAAAAAAATTCTGCTTTTATTATATTAAAATTTGCATTTGATAAACTTATTTTTGCCAAATTAAAAATAAAAGTTAAAGACATTTTTTGTTTGGACAAAATTTCTAAATTTATTTTTTAATATTTTATAATGTTGCAATATATAATACAAATAACAAGGATTTTAAATTAACATTGTGACTAAGATGAATAACAGATGCTGTCCTTGCTAGAAATTGTGCACAAGTTATAGCTATAAACACATTAATAGAAAAAAATATGCTCATTTTTATGCATAACCCTGCTCAGATAATAAAATTCTTTACGCACTTATAATATAAATCATAAAATAAGAAATACCATGTTATGTGGTGTGAAGCAACACTTAATCACATTTATCTAATAATATCACATTGTAAAACATACTGAGCTTTTGACTCTGGTCAAAAGACACTAACTGGTAGCTCGGCTGAATAAATTCCATGACATGTAAGGGAAGTAATAATTTCTAATTATCCAGCAATGGAAATAAAATTCACCAACACAAAATGAAGTACGTGATAGGTAAAGCCTGTTGTAAAATATAAAGTATAGTCAAAGCATTGTACATCTTGAAATTAAAAGCTATAAAAAGCTAAGGTATACAATTAAAATAAGCAGACACTGTCAAAGACAGTAAGCAAATAGAAACATTAATTGATGGAAGATATGCACAACCTGTATAGTCATAAATATTTAAAAGGATGAGGATCAAAAAGACATATCTTATCTGCAAATTATTAGTATTCATTGTAGAGATGTACCGAATATTCAGTATCTATTTGATATTCGGCCATACTACCAAATATTCGGTTAGGCTGAATATCGAGCTATTCAGTCTGCTGAATATTTGTCTTGACTGAATATCACAATATTCAGCCTATGAATATGCAATATTGAACTGATACAAAAGCGAAGCTCCCACCCCGACAACTTACACCATCTGTCAGTAATTGAAAATAGTGCTTCAATGCTGCAGAGAAATTGGTGAACTTTGTGTGCAAGCAATAAACAAGGAAAAAAAAATGATGATAATTTAGAAATGTAATAAATGGACAGAAGGTTTAAAAAGGTTAAAGCTGAACTAAAAAAAGTAAGTTAGTATGTATAAAGTACTGATTATTATAGAAAGTATTTATATTTTAATAAAAACAAACAAAAAAATATATATGTGTAAGAAAATTAAAGATTGACAGGGTTACTAAAATCCTAACAGAGACTGAATCCGACAAAAATCTAGTTACTCGACCTAACACTAGACTCTGATCAGAAGGCAATAGTATTCCAAATTATATTTTTACTAAAATATTATGCAATAGATAATAAATGTTATATGTATGTCTAACCCTGTAAATTGTAGTGCTGCATACTGAAAAATTTTAAAATAAAGCAAAATGTGTATTTTCTTTTCTTTCTTCGTTCACATTAAAAAATTGTTACAGAAAATAAATAAATAAATACACAACAAATGTGTGGCAATATACAAAGCTCTTTTTCATGCTCTTGGTGTAAATTAAAATAAAGAATGAACTAAAAATAAATATTTCTAAAAAATCTGAAATGACTCTCTGGGGCTGATCCAGGCAACATTTGAGGACTACTTAGGACCCCTTTACAAAAATCCTTTTAATAATACAAGCCACTTCTCAAAATTCCATTCCTTAAAAACATACTTTTCATTACTTATTTTTATTTTATTATGTTTTAAAATGTGCAATTTACACACAAAAAAGGAACAATTTAACAGATGGACTTAAACAAGTTATTATTAATAAATGCTTAGTTCAAATTTGAGTAATTGGATTTCACCTTTCATTACAAAATATTAATTTTCACAAAAATATAATAAATTTCACAAAATAGGCCCCAAGAAAAAAACCGGCATTGATCCCTGCTCTTGTAAAATAAATGAAAACCTGCATTGATCCCTGCTCTTGTAAAATAAGTGCTTATAAAATAAATTTTGGTGGAATAAAAAACATGAAAACTAGTTTAATTCTTTGCTTCAAAGATTACTGAGTAATATTTATCAATAAATAAATTTGTTTCTAAGCCTAGTATCCTGTAATCAGAATCTGATTATCAGGGGGGGGGGGGGGGCATAGTTTACATTGATTAATAATTCATGATTGGAAGCAAATGGACAAATAATAAAAAAAGAAAGGACGAAAGTAAAAGAAAGTAATAAATGTTCATGCACATTATTCCACCTTCGCTTCTAAAGTATGATTTATTTAGTTGTGGACACCACATAATCAAAATTAAACAAAAACATAATTTGAAGAACAAATTTTAAAAAAAACAACTTTATTTCCTACATTGTTTAAGCCCGAGAAGGGTTATTAAGTTATTTCATTCCATTAGTTCTACATTTAATGTTAAATTTTTGTAACAAATTAGTTAAGCCAATTGAAGATTAAAAAATAAAAATAATATACATTCATACAATATGATACTTAAAACACCCTAAAAAATTAGATTCCGTTCAAATGAAATCGAAATAAATCTTAGATTTTTAATTGAAAATATTTGTATTGCAGATTTTGTATTACGTTTATAACAATTGTGCATAAAATGATAAGATGCATGCAAAATACAAAACTTAAAAAAAAAGTCTAAGATTTATTTCGATTTCATTTGAACGGAATCTAATTTTTTAGGGTGTTTTAAGTATCATATTGTATGAATTTTATTTTTATTTTTTAATCTTCAATTGGCTTAACTAATTTGTTACAAAAATTTAACATTAAATGTAGAACTAATGGAATGAAATAACTTAATATCTGTCCCTTCTCGGGCTTAAACAATGTAGGAAATAAATTTTGTTTTTTTAATTTGTTCTTCAAATTATGTTTTTGTTTAATATCTCAAGTTTTTTTAATAACTACTGCACTCAGACGAACGCATTTCAAAATTAACAGAGAGTATCATCATCAGGCTTTGATGTATGCGGTATTGCATCACAATGTGGGATGCAGTTTACCAATGTGTAATTCAAAATGTTTCACCACTGTAGTAATGCAGGTTGCGGTAGTTTGGACAAAAACTTTCAATCTGAACGTAAAAAATCTATAATTAAAACATAAAAAATTAACTTCACTTAAATTTAGATACCCTATTTCCCACTCAGGAATGCTATGAATGTAAATGTAAATTGTGTTGAATCCTTACTGCTAATATTTAACAATATTATATCTGTGATACAATAAAAAATAAAAGTTTTACTTAAATTTTTAAACTTTATTCTCTCCCAAGGGGTGATGTAAACACATCAGAAAATTATTACCTAAGTTTAACTTGGGGTATAAATAGTTCTCATCTCGGAAAAAAAAATACATTTTAAAATTTAAGTTATGTAATCCCCCACTAAGTTCGCTACTTGCGTAAAAATAGCTATCCATTAGAACTTTTTACTAAAGTATAAACTTGACCAAAGCAAAAACTTATTCTGAAAATATCCTTTTTATTTCCACTATGACGCCATAGTCACCTTTTTAATTTTTGAAAAAAAAAAAAAAACTAGCTCAATTTAATATTTCACGTGAAAATCTTTCAACTAAAAATAAATAAATTATTATTACGGCTTTTGAAATTTTTGCAACAATGAAGTAAAAATGTTACATTTTCTATGAAAAATGTCCGTTGATTTTCAATGAAAAAAGCGAAAATTGGAATTATTAAGAAAAATATTTGAATAATGGAAAAAAAAATTGGCCCATGTTTCTCTCTGGGTTATAATTCACCCATATGCAAAGCCATTTTACCATTCGTTTTGACCCTGACGTCAGGCAAACGTTTTTACACTTTAAATTTATAATATCATTAGAATTAGTAAAGAATAAAAAATGAGTGGCATCAGGGACAAAAAGGTGGGAAGAAAAAATGAAAAAGTTATGATCTCCATAGGCTTTTTCATGTTAAATTAACATTGAGAAATGACACTGGAAATAAATAAGTATTGCGCTGCCGCGCAATACTTAAATTAACAGTAACTGAAGTATCCAACTTATGCAATATTTCTTTTCTCAAAGTTGCATAAAAAAGGATAATTTTTTAATTTATCTTATGATCATTCATGTAAAAGAAAAATAATGTTTTATTTACTTATTTATTTGCATTTTTACCTATTTTCTCTCTTTTTCAAGAGTAGCTTAACACTTCCAGAAGCACATTTCATGAATTGCGAAAAGAAAGCAAACATTTCAGACCTCACACACACACACACATTATATTCTAATCACATGACATGGTAGCTGGCTCCAGCGGAGAAAGAAGATACATTTTGACATTTTACAAGCATAAAGAAGGAAAATGCCATTTAAGCTTGGTTCCTCTGTTAACAGCACAAGAGAAGAGAAAGATCGCTGCATGCTGTGCATGAGAGAGAAAAATACCACTACACTCATTTATTATGTCAATTTTTGCACCAAAATATTATTAAAAAAATAATAACATTCAGAGGATTGGACTGTGCCAAAAACATACTAGCTAGATAAAATAATTTGATCATCAATGGTGGCCATATTTGTCGAGCCCTGGTTATAACTAGTAAAATAATTTACTCAAAAAAAATATAATTTTAGAAAATCATTAAAAGATAAGAATACATCCTTCCCTATAGGAAATTTAAAATAGCATATAATGCATTTAGAATTCAGTTAGAACTCAGGTGTAAAAATGAAGATAGACATAAAAGCAGTAAAAAGTTTTAAACTTTTTAAAATATATTTTAAGATGCACTAAGTTTTGCATACAAAAATTATTGTTCTTCATTCAAAATTCATTTTAGATTTCTTAAATATAAAATTTGCTCAATTGGCTTAAAACAATTACTTACAGATAGAATAAAAAAGTGTTCTGCTTCTAATGATTTAATAATAATAACAGACACACAAAAAAAAAAAAAAAACATCAAATTTCAAGAAATAATGTGAGCTCCCCTTTTTTTAAATTGGAAAAAAATTGTGTTTCATGTACAGAGGGTGCTCACACAGTTTTGTAATGATTTTGACTTTCTCTCCAATTTAAATTTAAATGAAAAAAAAAATTAAAACCTATATGGCATCAATTTGGAATAGAGTTTAATTATCGTCTGCATCATTAAAAATATTCTTTGCTTTAAAATGTCGCTGGAAAATAAACAATGGATCGAAGGCTACGTACTTGCATCTTATGAAAAGAAATACGCTTATTCAATTATTTAAAAAAAGACGTGAAAAGAAAAGTTTTAATACTTCTCACATAAAATAAGAGACATGATTAATAAAAACGGAAAGAAACGTCAAAGTTTACATTTGACTGGGGAAAGGGCAAAAAATGCATATCCAACAAAAGTACATTCAAAGGAGAAAAAGATTAAAATGTTGGTTTAGAGAAAACAAGGTAAGTTTTGCTAAAAGGTTTTAAGGTTGCTGCTGGATTCTCTGAAAACAGAAAACTTAAAATATGGAATGCAGAGGGAAAATATGTCAAGATTACCTCTGATTACTATCAGAAATATGTTTTAACAATTGTTTTCAAAGAAGACATTACATCACTTTTTCTAAACAATCATCATTGTTTCATCAGAATGACTACCGGTCATCCTCTAAATCTTTTAGAAAAAATGAAACCAGAATTGCGGCTATTCCATTTAAATGACCAAACTTCCAGACGTGTCTCCTATAGATTACTGTGCATTTAGACTTTTAAAACAATCTCTTTATAAGTGACATCTCAAAACATTGGATAGACTCTGGAAAATTATGGTTGATGAGTGGAACAAAATCAACCTTATATTTTAAGAAAAGATCTTTTATCTTGGAAATCAAGATGTAATATGTTAGCTCAACAAAAGGGTTATCAGATTTAACATATTAGAAAATAAAAATCTTATCTCTTTTTTATATTTCTTTTTCTAAAACCGTTACAAAATGTGTTAACACCTTCTGTATAATGCACATTGTATTTTACAGCAGAAAATCTAAGCATGCGAAGAAAATGACAATAAAAAAGGAAACTCAAACATAAAATTCGGTAGGGTCGGGTGGGGTAAAATGGGTATAAAATTCACCATTTTTAGATGTTCAGTTAAAATTTTCTGGTAAATGTTAAACTATGAAAACTTTTTTTGGTATTTTCTTTACATTGCACATTCTTGGAATGAAAATACACAATTGTTATCTATTAGGCTACAAAAGTATGTCTGTAACAAAACATTTAATAGATGTATGTTTGCTATACCCATTTTACCTCATGCAGGCAGGGCTCGAAATGTACCGGAGCAAACCGGAACGGTGTTCTGGTTCGTGAAATTGTGACAAATATTGTTCCGGTTCGTGAAATTGTGACAAATATTTTTCCGGTTCGTGAAAGTATGGAAAATATTGTTCCGGTTCGTGGAATTATTAAAAAATAGTATTATTACAATTTCATACATACTATGTTTTCTGTAACGTTTTTTTTCTAATTATTTAGAATCTTGAATACATTTTTTTAAGTTGGTCTTTCCACGGTTAAATGAAATTTGCTATACACTAAAATCCTGATTATCCGAATTAATATGGACCAAGCTCACCTCGGATAAGCAAAAAACTCGTATAAACTGGATTTACACAAATCGTCACCAACTCAGGAGATCAAATTTTCACAGTTCATTAATTTTTATGGTACTAGTAACATTCCTTTGATGTACATTTCCGTTACTTTTAAGAAATACGGGAATGAAATTGTTTATTTGAAAAAGCCCTTGATAGTTTTTTGTTTGTTGAATGTCAATTTTGCTGCATTTTTTTTTTTTCTGCAGTATTACGCTACTGCATAGCTACCAATTTCGAAGATTTTTTTCTTACCACTAAAACTTACCAGTCAATTTTGCCTCATTCAATCGCCGAAATCTAACAATTGTCAACGATTCAATATGTCAAAAATTTGTATTCAATTTTAGAGGTATCAAAACCGTACAAATTGGCAGCTATTTGATTCTATGAGTGTCATGAAAATTGCAGGTGTAGCCTCTTGTTTCTGCTCAAAGTATTAAATAGTTTTTTTCAATCGAACTTATTCCTTTGGAATGAATCATTTTCTTCTTATGGACTGATGGCTTCCATTATTATGAAACAAATGTTATAAATGAAATGTTAGGTAAAGATGAAAGAGCAGCCGTAAAAAATTAAAACTCTGATTTTCTGGTCAGAATGGGGAAAAAAATTGCCATAATTAAAAAAAAAAAAATCCACCAGCCCATCAGAAGAAAATAACTCGTTTAAAGCGGGATTCGGATAATCGGGACTTTGCTGTACTTTCAAAAAAAAAAAAAATTAGTCGACATTAATTTTGAAATAGCGTTCCGGTTCGTGGATTTTTCCATTTCGAGCCCTGCATGCAGGTGAAAATGGGTATAGTGTGGGGTAAAATGGGTATATAAAAGTTTAACAATGGATACTGTATAAATAGACTTACCAGAGATTATATAATGAAGTAATATGGAAAACAATGTTATTTAAGTCTTAAAAAATAGTCAACATTTTTTTTAATATCAAATTTAAGTTAATAAATAAATGAGAATTTTAACAATGAATCAAGCTTAGGTGTAAATGAAAACATTTTCTGGCTCCATTTTTTTCCACTCACATTCTCACATTATAAGTAAAAGGGAACTGTCTATTTACCAAAAGCATAATAGCATAGATAAATTAAATGTTGGTTTATATGGTTCTATTATCTGCTTTTATTTCTAATATAATCTGTGGGAACGTCCATTGTTACTCTTGTGACCGTTAGAGCAAATTTTCAAATTATTTTATTATAAAATATAATTGGGATAAAATTGATATAGTAGACTCCCACAAATACGCATAGCTTGGGACCAAAGGTTGTGCGGATTTTAGAATTTTTCGGATTTCTGGTCACTGATTTGTTTACATTTTTGAAACATTAATTTGATTGGCAGTTAAGCAAGGGAAATTGTAATGAATGCTTACAATAAAGTGAAACATTAAAATAAGTAAAATATTAAAATAATTTATTAGTTTAAAAATAAGTAATTATTAAAATAATTATGTAAAATAAAAATTTAGAAAAATATTAAATTATTACCGATGAAATCGATTCAATTCGATTCCAAAAGTCCTATGCTGCCATCTAGTGGTAAAGCTATCGTAAGATCAATACGTCATTATTCGTTCTTAGCACTACGTAGTTGGAGAACGGCAATTTTCATTGTTATTTAGAATCTTGAATGCTTTTCTTATACTGCTTTGTATGTTTAGAAATAAATTTGTCTATAATTTTTAAAAAAAATTCCGCGAACAATAATTTTAAAATAGCATTCCAGTTCATGGATTTTTCCATTTTGAACACTGGAATTTTTGATATAGGTATGCTAATTTATATCAAAATCAAAAGTAATGTAAATTTATTTAGTAGTAAATCAGCTGTAATAGCCAAAAGAGAATGATTAACAAAAAATTTAGTAAAAAAAACATTGCGGTAGTCGCTGATTTCGGCGCCATCTTGAATTTTGTTCCTGCAATTTAACTGTAGATTTCATTGTTTACATCTGAAAAAATACGCGGATTTTAGGGTCGCGGATTTAAGAGAGTCTACTGTATAATCAGTTTATACCATATGTTCCACTCACATAAAATATTCTAATTTGTAACAAAATTTTGAATTATTATATAGACAAGTAAAGTTGCTTTTTGTTACAAATTAGATATATTCTATGTGAGTGGAAAACAATGGTATTTAACTAGTCATATAAATTTTTACCCTAATAATAAAATAATTGGAAGTATTTCGGAAATTTTGCTCATATGGTCACAAGAATGACAAATGGACATCCCCTGTGTCTTCAGCTTTAGGGAAAACCTAAAATGCACCAACGTTGGACTTTTCTAAGAATTTTACTTGATATTCATATGTTTCATCTTCTTCAATATCCTTAATTTTGCCAATGAATTCTTTGTTTGCCTTTTTTCATTAATACTGGACTTTCAATCATACGCCTACAATTTTTACTTCAAAGATATCTTCCTCACATTATAGTCTAATTTGAGCCTCGTTTAACATTTTTTTTTTCCTTGATGTCCATTTTTACTTTTTTGGTATCAGTCTTTTTTAACTGTTTCATAATGTCTTTATTTGTTAGAACTTCATCTGCTTTTGCTTGGATATGCTTACATTTTAGCTTTGAAGTTTTTACTAAGGTTATTTAGAGATGTTGCAGATGGATATGCATCGAAAAAGCAATTTTTTACAGGATGTGTCAAAAAGCCACACTGCTCCTGCTTTTGTCAACAGTTCTGGTTTTCTATTTCCCAAATCTTTCGACAACCTCTTCTTAAAATTTCAAATCCAATAAGCACCTGCTATACCATCTAGAAATGGAATATTTCTAGAAATGGATAATGATTTGACTAAATTATGTACAAAGAATTTCAAGTCTTTCCGATCTGAGAATATACACATTTTAAAGTTTTTTTAAAATTTATTATATTCTAATTCCAGTAAAATGAAGAATTTTATTCTGAAAAGTCACCTTAAAAATACTAAAAACTTTAAGCCTAACACTATACCCATTTTATGCCATTTATAAAGTTTAAAATAAAACAACAAGAACGAAAGACAATTTCTTATTTGTGATTTGGAAAAGCATTAGAAGTGCTTAATGAACAAAATGAGGTCAAGCAAATGAGTTTATATTAAATATTATGAGCTGCAAGAAAAAGTTTAATCAGACCACATATGGCATGAAATTGTCTTCAAAAGGTTTTACTGTTGCCACTCAAATAGAACATATGATAAAAACAAAAATAAAGTAGGAGATAAAAACTTAAACATCAAGCAATCATATATAATTTTGAAAACTATAAATATGTTAAGAAAAATATAAAAAATTAAACAATATTTTTTAACTACTCATTTTACCCCACTACCCATTTTACCCCACCTGACCCTATTAACTCTTGCACATTTACCATATCATAAAATACTTATACACTTAATTTTTAACAAAAAATAAATAAAGAAAGTAAATAAAACCAACTTCAAGAGACTGTTTCTTATCTTTTTGTTTTTCTAGAAATCCTGCATTGTTAACCACATTAGAATCCTACACAGGTCGGCTGTATGTAACAATCTGAGCCCGAAAATTTTTATGGAGTTGACTGGGAACCTGCTGTATTACAATCCCATATTTCAATGCAATTATGAAAAATATTCATGTAATTACATGCATAATATCAATTTTATCTTTTCTGTTGAAGGGCAAACATATGCATACTCATTTCTTTCAAACTAGGAAGCTTCAAAATGAAGAAACTACTAAATAATTCTAGGAAGCTACTAAATCAACTCCTCCCCCGCCCTTGAAAGCAAATGCAAAAAAATATTATCTGTGAAAAATCAATGACCAAATAAGTAAAAATGTGCATAAAATTCATACAATAGCATATGCATCAAACACAATTAAATTTAGTAAAATATTAGTTCTTAGTCTAATATATAAGAACCAATCATCTATTCTTTGCCTCAAAGATGAACTAGTTAATTATATACATATATATATAAAAATTATTCAAAATTTTATTTGACATGTTTGCTGGTTTAATAAATTGACATGTTTCCGGGATCAAGGTTTAGATATGTTAACCAGCAGTTTAATTTTTTTAAGGCCATTTTCCATTTCATATTTGCTTTCTATGTTATTAAATTCTGAAATTTGTATGATGTGGAAATTTTGTCACATATGATACCATGAAAAAACAAAGATAATAACAAGTATTTAAAAAAATTTACATTGATAAAGCATAGATTAACATTTTAGCTCAGGAACGGCGAACCTATGGTACACGTGTCATAATTGGCATGCTGCAGATTATTTTTGGCACGGTAGAGATTCAGGTTCTACATCAAAATATAGTAGAATTTCACAAAATGCATTAATTAATCTAGATCTCTGTTTATCTGAATTTGATTCGTTTCTTTTGGTTGTCATTGTCCCACAGATTGACGAAACTGAAATATAAATTAATGTATCCCAATCTAGCTCAATACCGACTCACAAAATTTTAAGAATAAGAGAGAATTGAGAGATTTTCGCAAAAGAAATATTAAAAGGCATTATAAACAAAAACGCCAATGGTAAAATTATAACAACTTGGAATTCAGTTCCAGACACTAAAAGCTGTAGATTCTGCTGTTTACCATTTTGACAATATTTTTCTGCAAGACTATTTTTTCGGAAACAAATAATACGAAAAATTCAAATAAAACATCTTGTCAAATGAGTTCAATTCAATTTGCATTCTCTTAAAAATAACTAAGTTCGAAGCTGATATAAATTATTTGGCATCTAAGATGAGACATAGAAATAATATTTTAAAAATAAATTTTTAAAGGATAACATCAAATATTATCCATATTTTTTAATGTTAAAAACAAAATTTTATATAATTCTGATTCAATATTATTTGATCCATTAAAATTTTTTATTGTTGGCACGTTATGATCACGTAAAACATATTTTTGGAAAAATTTGGCACGTGGATGTGAAAAGGTTCGCCGTCACTGTTCTAGCTATTTGAACAAAGAATAGCTGATTCACCCATAAGTGCCATTCTTATATTTTATTAGCATCTAATTTTTTCAACATTTTTTTTTCTTTTTCATAAAAAAGGGGAAAGAAGGGAGGGGGGTATAAAAAATACAAAGAATGCACTAGAATTCAAACCACAATTCTGAAACAAAATAAACAAAATTCAATCACATAAAATCAAAAAAGAAAGAAATGTTGGTTAAACTCAAATTTGAAAAATATTCTTCAACAATTATTAAAGGAAACATACCGCTAATGCATATAATAAATGAAAATTAAATTGATAATACTCATTAACTAAAAAGTTTACTAATAAATAAAATGATAATTCTTAAAATAAATTAAATAATATTTATTGAAATAAAATAAATCTACTTATAATAAAATCTGAGGGCAGGAAACTATTGGTAACCATACCAGTGTGAACCACTCTGGTCTGTGAATCGACCGTAACTAAACGCCATGTTAGGCTTAATGAAAAACATATCCTAACATATAACAGCTAAATGATAATTTTTTCTACTTGAAATCATGTCTATTCAGCATATTTTCACATAAAACATGTGTATCATATCCATTTATAATGTATTAAGTTCTAAATTAAAATTAAGCTATTATAAACATAGAAATCAGATCTAAACAAATGATACTGTTACCATTCAGATTCAAATTCCAGCAAATCTACAAACAAATGACTCTTTAAACGCTTCATTAAAAAAAAAAAAAAAAAAAAAAAAAATACAGGTTAACGCCAATGCTGGTCTTAAAATATTTGTAAAAGTATATTAAAACCTTTAAATATTTTAACTTTGTTTAAAACCTTCAAAAACTATCCAAATAAGTTCTAAATTTAAGAGCCAATTCAACAACAACAAGTTCTAAATTAAAAATAATGGATAACTATCGCCATCTGGTGGAGAAAAGATGTAACTTTCGCTCTAGGAATGTCTGTGCAAGCACGCTGAATTACATGTATTTTTAATTTATTCAGAATGATTATTCTTTTGCACAATTTCAGATTTCCTGTGACATTTGTTTTCTGCCTTATATGACAAAGTAAAAATTATCCAAATTTGAATATCTAAAACTTTCAAATGCATTTACAATAAAGAATTATTTCAATGGCACTTCAGCATTATTTAAAGGGAAATTAAAGAAACAATTTTTGATAGAAATACCAAACACTGGTTTTCTCATCACCTCCTACATCCTTTATATCATAACTTCATACTACAATCATCATTTTTATTTACAAATTCATATTTTACTTTTTATTTATTACTTCATTATAATATCTCATAATATCAGTAATAAATATATTCCTAAAAACTTAACTTACCTTTTACTTCATTTCCGGACTTTATCTATCTGTTTTACATGCTGCATTAATCCTTTAACGTCAATGGCTATTCCTATCATTTTCCGTTCACAGACTCAATTTCTTTGCAGCCTACATCGGCAAAACTATGTTCTAAACTGATTACGTTTTTCCGTAACAATATTTTTTGCGCCAGATGGTGACTTGGAATATCATATCATTTATCGAATCCATCATCGAATTTAGCTTTTGCATCGATTTGATGCCGTTCCATGATTGGCCCGTTTCATGGGCTCTGAAACGTTGTTTTCAATCCAGGCCATTTCATATAAATATACGATGCAGACATTGTTAGGTTGTATTTTTATCTTCCCTCAAATGGAAGTATTGTTTCTAGCTCTGAATGTTGGCTGGTCCACATTCTGGATGTATTATTTTAACATACTTATTATCTTAATTTAGTTATGAGTTTATTTCAATTAGTTTTAATCTAAAGTAATGTATAGTAAACTATTTCTTCATGTCGTAAGCAAACTGCCATTGTCATGGTGTATTCATCTGTGTTCAAGAATGTCAGCTGTGATAAAGTACCTGTTAATTGCCTATTGCAATCTCATCCTGTGTCATCAAGTAAAATAAACCTTATTCGTTCAAGTTAACTATCTTGCATCTGTTCTATTATCTTAGTTAAGAGATCAGTTTTACACTTGCTCATTTAAATATTTTACTTCCAAACGTCCTCATTAGCAGCATATACCTCCACTGGGTTTTCTGCATACATTTAAAGTAACCCTGTTACATATATAAACAACTAAAGGTTATATTACGTTTAAGAATTTTTTCTGTACCGAAAGCTGAGAGCAGCGCTCTGTAGGCCGTTTTAATTCCCAATAAATTAGGAGCTTATGTTTCTTGCTAATTCTTTTAGCATCAACTTTCTGTTGTAATCGTACTTTTTTTTACAATGCATTTTATCAGATTTGAAGACATTGAAAATAAAATTAATATTTCTTATCGGTACAACATATTTTAATTATCTTGCAGATAAAATTATGAATTTTAACATAGTTTGTAGCGAACAAAAAAAATCACACTAAACAAAAAATTTTTAATGTAGAGGGAACCTAAACAAGCATTTTCATCATAGAATGTACAGCTGGAAATGGCGCGTTTAAGCGCTGGTGACTAAATTGTAGTTTACATAATTTCTTTGTTCTAATCATAAAAAATAAAAGGATAATACTTTTTGATTAACAAAATGCATGAGGCATCTTTTTTTTTTTTTTTTTTTTTTTTTTTTTTTTAAAGTCAGAAAAATATTTTTTTAACTATTGTTTTGAAGATTTATCATTCACTTTCCGTCATTTTTAATGGGGATTATATACTAGTAACTAATATTTACTGATATAAACTTACAGACATGAAACCTTTATACATTACCTGCTGCTTTCTTGATTGTCCTTACATATTCCTCTTTAATCTGTTCAATCATTTCATTCAAATCAAGAGGTCTGTCCACCTAAGATTTAAGTGCATTAAAATATATAAAATTCTAGAAAAAAAGTTGTTGTCAAAAAGTTATTAAAAAATATCATACCAAATTTTAGCCAGTTCATTAGTTATTTTGTAATTAATTTTGGCCAATCAACTACAGTGAAACCCTCCCTGTGCAACCACCTCCCTGAACAACCATTTTTTCGTGGAACGAAATTTATTCCCATAGGCTCAATACTAATTTTACCTCTATTCAGAGACCACCCCAGTTGAATTCCCTCCATGAGCGACCAATATCTTTGAAGAAAATAAAACAAATTCGGTTTTTTCCTGGTCGCTTGAAGAAGGTTTTATTAGAATAATAATTTCAGAGAGCGCATTATTCATCAAACTTCTAAACTAAATTTAGAAATTTTATTTATTCCGTTAACTTTTAAGTGTTTAAACCACTTTGTACCTTTTTAGACAATGAATTTAACTCTGAGGACAAATTAACAATGATGGTCAATAAACTCTCCTGCTCTATTCTGTCAGGAAACTCTAAAAAAAAAAAAAAAAATAGATAAATTAATGAAATTGTCATTATTTGTTCCCGTCCAAAAAACTTGCATTTATTTACTGAACTTCGAAATAAAAGTTATAAAAGGTAAAACCGTAAAATCAAAGCAAACGTCAATGCATTCATTTTTTAAACTCTGCACTAATTAACTTATGTAATTAACTTTTGTTTTGATACTTAAATTTTCATATTTTTTCCTAATGTGAAAAATAAATGTTAGTAACATTAATTGTTACCTTTTTTCGACAATTAAAATCTAGATTTAAACATGACCTCCATTAAGAGACCACCTCTCGGAGCAACCCATTTTTATTGGAACGGAGCGTGGTCGCTTTAGGGAGGTTTTACTGTAGATTTTATGAAAAATTATACACAATTAGCTTTCATAATACAATTTTGACTATTACAATATTGTGTTTTGATTTATTTAAAATAAATGTCATACGAGTATAAATATGAAAAAGGATGGTAGGAAAGATGATAAAAATTAATGTTAATTTGAAAAAAATATTATGATCAATTTTATTTTGTACTTTCTATCTTTAATAACAGTTTACATGTTGTTTATTATCTGCCTATTACATAAGTAATAACAAGCTTTTTGGAAAAATATATAAAAATTAATGGCATTTTAGAGGCAAAACAAGTTTTGTCACTTTACGGTATAATTGTTCAAAATTTATTTTCTGTATATTTAAAATAAAAACAATAAATTAATTAGAATTAAACATTAAGGTGTTACAAAATTTCATTAACAATAGTTTGTTTATACTTTGGTCATTTATAGAAATAATATCCCTATTTTTCTATGCATCTTACACAGATCTACTTGGCATTGTCTCTCTCCCTTCTGGCAACCCTGTTTTGCATTCTACCAGTATGGATTTTTCTCTCAAGGAAGTCAGGCTTTGGAAGAGAATATACAAGGTATTTCTAAACTCATGGTACATACGCTAGGGGGTGATAGAACACATCAAGACGAGTAATAGTGAATAGGAAACCAAGGGTCTCAAACGTCTTCCGAAGGAGGTAGGCGCCTTTAAAGTTTAGGCACCAAAATTTCAAATGATTATAAAAAACGGAAAAATTGGTCGATTCGTTTGTGGTTTTCACTAAAACTATTCTTTATGTCAGTATTTTCTTGAAAATAAATTTTAAAGATACAGTTCAAAAAATGCCGATAGAGGGCGCTTTAGACTTTGGAGTAACCAACAACTATTTTTTACCGTTATTTTTTGTATCTCATTACATGCTTTCAAAAGCTTAGACTTAAACTTAAATTTTGAGCTCAAAATCTGAATCGATGGGAGTGGTTAAGTAGCACAAACTGAACTGTTTTCAGTAGTTAAAATTTCAAATGATTATAAAAAAACGGAAAAACTGGTCGATTCGTTTGCGGTTTTCATTAAAACTATTCTTTATGTCACTATTTTCTTGAAAATCAATTTTAAAGATACAGTTCAAAAAATGCCGATAGAGGGCGCTTTAGACTTTGGAGTAACCAACAACTATTTTTTACCGTTATTTTTTATATCATATTACATGCTTTCAAAAGCTTAGACTTAAATTTTGAGCTCAAAATCTGAATCGGTGGGAGTGGTTAAGTAGCGCAAACTGAACTGTATTCATGAGTTGAAATTTGAACCCCCCTCCTGAACACAGTTCGGTTTGTGCTACTTAACCACTCCCAGCGATTCAGATTTTGAGCTCAAAATTTAAGTTTAATTCTAAGTTTTTGAAAGTATGTAATGAGATACAAAAAATAACGGTAAAAAATAGTTTTTCGTTACTCCAAAGTCTAAAGCACCCTCTATCGGTATTTTTTTAACGTTATCTTAAAAATTTATTTTCAAAACAATACTGACATAAAGAATAGTTTTAGTGAAAACCACAAACGAATCGACCAATTTTTCCGTTTTTTATAATTGTTTGAAATTTTAACTCCTGAACACAGTTCAGTTTGTGTTATTTAACCACTCCCAACGATTCAGATTTTGAGCTCAAAATTTAAGTCTAGTTGGTTACTCCAAAGTCTAAAGCGCCCTCTATCGGCATTTTTTGAACTGTATCTTTAAAATTTATTTTCAAGAAAATACTGACATAAAGAATAGTTTTAGTGAAAACCGCAAATGAATCGACCAATTTTTCCGTTTTTTATAATCATTTGAAATTTTGGTGCCTAAACTTTAAAGGCGCCTATCTCCTTCGGAAGATGTTTGGGACCCTTGGTTTCCTATTCACTATTACTCGTCTTGATGTGTTCTATCACCCCCTAGCGTATGTACCATGAGTTTAGAAACACCCTGTATATGATAGCCTGAAGCCGTCATTCAAGGAATTCTACAAAAATGGCTCTTTGTTTGCTTGTCAACAACACAAAATGATAGTTACTGGTCTACATCCCTTCATAGAGATAAAAAAATTTTATCCCTTTTACTTTTCAGCTATTTTTATATCAAGACTATTCATAAAGCAAAATACAAGATTGTTATATCATTTCTATTATTAGGGTGTCTAAAGAAATTGTAAAAAAAAGTTCCTTGATTTTCGTCTGATTTTTTTTACTATCGTTATCAAACTTCCCTGATTTCCATTATTAATAATACACATGCGGTAAATTTCATGTATGCTATTTCCTCATATAACACACTTATCCAGCTTGCTAATATCTCATTTGGGAGAAAAAACAAGACAAAAACATAAAAAATGCCTAACATTCATTAAAGTATTGGTTGATAGTTTTATAAATCCGAACTCAAAATTTAGTCCAACAACTTCATACAGTGGCCAATGGGTATATATGGTGACCAGAAAACGTTAAATTCAAAGACATTACATCTGACGGGATAGCTTGGATTAAGCTGGCCACCTGGTGAGGTTATACTAATGTATCATTTAAAGTTTTCAAAAATGGGTAAATGCACTTCAATATAAGCAGTATCCACAGAAAATGAGGAAATCTGATTACCTTAATTTGTGTTAAATAACAAAAACTCACACCATTGCATCTTTTTAAAAATATTGGGAAAGACTAATCAGCATGTGAAAAAATAGGGTGTATAAAATAGACAAATCAGTCTCGTTGGCAAGGTGAAAATGCAAATATTTTCGCATATAGAAAAAATTCCCTGATTTTTGAGTATTGTTACAAACTTCCCTGACTTTTCCCAAATTGATAAACCTCCCTGATTTTTCTATGATTTCCAGATTCTGTAGACACCCTGTAATTAATACCTTTTTTTGGAATCTTTGCACCATGAAATATCATTGGAAAGGGGATTTCTTGCACACAATCAGAATTCTTTGCCCATACCTTTTTTCAATCTTTCTCAATAAAAGACAAGTTAAATACTGCTCGTCAAACGTGGCAAATGAGGTTGAGAGTACTAATGCCATGTTTTTAAATATGTATCATGTTGCGGTAAAATCGGGTACTTAAGAGTGGGTCAAAACTGGGTATATCTGGTTTTGTCCTACATTCATGGAATGATTTTTTTAATATAGTTAATAAATTAGCATTGAGCTTTAAATTGCATTTTTAATGCTGTTTAGTTACCTTATAATTCTAAATTTATCTAATTCTAGTGAAAACGTTAATGTTAAAGTTTGCTTTATATTAAAAATTGGAACTAATTTTTAGATTAAATTTATGAAATTAAATAGTGTGTAATTATTAATGAACAAAATGACTGGAACCCACTAAGCTATGTTTTATATTATGCTTATTACATTTTAATAAATATATTTCTAATCTGTAATATAATAACTTGTGTTATAAGCCTACTTTAAATACAAAATATATTTTGCAAATTGTTTTTAAATAACATAATCTCCAGTTCTTTTAATCCTTGTTGGGCATTCAGCTCATGCTAAAAGCATAGAGTTAATCAATCTTGCAAGAGAAAGAAAGAAATTATCTTATGATTCCCTCTACACACAACACTTCGATTTCAGCCCCTTGATCTGTCACTTGTGGCATATCTAAACTCATATTACGAACAACAGGTGAGGAAATGTTTACTTTACAATCCTGACAATTCTGGGTGATCTGCAGACCTGCCAACTTTTGAAAATGAGAAATCGTAGCACGCAAAAATAAAATTAATCTGGGGGTTGGTTGGTTGGTTTTTCGTGTTTCGCAGCCATCTTTTAACATTCGTAAAAGGAATTGGAACTCAATACAGAACATTTTTTCCTCTGAAAATTTTTATACGATCTTTAAAGTTTCGAAGCGTTTTTTTTTTTACACTTGTAAAAGGAGCCTGGTTCCAGTTTTTTAGCCCAGTGCAGCAAATTTTGAGGAAATTCGCAAGTTTTTTCCCGCGATCATTTCAGGATATTCACTTTTTGTTTTTTTCCCGCAATAGTAATTCACATTTTCTATTGCGTTTCTTGTTGAAATCCGCACTTTACCACGAAATTTTTACGAAACTTGCATTTTTTACTGCGATCCTTTGACGAATTTTGCGTTTTTTACCACGATCCTTTGACGAAATTAATATTTTCTTTCCGCGATCTTTCGGTGAAATTTACGTTTTTTTTTTTACTGATCTTTTGATGAAATTTACATTTCCTTACTGATCTTTTGACAAAATTTGCGTTTTCTTTCTGCGATATTTTGACAAAATTCACATTTTTACCACGATCCTTTGACGAAATTTATTTTCTTCTACGACCAATTGAAGAAATTGATTTTTTTTACACGGTCATTTGTCGAAATTCACGATAGTTCACCACAACAGCTTGGCAAAATTTTCGATATCTTTTCGCGTCCAACAAAATTCACTACTCATTTCCTCGACCTTTTGATGAAATTTGCAATATTTTTCTCTCGATAGTTTATTGAAATTCGTAATTTTTTGCGCAATCTTTTGACGAAATTCATAATTTCTTTTTGAATTCTTAACGAAATTAGCGATTTTATTCAGCGACCAACTGAAGATAATCACTATTTGTTTCTGGGATCTTTGACGAAATAAGAGATATTTTTACACTATCATTTGAAGAAATTCTCATTTTTTTTTCTGCGATCGATTCACGAATTAATTTGGGAAAATTCCATAAAAGAAAAAAAAATTCACGGACTATCAAGAAATTTCAAAATATACTTGCAAAAGAATCAAAGGTCTGTGTAAGAATTTGCAAGGGGAAATACGGCACAGCATTTTTCATTATGCAGGACTTTCCTTTTCCATGTGCAAATCGTGCGATTGTGCACACTATTTCAAACCTTGCCTTTGAAAGAACCACCTCCCCCCTCCAGAAATTCTTAAAATGACACTCCTGTGTCTAAGGGAGGGAACTGTATTAATATTTACAGAAACACGATTCACTCATGGCCAATGTACATAAAGAGGGTTTTATATTAAGAAATTTGTTTCGTAGCCCAGATTTTTTTCACCCATGAACATTTTTTACTGTCTGAATTTTCGGACTTATGACCAATTTTTTAAAACTTTCGGAAATGAATACTTTGAAATTTTGAAAATTTCAGAACAGAATCACACCTGAAAAATATTCTGTGCAGGATAAAAATCTAGAAAAAAGAAATGCATCTGTGCTTTTTGCAAAAAATCGTAGTTTAAGATCGATTTTCGTAGCATCGTAGTTTATAGGTCCAAATCGTAGCAACTACGATTTTTTCGTAGCAGTTGGCAGGTCTGGATCTGTAACAATTTACCAAATTGGAAAATTATTTAAATTGAGAAAGGAGCTGACAAAAGAAGGAAAAAAACTATTATTTTGAATTCTTTGCCCTAGAAATTAGAGCTGGAAACAGATATTCATGAGAAAGAAGCCAAACACAAGCCAGCCAAACACCTGCAAAACGAAAAAGAAAGATTCTTAAAAAGAAAAGAAAAAGTTTGAAGAGACAACGTCAGAAGATGAAGAAGATAATGAAGCCTGCATGTTTTGCAATGAACTTGTTTTGCAATGAATCCAATTCTAAATGTGAAGAAGATTGGGTACAATGTTTGAAATGCCACAGATGGGCACACAAAGCATGTAATAATGCAGAAGAATATGATGACAAATTCATTTGTGATTTTTGCAGCTAAAAGAACTCCGAGACTTTCTGTGTAAAAAAGGTAGGCCTACACAATGTAAAAAAATTGCCACAGGTTTATTTTTGACACGTGGAAGAAGACATGTGCAATTTCGTTTTGTTAAAAGTAACAAAAAAATATTTTTTTCTATATTAAACAAGAATTTTTTGACCAAAATAAGTTTTCCAAGAGTTTTAAATGGATAACCGGTTTGGATGGTTTAAATGGATTTAAACCGGTTTTACCCAACCAGTGGGGTAAAACTGGATTTTTGCACATGTCTGAAGAAAGCTATTTTTTGTATATAATAAATTATATTTTTTATTGCAAAGAATATGTTTTATTATAGCCAAAGATTCATTTAATATTAAAAAACTATGTTCAGAGTTTCTTTTCCCATTTGATTGCCTTTGAGAACAACAAACATTTATGGTACCCGATTGTGTCCACCTTCCCATATATACGAGTCAAGAAGAAAGTGAGAATTCGTTGGTTTTGTGCCTACATACAACTAATGCATTTGGTCCTGAAACTTAGATGTACATACATTTCTTTCCTATACTATTTAATTTAATCACGTGTTTCCCTCAGTCATGAAAGGTAGTTAATCCTGATTTTAAAGCAAACTAATAATTCTGATTTCAAACATTTGATTTAGAGAAAAAAAAAAAACATTAAAAAAATTCCTACCTTTAATTTATTAGGAACAAGCTTTAAAATTCTTTTTAGAGTAAACTCAGAAAGAGGAGCAACAGACTCTGTCGGAATCAGTTTTCTCAAGTAATATTCATATTTCTAGAAAAAATTGAATAAAATTAAATTTTTATTTACGCTAATTACATATATACAAATAACGGAAAAGTACATAGGAAAAGTCATTTACCAAACATTCTTTCTCTTTTGCAGTCAATTCAGGATAACGAGCAACATCATCTTCACTGCTTGTTGTAACTCTATGAATCAAATTCAAAAGGAAAATGAATAGTGTGATTATACTTTAACTTGATACGATGATTACTTGAAATCAATTAAATTTGCAAATAAAGACATTTAAGGAGTAATATATAAAAGCAATAGTTTTCCTAAGATATAAACTCAGCTTTAATGAGAATTTTTTTTAAAAAAGGAGAGGGGTTAATGAAAAGCTTTTTGGGGGGTGGAGGGGTAGGATTGGGTTGTTTCTCTTATATGCTATTCAATTTATATGAGGTACATGAAATTGTTTATTGTATGCTCAAAGCAAAGACTAATACACAGCATAATATTACTTTGGAGGCATATACAGTTATGATAGATATTAAAATCTTCCGTCAAGCATAATTAAAAAAATATTTGAGAAATTTCATTCTTACTAGCCGTCCTTGGCGACCAGTTTGGTCTCCCTTAAAATTTATGTTTGGGAAAGCATGCTAAGCATTGTATCATGTTACTTTTATTCATAATTTAATTTACTTGGACTCCCTTAAATATAATTAACATAAACCCTTAAGCTAATATTAGTTTTTGTTGCATTAAAATATCTGAATTTGTTGATTTTCAGTAAGCAAGTAAACTCTATTGGTTTACAATGGAAGTCTATAGGAATTCGGCAAAATATTAGAGATATCATCAAGTTGGCGTAACTTTTGGTGACTAATTTTGGTTTCCAAATTTGGCGATATATCGCCAGATTGGTGACAGAGCAGGGTTACCCCTATGGTACCTCCCCCTTATAGGTATGAAGATGCATTAAATGCTGTTCAATAACCAATGAGATGCATTTCATTCGGGCGTTGCCATTAAACAATTAACAAATAATCACGATTTCTGTGCCACATACGATAGCATAATATATATATAGATTTTAACAGAAGGTACACATGAGGGTGAAAACTATTGTGACAAATTACCAAGAATAAATTTCAAACCATTGGGAAATTATATTAAAAAATAGATTTAAAGAACTCAAAGCACATATGTCACAAAAGTTTAGTGTAAACTTTATTTTTACAGGCTGATTTTCATAGACAATTGTATTAGAGCACATGCAGCAAAACAATTATGCACACACTAATATTAGAGTTGGGTAAAACCTATTTCAATTTAATCTAACTGGAAAATAAATCTTATTTTTTTTTTTTTTTTTTTTTTCTATTTGAAAGAAAAAATTCTGTAACAACTTAGTAGCAGGGATTGGACATGAATATCACCAATAGCGATTTTTTTTTAATCGCAATAGCAGCCTTAATATATAGTGTGTGTAAATTAGGAATAATTCTTTAATGTTGAAATAAAATTTTTAATCTATAGTATTATTTCTTCTAATATTTTTTTCCTTTTAGTTTTTAAATAAAACTAGTGAAAGGAGTGCATTTTAAATAAAATGAGTGAAAGATTTATATTTTAAATGAAATGAATGCAATATGAATGTAGTATAAGAGCAATATTTGGCGATTTATAAATCCATGCCGAGCTAACATAAAAATACCTCATATTCCATATTTAGATATATATTGAAGGATGATGTCAAACAAGAGCAATCTAGCAACAATATTGTTTTAAATGTATGAGAGTTATAATAATGTCATTAAATGCACCAATTGGCTTTGGGCCTGATTACGGAAGTTTCTCTTGGAAAATAAACAGAGAAGGAGTCTTTAATATTTGTTTCAAGTTAAGCTTGGTCAACAAGGTACTAAATAATTATATAAAAATGGAGGCAAAGCTTTTAATTCAAGTATAAATATTTGCCCCTGACCTCCCCCCCCCCCCCACACACACACAAATAAAATAAAATTAAGCCAACCTTACGAAAATATGAAATTGGCTGCAAACTTGATTATGGAACTTTCCTATATAACTTAAATTATTAATATGCATCTTATAACCCTGATGGTACTTCCTTGTTAGGCCTTGACACTTTTTTAAAAAACTAGATGCAATTCGGGTTTAAGAAAGTGAGATTTATTGCCAAATAATAGAAACAACTATGAAAATAAAGCTGATGAATTATTAAGTTAATTTATGCATGTATTTAAAAAAATGCATCTGATTACACATATTAGATAAATTACTTCAGTTTGTATATAATAACAGATAAATAGGTTCTGTATATTAAATAAATTATGTAAATATTGGGAAAATGCTTCTGTGTATGAAACAATGAATAGGTTGCCAGAAATTATTTGTGAAAGTATTCCGTCTCTTGACTTTTCTCTATCTCGCTAAAGGCCATACATAGGGAATTACCAATTTTATATGTGTATATATATATATATATATATATATATATATATATATATATATAAAGTGAATTAACTGCAACCACTTGGTACTAATAATATCTGTGTTATTAACTGCATTAATAACCTTTAAATTATAGCAGTAATGGATACCATGTGCAGGAGTGTATTTGGATTAAATAAAAATGGGATTATATTAGGTATGCTGAGTAATATTACTATATTTCATTGCTATATATTAAATATTTAAAAGATTGCTTTTTCCATTTCATGGCATTCAATATTATTCTGTTTTCATCTTGAAACTATTCTTTTGGTCATATTAGTCGTTTGAGTACAGGGGAAAAAAATTTTCAGCTTTTAGCTTTTTTTTCTCACAGAAAACGACTATTTTGCTTATATAATTGAATTCTGTACTCTTGATAATGTAATTCAATATATAAGCTTTTCAATTATTTTTATCAGTATCCATATTTTTCTTTTTTTCTTCCATATTAATTCTCGTAATATAGTACAAGGAACTATATTTTATACATAACAGCTGGTATATACTAAGTTTTTGGCATCCATGTTACGTATGTTAGGGGACACTGTCTTATTGTCATTTCATTCATAATATCACAATTTTTCTTGGTGGTCGGTAATGTTTATTTAATGGTTATATATATATACATATAAATCATTTTTCAAATTTGAATATCTTGTGGGAAGTGTATCTTTCTTTAGATCTCTTGGTCTTTTATTATTTATTATTTTGTTTGTTTGTTTGTTTATGATGCGCTAATAGAAGCTAAATTTTGTCATTTTAGGCTTAATGCCGGTAAAATTGGATGAAATAACGCATCTTCACTATGAATTAACCTACAAGCTCCTCTGATAATTCTGTGGGTTATTGACAGTTTCTTATTTTACATACTGGTTTCCTATATTTATATCTTGTTCATCTTTAGAATTTTACCAATTTGTTCATATATTTGTGATTTCATCTTTATTATATATATATATTATTGTTTTTTCGGCTTTACTAATCTAAAGATTTTATAGAAAGGTCATTTTCTCAATTGTCATTAGGAGCCATATAGCATTCAAAACAGTAAATTAATACTGATTAATTAAACACATACCATCACTAAAATGGTAAATAATATAGGAAAAAACTAAAATAATACAAAACAATAATTTAGTATACATTAATTAAACACATAAAAAATTAATGATCATGACGTCACATTCACTTGAGATCAGATTCATTATGGGTCATCCAATGTCAAATCATCCAGCAATTTTACAAAATGTCACCCACCATCTCAGATTTTGACGAAACTTGGTACATGAAAACATACATGTATAAGATGCTACCACGTGAAATTTTAATTGAATCCAATTAAAATATTTCAAATTATAAGCATCTGAACATGTGACACTTTTCTTTTTCTATGGACATTTTTAAAGTGTTGATTTTCTGTATGGTTCTACAAAAAACTTCATAACTCTTTACCAAATAATTAAAATGGTTAAATTTTTTGGCGGAACTTTCTTTATATTATTTATTTCATAAAGTAATACCAATTTTTATTTTCTTTTTACAACAAATATTTTTTTTTAATTTTTGAACTTTTGAATACCCATATAAAATTGACATTTCATATATGAATTTCACAAAAATATTTTTAAATGTGCCACCCATTTTATTTTGCTAAATATTTTTTTATGAGCTCTTTATTAGTCAATCTTTTCTCAATAAAAAATTAAAGAGGTGTTTTTTGAAAAACTTGAGAAAAAAATTTTTTCTTTGAGATTTTTTGAATATCCATATAAAATTGACATTTCATGTATGAATTTTTTAAAAAAAAATTAGATGTACCACCCATTTTATTTAGTTAAATATTTTTTATGAGCTTTTTATTAGTCAATCTTTTCTCAAAAAAAAAAAAAAAAAAAAAAAAAAAAAAATTAAAGAGTTTTTTTGAAAAACTTGAGAAAAATTTTTTTCTTAGATTTTTTTTATATGCATGTATTTTGAAGACACATAAACATATTACGGAATAATCTAGCATAAAGATGATCTGGAGACTGATAAACTTTATTAATATTCAATCAACTCTTAAATTCCATTATTGATAACATAGTGGACGCCCCTCCCCCTACATTCCAAAGATTCATGAGATACATATTTAGACAGATTCATCAATATCCTGTCAAAATAAACATAAGTGCCATATTTTTCTAATTAATCCTAGATTTAATTTTTTTTTTGGGGGGGGGGAGGGGGGGGGGGTGGCATCTTGACAGTTTTTGTGAAAATAGTTTCAATTATTAATAGTATATGAATGATATTATAAGGGGGTTGACTTTTAAAACTAACATCAAGTCTTAACTTCATAAAAAGAAATAAAATTATAAATAAATTAAGTAGAATTAGTAGCAACTCAAGGTAAAAATAATGAAATTATTAAAAAAGCAAATGAATAAAGATTTATTTTGATAAATTCTGTGTATAATTTAACAATATGTTACATAAAATTCTAGGTTATATATCCTGTAATAAAATCATAAAAATTATATATTTTTTTGTTTGTTACTGATATAATAGATATATATATATATATATAAAATTTACTTACATATATGAGACAGAAGCTTTTCAAGTTTTAACCAATTTCAAATATAAGATTTATTTCTGTGCCAGATTTGCACTTTTTTATAATTGAATGGTTACAGGTGTTTATGATAAATTTAAATGGAAATTCAACATATTATTTCACTAGATATTGCTTTTTATAAATGCTCCACTTACGATTGATTGCTTCAGTAGATTCTTTTGAAAGAGCATATGGCCGTCCTGTTGCAGCAGTCAATTCAATGCTACATAATATATGGTTGAAGAGCACATTGCAATAATCATTATTTGGCCAGCAAAATGAAGTGGGCATAAACTTTATATTTGCATCTTTTTTATCATAATCTATGCTCTGAATAATCTCAATATACCAGTGATTATTTATGTTCTTGTTACTTTATTTCATTTTGAAGACTATAGGTGAAACAAAATTTAAACTATAGATTTATGCTTTCCACATTTTTTTAAAAGAAGATGCAAAGCTTAAATTGTTTGAATGAATATCGCTTTATAAATCAGTTTATACTTACTGGTTGTTTTTCAGTTAGTATAATGGAAATTTTATTTGAATAAATAGCAGAAATTAATTTTCTATAACAGAAATAATATGAATTTTATACTTTAACTTATTTAAATAACAATAAAAAAAGTTTTTAGAAACAAAATTATAGTTTAATTATAATATTTGTTCATTACATGTATTTTTGAAGAATTTTGAACTTCAACAATACTTAGATATATTCTGTAAAATTAACAAAAAAAAATTTTTTTCTCAAGAATTTCAAAAAACACCTTTCTAATTTTTTTATTATTAAATGGTTTCCTTTTAAACTATGCATATGAAAAAAAATCAGCCAAATCAAATTGGTGGCACATGTAAAAAAAAAATGAATTACATATTTTCATATTTTTCTTAACTCCTTAGATAAAATATTTTTTAAAAACAATATTCGAGTTCTAAAAAGTTTTATAAACCATTCTTTTAATAAAATACATTATTAAAAATCTCTAAATGTATATATATCTAATTTTATTAATAATATTTAGAAAAATAAGCATTTTTATCCAACATTACATGTTTGACAGAAGATCATTTTCAGCAAAAAATTATGTGAGAGGGTTATTTTTAAATGCTTGTAACTCATGAAGAACTTATTATTTTAAACTGAACTTTGGTGTAACAGCATATCTTTAGACATTGTTTTTGTGTTTAAAATTTCATAGAAATCTGTGACGGTAAGTGACATGGTCTGGATGAAGTGGCATGGAATTACCCTTACATGTATTCGTTGCACTACAAAGTGATTTTAATTCAACGTTTATCTAGATTTTTAATGATGTTTTACTGATTTATTAGTTTTTTTTATTAATTAAACTGACAATTACATCATGAAACGGTGATGTTGTGATATTAAAAGAGAACAGGTATTGAAAAAAGTGGTGATGCATTTGTTCAATAGATCAGTTTCAATTGACGATGTTCATATTTTTTTTTTATTCAGCGTTAAAGTTTGACAAAAGTTTTTTTCATGGAAAGTGGTCAACGGGATAATGGAGAAGTACCCCCAAAAACATTTAGCAACAATATGGGTTAATGTAAGTATGAATGTCATTAAAGGCTTTTTGTAAAAAAATTTCATTGACCAAATCCCATTAACTAAAATATGCCAATGGGCAGTAGACCCAATTACCAAAGGTTACTTAATAGGTTTAGAAATATCTGGATTAGTGAACATATTGTAAATGATAAGCAAACAGACATGAAGCGAGCAATGCAGTTATTATCGAGAAAGATAAAATACACAACAAAAATTATTGAAATGATGCCATGATTGCAAAGAGTTCTTGATTTCTCTATGATAATCTTCCGATTTAGCGAAAAAGTAAGCACATAAGTTAAATTATGAATAAAAGTAGCATGTTACAATGCTTAGCATACATTTAAGGGAGACCAAATTGGTTGCCAGTGACGACTAGTACTTTAATACTAATATGGGGCCATAATTTGTCACTTCTGTAATTGGGTTCATATTGGTGTAATTTAGCAAATATGATTTAACTATATAAAGAAACTAAAACTATAACTATATAAAGAAACTATAACTATATAAAGAAACTATAACTATATAAAGAAAGTACTATATAAAGATTTTTTTTTTTTTTTTTTTGAGCTATTGATATATTGGACTGGATCAATTTTTGTATTTAACAATTTTTTTAATTTTGGGGGAGGAACTGTGATTAATTTTACATGATATTTAAAAAGGGCATGCCTCATAATTTCAAAAAGCCTTGACATGTAGTTAACTCTACGAAACTTAAATCTTTTGTCTGGAACTGTGCTTTGTTTTCCATAATCTTTCACTTCAAACTTGTTTATGATTTTTCAACAAGATGTGATGGAATTGCATTTTCTATTGCTATTTTTCTAATTACTTTTAGGAGATGGCTTGAACAAACTACAAATGCTCTTTTTATATAATAATTAAATGGTGCAAATTTATAACTTAATAGGCAAACTGCAAAGAGTGTTCAAAATTAGCGGTCGTTAGTCATCAAATGCAACCAAATTATTGCATTTGACGACTACAAAATTATTCTCGGTCGTCAAATTTGACGCCTAGCTTTCTAAAAAAATATTTATTGTATCTTGTTGTGTTTGATTAATTTTTTTTTCAGTTCATCTTCATTAAAATAAAATAAAATAAATGCTTATGTTTATCCCAGTTAGTTTTCCCAGCTCTCTCTACAATCAATTAGCATGCATGTATTTAAAATATGCTCTTGTTTATTTAAAACATGCTATTTTGTTTCAAAGTATTTTCATGTTAATTTGCCTTCATAAAATTAATAAAGTTTCATAAATTAAAGTTTTAAAGTCTTAACAGTTAAAGTTTTCATAAAATAACTATGATCATACGAACATAAGTATAAAAGAAAAAATTCCATATCTCTCCTTAAAACGACATTATGAGGGGGTGGAAAGTATGCCGAAATGGTTCAGGAAAAGGTAGCTTACGGCTTGTGCGAACTTGGCGGACGCACTGCCGTGCTCTTCGATGGTGGTGTTAGATCTGTTAATCTTCCAAAAAACTGTGCGATCAAGACTCTGTTTTGTTATATTTCTGACAAGCTAGATATCCAAAAAAAGAAGTTTTAGATCTTGTTCTATTTCTAGTGTGAATTTTATTCTGCTGTCTAACATATAGATTTCATCTAAAAAAGAGTTTAATTCATCTTTGCCATGATTCTATATAATGAAGATGTCATCCACATATCTAAACCAATAACCTGTACCCGGTCTTATAGTTTCTATGATTATATTCTCAAGTGGGCATAGTTTAAACTCAGCAAGTAAACCCTAAATGGGGGAGCCCATTGGGGCTCCATTGACTTTTTTATAGACTTGATTGTTGAACATAAAAATGTTGTTGTTGACAATAAACCTGATTTCACTGTATTTTTAATACTTTCAGTAAACGTAGGATCAGAATCGATCCACCCTTAAATTACAATGGTCTCTTCTTGACGAATAAGCGCAAAGAAAAATAACAAAATTTAAATAACCACTGATAATGAATGTGTGAATTTGGCTGGAAACGTTTTGGGATTTTAATTTGATTTTTAATGTATTTTAAATAATTTTATATTATACATGTGCACCTAAAAGCAATTTTAGTTCATTTTATTTGCACTTTATATGAATTTTAATTGTAATCAAAGTTTATTTATAAAATTTATGCTCCTAAACAGTGTTATTTATGTTGCAACCGATGAAAGGCCTGATATTGAGAATGATTTAGTACATGCTTAATTTTTTGCTTTGAGTCATACTATATTTATGCTTAATTTTGGCTGCTTTTTTAAATGAAGTAATTTATAATATTAATTTGGTACTTCTCTATTATCCCGTCAACCACTTTCCATTAAAAAAAACTATCACCAAACTGTAATAAAGAAATGGAAGAATGTTTAAATTGGAATTTTTAAAAAAATTACAAGAAATTCAGAAAAGCCCCACTCAGTAAAGTATCAACTATCAGTAACTTTAAATAATAAAATTTATAATATATTAATAAAAGCAGAAAAAAATAGCCTTCGATATTTATTTACTTACATTATTTTTCTTAATTATCCCTATTGTGCATAAATGTTTGTGATGTCAGTTGAAACTGATCACATAATGTAACTATGCATTATATGTATCGTATAATGCATAACATACATGTACCGGGTGTCCCAAAAATGACTGATGGATTTTAAAATTCAATAACTTGCAAACGGTGACAGATACTAAAAAAATTCTTGCAGGAGTGTTATGTAAGATGTCAGGAGTTTTTATACTGAGATTCTCAGTTTTAGTTACAAATAGCATCAATAGATGGCACTGCAAGCAATAACCGCTAAATGCAGGATCGATTTTTCGGCCTCTCTCTTCTTCCATGCAAAAAAGGGAGATTAAAATGTATTGAATGGATCCCGAAGTATCAAAAATCGGGTCTGGGCTGAGCACCTATTGTTTGAAATTCGAAGTAAAATCGAGAACCACAGTAAAAAAACTCCTGACATCATACATAACCCTCCTGGAAGAATTTTTTTTATATCTGTCACCGTTTGCATGTTACTAAATTTTAAAATTCATCAGTCATTTTTGGGACACCCGGTATATATTATGTATGTAACTATGCATTGCAACATTTTCTGAATACTTTTTCTCTCTTATCATGGCATCGCTATTTAACGATATAATTATTATTTTAATTAATACAATAACTAGTAAACATAATTAAAATACAGATAAACATTTAATTAAAAATCAATTAATCACATAACAAACACATGCAAAGCATCTGACATCAAGTAGTGATACCACGATCAGTCCTCTTTTCCAGCATTAAATACTATTTGGCAATATATATTTTTTTTTTTTATGGAAAGTGGTGTACCATTAATTTTTAGTAACCAGCTAAAGTTATCTTGATTCTTTTTTTTCCTTTTTTTTTTTTTTTTTTTTTTTTTTTTTTTTTAATTGAAATTAAAAGGAAAAAAATTACATGTTTAAAATTTGTTTAATGAATTGCTTTTAAAAATATGTAAATTATGTTAGAGTTTTGAGATTAACTTTATCTGAAAGTACATTTTCTGCTTTATTCTGGGCTATAAAGACTGGAATTAAATGATATTTAGATACAGAGATGTGGATGATGAAAGAAAACACATGGTACAAAAATCCAGTAAAAATTCTATTAAAAGTGAATTTAAAAAAATAAAAATTGAATTTTCAATAAAACCTCTTTGAGGATTTCTTGGTACACCTTGGAAAACTTTTGTGTCCAGTGATGGCCTTATCTAACGCATCATGAGAGTGTAAACGGACAGACAAACAAATTCTTTATTTTAATAATATAGATTGGTCACTGCAAAAATAGTTATGTTGTAATTTAGTATTAAAATTTGTAAAATCCTGAAGCTATACATTGTAAATACTGTGCAGTTTTAACTGCCAGATTTTAATATAATGAAATTTGTTTGAATTCTTTTCCTTCTGTTTTTTTATAAGTTTAATTTCTTTCTCAAAAATCAGTATGTGTGTTACTTTGAGTGTGCAGCATACACAAAAAAATATGATATTTTTTAATACTTCGAAGCTCAGATGAGATATCATAAAATCTTAAAGAAATAAACTCACTTGAATGCTTCATTAATATCTGTACAAAATTTACGCCTTTTCTCCATCATTTCTAAGTAACGAGTAGAATAACTTTTTGATTTCTGCTTAGGTGTAAAATTACCTAAAAAAGTAAAATTTATAAATTATACTTCATTTAAACACACAAAACACTTTTTAAATTTACAGAATTACTAAATATTTCTAAAAAATTGGAAATTTTGTCTAATATAATTTAATCCTGCTTCACAAACCTGCTTTTTGTTAGATGATTAAACCTCGTCAGTTATTGTGCATCACAACTTTTCTGACATATTCCTTCTCACCAATCTGAGATATTTTTTGTGAAGCAATATTTTGTTATGATAAATATGTTGGCAAAGAAGTGCATTCACAATAGCAGTGTCTAATACGGAAACTACTTTTTGGTGAAGGTTGCATCTAACCAGGGCTCGAAATGGAAAAATCCACGAACCGAACGCTATTTTCAAAATTATTGTCGACTAACTTTATTTTCATTTTTATTTATTTTTTTAAAGTACAGTAAAGTTCTGATTATCCGAGTCCTGCTTAACCGAGTTTCCGCTTTAGCCGAGTTACTTTCTTCTGATGGACTGATAGCTTCCATTATTATGAAACAGTCATTATAAATGAAGTGTTAGCTGAAGATGAAAGAGCAGCCGTAAAAAGTTAGAACTCTAATTTTTTGGTCAGAATGGGGGAAAAACGGCCATAATTTTTTTTTTCACAAAAAAATTATGGCTATTTTTTTTCCCATTCTGACCAGAAAATCGGAGTTCTAACTTTTTACGGCTGCTCTTTCATCTTCACCTAACATTTCATTTATAATGGTTGTTTCATAATAATGGAAGCTATCAGTTCATCAGAAGAAAATTATCCATTCCAAAGGTATAAGTTCGATTGGAAAAAACTATTTAATACTTTGAGCAGAAAGGAGAGGCTACACCTGCAATTTTCATGACACTAATAGAATCATATAGCTGCCAATTTGTGCAGTTTTGTTACCTCTAAAATTGAATACAAATTTTTGCCGTATTTAATCGTTGACAATTGTTAGATTTCGGCGATTGAATTAGGCAAAATTTACTGGTAAGTTTTAGAGGTAGAAATTGGTAGCTATGCAGTAGCGTAATACTGCAGCAAAATTGACATTCAACAAACAAAAAAACTATCAAGGGCTTTTTCAAATAAACAATTTCATTCCTTGTATTTCTTAAAAGTAACGGAAATGTACAAAGAAATGTTCATAGTATCATAAAAATGAATGAATTAAGTAAAAATTTATATTTCATCTCTTTAGTGGGTGACGATTTGTGTCAATCCGGTTTATACGAGTTTTTTGCTTATCTTTTGCTTGGTCCATATTAACTCGGATAATCGGGACTTTATAGCAGATTTATAGCTAACTGTAGAAAAACAAATTTAAAAAAATGCATTCAAGATTCTAAATAATTAGAAAAAAAAACTTTACAGAGAGCATAGTAAGCTATATGTACGAAACTGTAATAATATTTTTTAATAATTCCACGAACCGGAACAGTATTTTCCATACTTTCACGAGCCGGAACAATATTTGTCCCAATTTCACGAACCGGAACATCGTTCCGGTTTGCTCCGGTACATTTCGAGCCCTGCATCTAACACTGATACGCGGTGCATTTTATAGCCTTATCTAGGCCAAAGTTAGAGAACAGATAAAATTTGTCTGCAAAAATCATATTTATTGATTTTACAGCAGCGTAACTTTCTGAAAATGAAATTTTTGAGACCACTGATGACAGACAGACTTATACAGACTACTAACATAAAGTAAAAGAAAAAAAAAATACTTTAAAATACAAATTAGTTTATAATAAAAATAAAATATTGAAAAAAGTTAAATTCCTTCAAGAACCTACAAATTTTATTTTGAAAAAAAAAATACATTATAATTACATTTTTGGCGGTCCAAAATTGTGTTTATTCATTATCATAGAATTTTTTTCCAGCAATCCCGGCCAAATGCCATAGACGCCAGTTATGTATGAGTAATGGTTTGGATTTGTAGCAACCATTTTTGGTGACTTAACTTGTTTTTGGCATGAAAATAACAATTAGAAATTCATTACTTTAAAATTAAATGTATACAAAAAAATATATAATATGATCTTTGCTGACAAATTTTATTGCTTCTCTAATTTTAGCATGCACCAGGTCTCAAATCTCAATAGTGTAAATTTTACCAAAAGTGGTTCCCTTGTAAGTAATAAGTAGTATAGTACCATGGTTCCCACTAAGTGGGGGGTACAAGCTGGCATTTTTCATCAATCCCACTAAACAAGTTAAAAAGATAAAAGTATAGCCTTCAGATCAGTTAGCTTTAATGAAAAATGGTGCTTTGTAAATAATCACAAGAGAAAAATGCAGATTTTTCAAAGAGCAAATCTTAAGGGTACCACCAGACATAGTGTGCACCAATTTTGATGATTTTAAAATACACTGGTTATCAAAAATTAAGGAAAAGTCACAAAACGCTAATTTTCACATACGCGAACACTCAAAAGGAAATAATATAATTCGAATAATTACTATCTCTACAACACAGCTAGTCCATATAACATTTCATTCATGTCACACATGCTCACAAATGTCACAGTCACTACGGTGAAGCAAAAAAAATAGGAAATTCCATACATCTCATTATGAATCTCAAATGATCACTATATGTGACTCCACTGAGACGTCACTGTGACTGCTGCTTTGTGACGAGTCACCAGGTGACTTTACAATGTAATTAAATTGTGACTCTCATGTGACTGTCATTTTGAGACTTAATTTCATAGTCATTATGAACGTTGCATTATGATAAGTCACCAAATAATATCATATTATAGTCACATGGAGACTTTTCCCAAAAGAGCACAATGGTGACTTCACAGTAGTCTCTCTGTCACCTGAAAGTCATCATGTGACTTTAATGTGACATTATTTGGTAACTTATCACAATGCAGCATTCACGATGAGTTTGAAATTGAGTCTACAAATGACAGTCACATGAGAGTCACAATGTAACTACATTGTAAAGTCACATGGTGACTCGTCCCGAAGCAGCAGTCACAGTGACATCTCAGTGGAGTCAGATATAGTGATAATTTGAGACTCATAATGAGACGTATGGAATTTCCTATTTTTTTGCTTCACCGTAGTGACTGTGACACTTGTGACCATGTGTGGCATGAATGAGATGTTATATGGACTAGCTGTGTTGTAGAGAAAGTAATTACTTGAATTATATTATTTCCTTTTGAGTGTTCGCGTATTTGAAAATTAGCATTTTGTGATTTTTTCCTTAATTTTTGATAACCAGTGTATATTGTAGTGTTCACAGCCATCAAAGCCGGCACAACCATCAGGCAAATGGAACGGCTGCCTAGGGCTCAATGCCAGTTAGAGTTTTGCTAGGTGCTCGGATAATCTCCATTTGAGGTGTAGTGGAGGGATATATGGAAGTATACACTGTATACTTTCTGAATTTTTTCAAGAAGCCCCATATACCTCTGTTGCTTAAATAAAGATATAGCGTATACTCTAGCCATGTACATTCATCAAAAGGCAAAATTAGTTCTAGCCACAGGCCACAGGACCACTAAATGAGAAAAAATTAAAAAACTGTTTGTCAGTGGCCACCTTATGGCCACTTTGCTACAAGGAGAGAGTAAAATTTTCTTACATTCCATCAAGGATTCTACTTTTTCTGGTTGCAATATGTTTATGGTAACATATGGGCTATTCAATTTTAGATTAATACTAATAGAAATTTTAATAAAAGTATTTTTACTATTTAGTACTTAAAAAAAAAGTGGCCACTAGTTTAAAGAAAGTGGATAGCTAAAATAAAGCTGGTACTAGTGGCCACTGACCATTAATGAAATTTCCCAGTTTTGCTTTTTAACGTTCATGACTCTGGCGTACACCCTCTGCTTATAGCATATATCCTCTGTTTCTTTTACAACTACAACTCTGGTGTCTATACAATTTGAAATAACGTTACTATGTGTAAAATAATAATACTATAGCTCTAAATTTGTCTTTAAATGTTTTTTAGTGAAAATAAGTTAGTATTCTTACAGCCAAAGTTGGTATAATTGCTGAGGAATGTATAGATAAGGGGAGCATAAAAGTAAATGAAAATGCAAAAAATAAAGATTTAAAATATTCTAAAGGATCGAAGGTTTTTAGAAATTAATAATTATACACATTACATATGAAAGAATTTGTATGTCGTTTTTCATACATTCTATACTGTATATTATAAATTCTATGAAAAATTAGCCATAACAATGATGGTAAATGATTTTCTTCTAAAGGATGTTGGCTTTTGAAATATTGGAGGTCAAAGTTCAGCACATGTTTTAAAAACCTAATTGTTAGCACTTCTCAATGCAGTCTTAGTCACTGGGAAGCATAATTTAACCCACAAGACAAAATAGTTATATCAGAATCTGTAACGACAGTGATACTAATATCACTAATGACAAGTGGAAAAAATAATAAAATTGCAAAATTTAGCTATGCATATGCAATTTTTTTATGGCCTATGCTTTTAGTATATATTCTTTGATTATAATCTATCTAACAAAAACATAGCTGTGAAAAAAGGGAGCCAAGTTTTGTAAAGACAATGGCAAGAAAAGAAGTGATATCTAAGTGGGTGCCAAGTTCAAATAAAATTCACTCAAACTTACCTACTGAAGTATTATAGCATTTTTTAAATTGTTTAGAAATAAAAATTATTGATAGCATATTAATAATAAATCTAGAACTTGGCAAGTTTTTACCTACGAGTCATTTATTTTTAATAATGATTATAACATTATTATATCAAATCTTGTTATTTCATGATTGGAAACCTTAATTTGCGTGAGCTCCTTCCCCTTGAAGGGCAGTGGGATAAAATATAGCCCACCTAATTTAACTGCAAAAGGCCACATTGACCCCAGAATTCAGGACTAAAAAGTTTAATTTTATTAAATACGTGAAAAGAAGCTTTTACCCATTTTGAAATAAAGTTGTTTTTAAATTCTGGTGTGATTCAATCATTTCAGCATTTCACGAATAAAAGATATTTGCCCCTGAAACGGTTAAAAGCGTGCAGTCTCTTAGAGTGATGACCAAGGACAAGCGTAAGTATATCTGTCTCTTTGTCAGGTATCTTAGTCTGTTTGCATTGAGGTTTCTGGAGGGTGGGTGCTAGAGTGATAACCAAAGACGAGCGGGAGTGTATCTGTGTATTTATTGGTTTATCAAATCTTTAACATGAGTCATTTGTTTATAAAACTACATTATTTTTTTTTGTAATGTCATTGAAATTAATATTAACATCACCATTTTATTAAGACATGAAATAGATAGGCATAACATTTATCAAAAACTTGCCAAGTTCTAGATTTATTATTAATATGCTATCAATAATTTTTATTTTTAAACAATTTAAAAAATGCTATAATACTTCAGTAGGTAAGTTTGAGTGAATTTTATTTGAACTTGGCACCCACTTAGATATCACTTCTTTTCTTGCCATTGTCTTTACAAAACTTGGCTCCCTTTTTTCACAGCTATGTTTTTGTTAGATATCATTACTTTTTGTAAAGTTACAATATATTTAGACACTTTACTTAATGCTTTTTAATGTGTTTACATGTGACTATTTTATTCACCAAGCAACATTCAATTTTAATTTTAATTTCCTACAACAAACTATTTGGCTGTCAATTTGCGGCAGAAATCTATATTTTAATACTGCTACATTGAATGCATGTTTTGAAACGAAATGTATTGATTCGAAATTTTTATTGTTTTTAAGCACCAATTCCTATTAAATTTCCATATTAAATTTTCCGATTAAATTTTCCAATTAAATATCCTATAGCTGGGCCTACTTTTTTGTACTGAAAGTGAAAAATAAAGTTATGTGCTTATGCCACACACTATGTAACATTCATCCATGGTTGCCGGCAAAGAGGCAGTGCAGAGGAAGGACATTGCCCCTCCCCGGATTTTCAAATTTAATTAACTAAATATCATTTTCTCTGATGATTTTGAAAATAACAAGTGGGTAAGTGTGATCACAGATTGCACCGAGGGTTTCGTCCAATATTCCTTTAAAAACACTTTATCATTTTGAAAAATCTGTTAGTTCCACATTTCGCAACCAGGGACGCACTCTATTCTAAACAAACCTATATCCGAACGAAAGTCCGTTTTACACACTATCCGTAGATATATTAGTCGAGGGGATTGAGCCCATAGCACCCGAGATAAGTAGGCGCCCCTGGCGGTAAAAAGTGGAACTAAAATATGTAAGGCTATGGTGCATAATATGAAAGAATGGTCAAAGGGGCGTCGGCAAAAGTTGCAAAAGTGCTCCCCGGGTGAAAAGTGCGAAGGTTAGAAAAATTGCTTAAAAAACACAAGTTAGAGCCAAGGGGAGTAAATAATATAAGACTTTTTGAAAATTTTATGATTTGTCGTGTGGTCTGAGGTATTCAGCTATACGTATGCAAAAAGTCATGTCTCCAACTTAATTAGGGGCTCCCTTAGAAAGAATTGCTTAAAGTACATATGTGGTACCTCAAAGGGTTAAGCGTAAGACTTTTTCAAGATTTTATGATTTGTCGCCTGGCCACAGGTGTTCTGCTATAAGTATGCAAAATTTCAAATCTGCCTTTTAATAAGGGGCTCAGTTAGAAAGAATTGCTTAAAATACGCATGTGGGAGCCCAAAGGCTTAAATGTACGGCTTTTTCAAAATTTTATGATTTGTCGTATGATATGTGGTGTTCAGCTATAAGTATGCAAAATTTCACGCCTCCAACCTAATTAGGGGCTCACTTAGAAAATATTGTTTAAGGTACACATGCGAGAGCCCAAAGGGTTAAATGTACGACTTTTTCAAAATTTTATGGTTTGTCATTTGATGTGAGGTGTTCAGCTATAAGTATGCAAAATTTCCCACATCCAACCTAAATAGGGGCTCACTTAGAGAAAATTTTTTAAAATACACATGTGGGAGCCCAAAGGGTTAAATGTACGGCTTTTTGAAAATTTTATGATTTGTCGTTCGATGTGAGGTGTTCAGCTATAAATATGCAAAATTTCACGCCTCCAACCTAATTAGAGGCTCACTTTGAAAGAATTGTTTAAAATACACATAGCGGAGCGCAAAGGGTTAAATGTACGACTTTTTCAAAATTTTAAGGTTTCTCGTTTCATGTGAGTTGTTCAGCTATAAGTATGCAAAATTTCACGCCTCCAACCTAATTAGAGGCTCACTTTGAAAGAATTGTTTAAAATATACATAGCGGAGCGCAAAGGGTTAAATGTACGACTTTTTCAAAATTTTAAGGTTTCTCGTTTCATGTGAGTTGTTCAGCTATAAGTATGCAAATTTTCACGCCTCCAACATAATTAGGGCTCACTTAGAAATAATTGTTTTAAATGCATATGTGGAGGGCAAAGGGTTAAATGTACGACTTTTTCAAAATTTTATGATTTGTCCTTTGATGTGAGGTGTTC